>CM020503.1:16690000-17002500 GCA_009823395.1 Thamnaconus septentrionalis | reverse complement strand
TCGCATGGAACAAATGTTGAGTTTGTGTCGCCATGGTTGTTAATGAGAGTAAAGTAGGTGGTGGGGTTGTTTCTTTTTGATGCTTCTGAAGGAAACATCAAGTTGAACTATCTTCAAAATGTGTCTAGTTTGAGCGACAATAATAACACACCAGTGGGAAGGTTGGCATGAGTTTGAAAGGGACCAAGCCTTCAGTGTGTTGCGTGTTAGATCACTCTGATTTCTCTTCAGATCGAATAAATCTTTCGCCTTTTACTAAAGATTTCCGTGGAGAGGATCACTAAGAGTATTACTGATTTTTTCATTGCCCTGCTTACGTGGGGCTTCTTCAACTGTGAAATGAAATTGATGTTGTTCTTATCATTGAGTTAAGATTTTAAGTAGCTTGTCTGATCTGCGCAACTGGGCAGTTATCACAAACATGTGATATGTAGTCCACGTAATTTCATTCACAGGACTACACATTAGAGAACTGAATGTGTGTCACCACTAGATGTCGCTGGTGCGTATTCATTTATCCAAAGGTCGCTAAAACCTTCAACTGTAGTTTTGTGTTTTTGAGATTGTCGTGACATCTCACTGTGTTTGATTCTATTCTGGAGTCAGTTGTATACTTAAAGCACAGTGTTCTATGATTTTCTCATCGAAGATCGTTTGTTATCGCAGGGGCTAAATTCTCAGAATGCCTTGCGTCAGGGACAATCGCATGGAACAAATGTTGAGTTTGTGGCGCCATGGTTGTTAATGAGAGTAAAGTAGGTGGTGGGGTTGTTTCTTTTTAAAGCTTCTGAAGGAAACATCAAGTTGAACTATCTTCAAAATGTGTCTAGTTTGAGCGACAATAATAACACACCAGTGGGTAGGTTGGCATGAGTTTGAAAGGGACCAAGCCTTCAGTGTGTTGCGTGTTAGATCACTCTGATTTCTCTTCAGATCGAATAAATCTTTCGCCTTTTACTAAAGATTTCCGTGGAGAGGATCACTAAGAGTATTACTGAATTTTTCATTGCCCTGCTTACGTGGGGCTTCTTCAACTGTGAAATGAAATTGATGTTGTTCTTATCATTGAGTTAAGATTTTAAGTAGCTTGTCTGATCTGCGCAACTGGGCAGTTATCACAAACATGTGATATGTAGTCCACGTAATTTCATTCACAGGACTACACATTAGAGAACTGAATGTGTGTCACCACTATATGTCGCTGGTGCGTGTTCATTTGTCCAAATGTCGCTAAAACCTTCAACTGTAGTTTTGTGTTTTCGAGATTGTCGTGACATCTCACTGTGTTTGATTCTATTCTGGAGTCAGTTGTATACTTAAAGCACAGTGTTCTATGATTTTCTCATCGAAGATCGTTTGTTATCGCAGTGGCTAAATTCTCAGAATGCCTTGCGTCAGGGACAATCACATGGAATAAATGTTGAGTTTGTGTCGCCATGGTTGTTAATGAGAGTAAAGTAGGTGGTGGGGTTGTTTCTTTTTAAAGCTTCAGAAGGAAACATCACATCCCACCAGTGGGAAGGTTGGCATGAGTCATGACATTCATGTCATGACCCTGTGTATACGATTGAATTTATGTTTTTCTAGTTTTGATACCCGGATGTCCATGTCCGGTAGGCGGAAGCAGTGAAGAGCGCTAAACGCTTAAATGCAGTAAAGGCAGAGAGAGAGAGAGAGAGAGAGAGAGAGAGAGAGAGAGAGAGAGAGAGAGAGAGAGAGAGAGAGAGAGAGAGAGAGAGATTGTTGTCAGCAATTGCACTTATGTTTTGTTATTGTGTTTGTAGCATTATATCCTGCTGCAGCTCATTGACACATGCACACCTGTGTTACGTGAGCGTTAATTTTCTCTGCTGGAGGATCTTCTGTTTTGTGACTTTAAGAGTCTTAATCCATTATAGCCGATGGTCTAAATTAAATGACACGATATGAATTTTAATAATAGTTTATTTTAATTGATGAATTTTATATGAACTTTTAACTTTATTTTTTATTTAAAGTAGCTATTTATCATTATTAATTAATGTATGTTGAATATATTATTTCTAATTTGTAAGAAATACTCATTGAAACCTATTTTTCACGGTGTTCAACAGTGCTTCATTGAGCTGTTTATTAAAGGCACGTTTTGATATCAGTACGAAGTGTCGACCTATTGATTGGCCAACTGTAATAACGCCTTTCACGCCTGCGAGCACGAGATACGGACATATACATTATTATAAACTCGACAATAATCAATCATTCCAAACCAATTGTCACAACCGAATACGTTTGATTCTCGAGTGCACAATTTATCTTCACAATTCAGGAAGCCCCGCATAAGCAAGGCATCAAAAAATTGAGTAAAACTCTTAGTGATCCTCTCCACGGAAATCTTTAGTAAAAGGCGAAAGATTTATTCGATCTGAAGAGAAATCAGAGTAATCTGCCTTCCTCAACGAGAACTGTCGGTCCCCTTCTACGCCCATATTGACTTTACCACTGGTGTAATCTAAATACCACTTAAAAAGTTGCATCTCTAACGAGAAAGAGACGGCAGAAATAGTGACGTGTCGTAACCCAGCAGCATGTGCTTGAAGGAGTAAATTTTGCCATCAACTTACACTCTTTGTATCCGGCGCAATGCATGCTGGTACTTGGGTAGTCAAGTCTAATTAATTCGAAATTTTGCGGCTCAGCCTCGGTCTTCTGTACTATGTAGCAATATGAATTACACCTGCACCACACAAAGAGTGCGACACAACCTAACGACGTGAGAAAATTGTCTAAATTTAGCATTACTTGAGGCTCCGGACTCAATGGCGCCAGAAAGTAACACGATTAACAACGACACCTAGCGGTAGCAGCCATTTTGGCTTTTCTATTCACCCTCGCCCATCAATTAAGTAATTTACAAGTTAACAAAGTCAATTATGTGCATATTTTTATATTTAAAAAGCGGAAAATACCGTAACGACGAACAAAGGAGAATTAAGCAAGTGCACAATCGTCGACGACACACACACACACGAGCGTTTAAAAGTTACAGGAACACATTTTGCAGGACAAAAAGGTCAAGTCAGGCAAACATGCATATATTCGGTGCTCAGCAGTCACATTACCTCCAGTTGGAGATCTTGGGGTTTTGGAGAGGGGAAATAAATAAATCTTGAATCCGTCACGACACCTCGCAGCGCCAAAAGTGGCCCCTTAGCCACGGCTGCTTAATTAGTTGAATTTTAGCTGAAGTTCGGTTCCGTCCACCTGTGCTGTTTGTTACATCACAGAAGTTACGTCGCATTTCGTAACCCTGTAATTCAGCCACGAGGCTGATTACTTTTTTGGTCTTCTCCGGGATGCCGTAGTTTACTTACAAAAACGAAAAGACAGACAAAAAGCGTTTAGGTGACACAAATGTGCTATATTTTATTTGATTAATTTAATTAAACTATTTTTCCATTATTACCTAACTTGGAGCTACATTTTTCAGGAGGTAACAACTGCAGTTGTTTATAGTCTGAACATAAATACTGAAATATTTTATTTGATGACAGTTCTTTTACAATGAGTATTCAAACTTATTACATACTGTGGACGATACCAAATAAAATATCCCAAAAAATATTTTGATGGTCAAACAGTAGAAACCTACAAGAAATAAAACATTAACACTTACGTTTAAACCCGTTGTAGAAGGTTGACATTTTAAAACACTGACACATTTGTGTCTTCTGGACTTGCTTGTTCATGAATAGAAACATGAAAATTGGATCTTAAGACAGGAAGCACTGTCACAATGATCATATGGTTGTTCATCACACAGCACACAGTGCAGAAGAAAAGTGCAAGAGGGTTTTTACTCAATATACAGGTTTATTAAAGAATTGATTTTCACATAATAAATGAACATTTTGTTTTTACAGTACAAGTCAATGGTTTGGACACAACACCTCCCTCAGAGTTTTGTTCTCATATTTTTTTTTTTAATGATGCTAACATTTCAGATGATATCAAAGACACTGACATGATGAATGGACACATACGAAAATCACCCGGTTAACAGGGTAGAGTTGAAGCAGAATACGATTTACATCTTAGACTCTTCTAAGCAGATTTACTGGATATTTTGTGAGTTTTGGCTGGAGAAGGTTGTTTCAACAGTCCTGAAGGAGATGCGAGAGGCGTTGAGCACCGATTGGCTGCTTCGCCTCCCTGTCATTCAGCATTTCAACTCCCTGCAGCAGAAATTTGACCAGTCCTGATTCACACCATCTCCTCTGAACAGCTGATGTTGAAACATGTCTGCTAGCTGCTAATTTGCACTTTGTGGATGATGAAGTCATCATCTCCAGGCCTGGTCAGGTCCTCATCAGAGGCCTTGTCATCACAGTGTTGTATGGTTTTCGCATCAACACTTACAGCTACATTTAAAGTTACTTGGGCTTAGTGGGAACAATAATTTTTTCCTCAACAGGAACAACAAGCACAGCTTCAGCCGATGGAACACCTGAGGGACGGAGTGCTGATATTAATGCAACTTTTGTTTACATCAAACTTATAGATGTTTTCCGTCATAGTTTGGATGTATTTAAAATGATGAAAATTGTAAAAAATAAAAATAAAAATAGGAAAACAAAACACAGAATGTGAAGGCATGTCCAAACTTTTGACCAGTTTGTATTTCATTAAAAGACAAACTTAATGGATCCACTTAAAGTCCTTCTTTGTGCATCTAGAACTTCCTATTTGGTCTCATCTCTGATTCTTTGGTTTGGTCGTTATGTGAAACACAGAGCGACAGCAAAAACGAGTAATGGACAAACAAAAGTAAACAGCATCACAGTATCAGAGGAAGAAGACAGTTGACTGCCGAGTGGAGTGTACGGCCACGGTGAGCCGAGTTTGAGTGTCCGGCGCAGTGCTTTAGTCCATCGGGTTTCAGAGTGTGAGAGGTGAGTCGGAGCACAGCATCAGATGGAATAAAGTCTGAGCTGCTCCTCCATGTCTCCCTCCGACACGTCCCCAAAAGTCTCCTTGTTGTCCCTCAGCAGCTGAAAGATGGCAGCCAGCTGCTCCCGCTGCACCCTGGAGAAGGAACCACGACAGATCAGAGAACAAACACAGCCACAGAAGGCCTACACTGACACTCAGACCGGAAACTGTAAAAGGCAAAGGAATGACATAGTGAAAAGGAGAATTTCAAAGAATATTTGGTGCCAAAAAAGTGTAAAAACAGAGAAGCTGGAAGTTTTACTATTATATTATTGTATTCTAATGATACAAAGCCCCACATGGTGATATTCAAAGTCATTTTTGTCTTTAAAGAAAAGAAAATGCATCTATCCATTCGTCTTCTATACCCACTTTCGCCTGCACTGAGGGTCCCAGAGGTTTGTTGGAGTCTATCCCAGCTGTCACAGGGTGAAGGCGGGACTACACCCTGAACAAGCCTCCAAACAACCACTTACACTCATTCAAACACACCTGCGGACAATTTAGAGTTCCATAATTGCATCACATGCATGTTTTAGGCTGTGGGAGGAGCTGTAGAGAACCACAAGGACACAGGGGGAATATTTGAACTCCGGAGAGAGAACACACAACCTAATTGCTGTGAGGGGAAATTGTTAAAGACTGCAAATGTACATACAACATGTAAATAGAACTAGGACGAACAGAACTTAGCATTTGTTTTGTTTGAAACCAAAACACTCGTACTCTATACCTCAGTGATTAACAGTTGGATATAAAAGTGTTTGAATCACTCGTGCTTCGTTGAAGACCAAGTAGGAAAATATTCTTTGACACGTGTTTTCAGAAAAGTAACAAAACTTCCTTCTCATACTGAAAGTCAGACGTCATTATTTGGCTTAAAAGCACAACGGCAGCGATGAGATTTTAATATTATCATTATGAGTCTAAAATCTCTCAACCTGCTGCTGGCTGATGCTCCCAATCCTTGCGAGCCCGACGGGCTGACTCCTCATAGTAATAAAAAAGAGGGTGGCCGCAATTCTGCTGAGTTTTTACATAGCAGCTAGCAGGGTGGTTCCCACAGGAGCATCAGGTGTGAATCAAATTTGCGTGCAGCGGTTCACCTGCAGCCTTCTGCCGAGTCGCTTCACTCGAGGTGTGTGTTTTCTCTCGGGTCGCGTGTTATTCATCCTCCCACTAATTCCTGGCAGGGACTCAATCTGGCCTTACTGGGTCTAGTCTGCAGCGGCTAAACGTGGAGGGAAGCGACAGCAACTTGGCCGCACGTGTCGGCAGCGGCAGGGAGATTAGAGGGAGGAGGGAGAGGTCAGAGGGCGGCAGCGCCACCAGGCAACGCGGGAATGTTATTCTGGTGTGAGAGTGAAGCGGCAGGAAGCGTCAAAGAGAATCTGCTGCTCTGAGGAGCACAAGTGAGTCGTATTGCGGGGAGCAGGAAGTGTAGACTGACCTCTGCTCCTCCTCCAGCTCCTCTTTGGACATCATCATCTCCATGTGGTGGGAGCGCGACTTCCCAGGCAGGTACGTCAAGGAGCCGTCCTCATTGGCTGTCTCTGTATCTGATGGGGATGGAATATATAATATGGTGGTTATAAAGGTGGAGTGTCACACTCAAACACACAATGGAGCCAAAATGTAAACTTGTACAAAGCCGCAGGCCGACATTGATATTTATTGAGAAAATCTTTCTAAATATAATTTCAACAGTAACCTTTTTCGTAGGGCTAATAATACCTTTAAAAATAAAATAACAACAATAAACCAATTCAGTAGTAATAATATCATTCAATGAATGTCCTGTCCTGATGGACAAGCCAAAAAAACATTCTGCATTCTGGGATTTTTAATATTAGCATTATAATTGGTTCATGTGCTGTATAATACCTGTGGGCCAGCTCTAGCAGTGATTTTGCATCTTGCACCTTGTCGGCCAAATATAATTACACTGCAGGCCAAATTTGGCCCGTGGGCCAGAGTTTGACACCTATAATATAAGGGCTTTAAAAAAAAAAAATCTATTTCCTGTGAGAGGAAGTGAAGCTCTCACCGTCCAGCAGCTCCGGGCTCTCTGTGGCTCCTTCAGCCTGGAGGTGAGAGAACGCACACTTTAGGAGCTCCTTGTCAGAGAGCCCGATGAAGGACCTGCGGCTGCGGCCTGACGAGGCCTCGGAGGACGAGTCTACCTCCGGGTAGGTGGGTGTGGGGGAGGCGTGCTCCGCCTTGTCCTCCTCCCCCCTGGCAGACTGGCACTGGGCCTGTTCCTGTCAGAGAGTCTGAGTTAGACAACAACAACAAAACAACCACTGCCAGTCAGTCAGGTGGTGTGGTCTGCTCTCATAAATTTGGGATAATAATAAGTCTTTTATATTTTAACATAGATGTAACACAAACCAACAGTTCAAACTTGGTGACTGGTGACCCATAGTGTGCAAACATCTTCTCAATAAACACCAGGTCAGAGAACTTTTAGTTTTACCTCCGCTCGTCAGATTTTTTCATTTTTTGACTGATTGTTTTTTGGTGTCGTTGCAGCTTTCTGCACTCCACTCAGCAGCGGTCTGCGCATGTCCATGGGCAGCGGTTCTGTTTTCATTTCAACACGCGACGTCGTGCGTTTCACGCTTCACGCAGGACTTTTAACCGCTGTGAACCACGAGAGACTCTTGCACATGGGGGACTTTTAACCTGTAGCCGAGTGGAAAGATTAGGCGCGAGTGACGTCACAGGACAGCAAAGAAGCGTTCGGCCGCTGTGCGTCTCTCTCTCCGACTTACCGTCTGCACAGACTTCACTACATCCCAGTGGTCGTGCGAGCTGCCGCTGATGTCGCACCAGTTCTCCTCCTCCTCCACCACCTCCTTCTTCTTCTCCTTCACCCTGCGGTCCGGGAGGTGGCCGTTCTGCGGTGACAATCCCGGGCCCGGGGCGTCTGCGGTGCGGGTCACGGAGGGACCCCCAGGCGGCCGGGGACCACCTCCCGTGGCCGACGAGCCGTTCAGCAGCGACGTGGCCACCACGATGGCGAGCAGCGTGAAGATGGCAGCGGACAGAATGAAGGTGAGATCCATGGCTGCGGCTCTACCTGCCCTGGCGCATCCCGCAGCAGCGGACAGAACTCGGCGCACGTCTGCCTGAACAAGCAACTCGCATTTATTACGGGATGTCGGCTGTGCTGTTCTCGCCCGGTCTTTCCACGCCCACCGAGGCGACGTCACATCCTGCGGCACCGCCCCCCCCCTCCTTCGCTAACCCGAGCCTACCCCCTCTCCACTTCAGGCCGCCAGGTGCAAGTGGAGCGGGAGGTCTGCGCATGCGTGGTGGCGATAATCCCATCAGCGGTGATTTGAGGGGCAGACAGAAATAGCCGGAGCCGCCAGCCGTGTCCGAGGCTGAGGCCCGATCAAGTCAAACAGGGTTTACAGACAGACCGACAGGATAGGTGGATTCACCTGAGGACAACTAGAGGCCTTTAATTAATAATAACGTTGTTTTTTTTTTACTACTAGTAATTACTACTTAGACGGTAGCGAATTAAATACACTTAACTGAAAGAGAACGGCGATAGAAAAAAAAGGTGGCAACACACAGGTACCTCAGCAGTAAAGACGCAAACTGCTTGAAAATAACTTCTATTAGACCGACAACTCACACGTGGTTTTCATCATCAGATGCTTTTCGCAGCTTTCTTCCGTCTTTTGAAAAGGTTTCATATGCCAGCAGTTATCTGAGTTATCTTTAATTGCAGTTACAGCCTCACAACACTAATTATTCAATAAAAGTCTGTCAATCTCCAGTAAACAGCATGTTAAGACCTCTTTTACTAAAATACTGGGCTGCATCACCTCCTGACGTTTCCCCGAAAACCTTCTGGAGGATAGGAGGGTGAAACACCCAAAGGAAAGCATTTTTTTTAAAATTTCATTTGGATTTTTTTTGTGGATTGAAAATATGGGTAAGCACAAAATGTTAAACTCTCTTTAAAATCAGACTTTTCCTGATATATTTTTTTTTAACAGTCTTGGTGTTCAACCCCCAAGAATGAACACCAAGTCCAACCTGTCTGTCTTTAACATATTTTGACATTCTAAATACTAAATGACCAACAAAGCTTCATAACATCAAATCATTAACAGGAAGTGGTGTTGAACAGCAACAGGATACCTTTAATCGTGCCAATAGTGGCAACCGTTGCAGATAATGTTAGTCCAACGAACACTGTCGCGGAGGGTGTGGCTACATTATTCACTATTGTTCTACACAACATTTTGTTCTGCTTCTCTTGCTCCGATACTTGGCAACTTGGTTTCGGCAAATTCAAACACAAAGCTGTGCAAGCATTGGGTCAAAATTAAGAAGCATTCTTACAAGATGAAAAATAGTATTAGTTGCACTCTGAACTGGAGATTATGCTTTGGAAAAACTGGTACTACAACACATACATATATTGTATAATTTATACACAACTGTATACTGCCTTATACATTATTCTGTTTACTGGAAAATAAAAGTTGCGTTTTCACATTTTAGGCCAAAAAAAAAAAGAAAAAGAAAAAAAAGAACCTGCCTGAGGTTAACTGTAAGTAAACTAATTTCAATAAGGTAAAGCAACTTTATTGTCATTTTACAGCTTTTGGAGAATAATTTTAAAATCAAACCATGGCAAGAATCTGCTTCCCATATTTCAAAACGGTCACAGATTGGCAACACTTCGACAAAATTGCTAAAAAAATAAAGTTAAACTATTTTTTAGCAAATCAAAATAAAGCATATGTAACAGAAGGAAATGACCCAGTAGTGACAAAGATGTTTATTAGCATTTACCTGAAGACTTTACAACAAGAGATGAGAGATAAACAGAGGAATGCAAAAATCATTCACTCTGAGCAGGTTGTGCTGCTCTGAACTCTTCACCAGGAGACACTGTACCCGAAAAAGCGAGCAAGACCATTGAGAACAGTTGATGAACCACAGAGAGGAGGAGGGAGAGGAAGCTGGACAGAGAGAGAGAAAAGGGGGAGGACAGAATTTGCACAGCACAAGGAGGAGAGGAGGAGGCCACAAGACAGAAGTGGGTTGATGATCTGCCACACCTGTGAGCTTACAAACCGGCAGCGGAGGGTCGAGCCCCGGAACTGCTCCGGGCACTCAGCACCGCAACACGCCACACCATGTCACCACCGCACTGCACCGCATCTTAACAGCTAACCAGCATTACTCAACTGCTACACAACTGCGCCTAGTGCACAAAAGATACACAAGAAAGAGGGTTAGAGTCATAGGAAAGCAACTTTTACAAGATAGAAAAAAATCAAAACAATTTGAAAGACATAATGCTATGATGCCAGATTAGCAAGTGGTACTTCTTTACTTCTTTGAGTTTTATGTCAATGTACAATTAATCATTTTCCCCCCACTGAGAATTTTATAGCACTGCTGGAGAGGCTTAGCACCACCAACATAACATATACACCCAGTCTGCATTAAGTCTCATTTGTGTTTAGAAAAGTTACCATGACTTAAAAAAAAAATCTACATTAATGAAAAATAGCAATTTATTGACAAGGATCCAGCTCACCAAAACGGTTTTGAATAGGAAAAACCCTTACATATCCCTTTCAGTATACTCAAGTTAACAATGATTAAATCAGAGTTACAGAAAAAAAGGAAATCAGATCACACAGAACATTTAAAACATTTTAGACCAAGCTCCAATAACCTTTCAGTCTGCATTCTGTGGTGAGGGTGGAGTCCACTTGCTTAATTTCAGACTCTTCCTGAAGTCCTCCGCTTAGGCTCAGATATCTGAGATCTGGAAGGAGAGACAGAACACAGTTAAAAGCAGCAAAATTAAAGAGGCCATCCTGAATCAGAACACTAAACTGCTATACTATGAGAAAAAAAACTTGCTTTGTTTGAATGAAATAATTAACATCCTTCTGTACTTTTTTTTCTGAAAATGCCAAACATTGTTTATATACCTGTCTTGACAGTGCTTCCCATTTAAACACAAAAACAAAACTAGCTTAAGACTCGTACACTCGGGCATATGAGAAAAACAAACCTCTGGGTCCGTTCCTTATGTGAGGAGTTGAAGGGAGCCACAGGTAGGAACAGAGCTCAGCGCCTCTGCCCTGTGGTCCCTGAGAACGTACCTCACCACACCACCTCAAACACCAACTGACAGCCCGAGACACCGTTGCCTTGTTGACCTGCTTCTGAGCAACTGCCATCGCTCTCAGCAACAGGCAGGTCACATGGGCGGGTCACACACTAACTGCTCTCACACTGCCACACCCCCATCATCTCCTCCTCCTCCCTTTGAAAACAGGACTCCGCAGCTTGGAGGAAAGAATTCCACATTTAGGTGAATGTTTTTGAATGAGGCATCCCACCCACATGACCCTCACCAAGCACACTTATGGAGCATCAATTTTTAGAAACATCCCCTTAAGTTTGATAGTAAAGGTTTTTTTTTTTTTTTTTTTTTTTTAAATTTGTTCATCAATCCAAATGGGCTGTAGTCTGTGTGTGCTTTAGATTGAGAGCACAACGTAAAGCAGACACAGAACAGAACTGGAAATAAACAGTCCACAATGACCCAAACCAACAAAAGGACAATTGGCCATCTTAACAGCAACAAACGGCTCCACCCTTCCCATGATTACCTGGTATCCAAGTTTATGTCAACACTCTGCTCCGTTGTCCACTGGAGATTTTGGCCTACTCTTGGACTTAGACCTGGACCGAGACCCCCTGTTAGACGGCGGGGTCCGGCTCCTGGACTTGGACCTTGACCTGGAGGGAGACTTGGACTTGCTCCGCCTGGGTGTTCTCGACTTGGATTTGGACTTGGACTTGGATTTGGACCTCGACCTGGAGTAGGACCTGGACCTGGAGCGGCTGTAGCGGTGGCGGCTCCTGGAACGGGATCGGCTTCTGCTCCTGGAGTGGCTGCGACTCCGTCTGCGGCCCTTACGGGGGGTGCCCGAGCGGCTGCGGAGAAGGGAGGGCAACCGAGATCACAAAGGGATCACACACAAAAAAAAAAAAACACTGTATCACACTTGACCCGATCAGTTTAACCGAATAACGGAAACCCAAGGAACGGAATAACGGAACGAGCTTCCACTTTCATTCTGCGGAAAGGTCTTAGCATGTGCTGCTAGCATCTCCCAACGAAACCAACTGCATTAGCTTTGCATTTAGCTTTAGCCTTCAAGCCAAACTCGACGTCGAGCTTACCTCCTGCTTCTACGTCCATGACCTCCGTACCTGCGCGTAGCAGCAGGTCTCCGGCTGTACATAGAGTCAGGGGGTCGACCGTAGCGGGCCATCTGCACCCGGAGCTCCCTGCCGTCGAGGAGCGCTCCGTCCATGGCGTCCATGGCGTCCTCGGCGTCGCGCTTGTCCAAGAAGCGCACGAAGGCGAAGCCGCGGCTCTCCTTGGTGTACCGGTCCCTGGGGATGTACACGTCCCCGACGCGGCCGTACTTATCGAACACTTTGCGCAGGGTGTCGGGTGAGGTTCTGTAGGTGAGGTTGTCCACTTTGAGCGAGGTCATCCCCTCCACGTCCGGCGGCGGCCTTCCGTAGTTCATCATCTCCGCCTCGGTAACAACACGAGCGAGGTAGAACCAAACAAAAACACCAACCAACAACTATCCTCGGTTTGGCTACAAGCTTTCCAGTCAGTTACCGAATAACCACCTCAATAACCACCATTCGAATTGAATCAACCTTCCAATGAATAGTTTAAACTTAAAAGCATTACACGCAGCTCGTGCCACTGAGCTTTCACGTGAAATGGCGGCAATCTGGCTTCCCCCTCCTCTGCTTCAGGCCCCCGTCAGCCTCTCCTGATTGGCTGATGGGCTGGTAGCCTTCCTATGCACACTGCCCCCCAGCGACAGGGAGTGTCATCGACGTTGGACGGCAACGCTGCCTTTGTTATTTCGCACAAAACGCGTTTTGTTTTGTTTTTTGGGTCGCCGCATATCACGTGTTAATGTGTATTAAGAACTTTGTCGTCATCAGAAAGTCACATTTAGTTTCAGCCCACTGAAGTTACACGGCACCTTTATTTGTGTCTGTTTTCACTCGCCAAATAACAACAATAATAATAATGATGATGATACTGTGTTCGATTCATATCCATGATGAGGTTCTTCTTTATTGAACTCTTGGAACCGCTTTTGGAGCCGTCACAATGAAGTTTGGGGACGGTGAGCGGTGACTGAGCGTGTCTCCGCTCTCTCTGCACTGCAGGCACTGCCTGCCGCTCGCACAGTTGTTGGCGTAGGAAGGTCACGTTACAGAGCGACTCGGAGGACTCACTGCGCAAAAAAACACGGCCCGGATTTGTGCCCGGCTGACGTCATGTGGAGCCACGGACCACTCTGACAGGATCCAGCGACAGCAAAACAAAATAAAAAACAGGCGAAGCACCGGCAGCGATCAACATGCAGCGGGGAGACGTGGTGCACCTCGCCGGCTCAGTGGGACAGCCGCGCCACTAGATTACCAGGAGAATCCGGGCTGCTCGGGCGTGCGGGCTGCGGCCATACAACGCACCACGAACGCGCTTATCCGCTATTAACGGGAGAGCAGTGCGGCCGCCTCCATACAAACTCGCTCCGGTGACCACGGAGGGATAAACGGGCAGAGAGCAACCACTAATCCACCCTCCCCCACCAGCAGCACCAGCACCACCCTCCCCGGACGGTTCCATTCACGGCGGGGCTCGAACCCTCTCAGTAACGGCAGCAGCAGCCGCGGAGAGAGGAGGAGGAGGGAGAGGAGGAGGAGGGCCCGCAGTGCGAACAACCGGATTAAATGGTCGTGAATAAAGAAGACGCCGCGGACAAAGCGCAGCCCCAGTGTTATGACTGTTAACCCGCCTCGTGTGGACCGAGATGGGCGCTTTGACGAGCAGACAGAACATCGGCGTGGAGGAGGTGGACATCCCGTCCAACTCGGTGTACCGTTATCCGCCGAAATCTGGTGAGTTCCCCCGAACAACAACAGCAACAACGACGACAACAGGTCAGACTCCGAGGGTTCCGGAGAACCAACGGTTGGAGGTTTTACTCGGTTATAACGCAGTGGGGAGGTTCCGGCGGGGATATCCTGCTCAGAACCGTCACTTGTCAGTACGGACTGGGCCTTTAATCCGGGGAGGGTCGCTACCTGGGAGGAGGGAAGCACAATGTCTCCTCCACTCTGATATCAGAACAGGTCTATCCTGGTCTGTCTGTCTGATTTTGTGGTGCTTTTGCCGTAAGCATCTACATAGCGAAATCTATAATACATTTATCATATAAATATATTTTAATCGCATCAGTCGGTAAACGAGATTTGGAGATTTCTTTTAGGATCACATGTCCCAGGGCCAAAGTCACTGTCTTCAGACTGGCCAAAAGCCTTTTTTTTTAAATGGCAAAAAGGCTCTATTTGGAGAATAAACGTGTATATTTCAAATATAAAACGAATATCTATCAAATGGAAAATTGGATTTTTAAATATGCAAATAATTTTCAGGGAGTTGCCTAGACGTGATTCAAAGGTGCTTTCCTGGTTTGTGTAAAAATATTCAATGTGATACAAACGAACCAAAAATATTATTTAAATTCACTATCCTATATTATCTTACTTATTAAACTAAAACATCCCCCAGGAAAAAGATGTGTTTTATGTAAATGTTAAGTTTAGTCAGTAGCAAAACATGTTGCACGTTGATTCACATTTCATGTGATTGTGAACCACTTGGCCTTCACACCCAATCCACCTGACTCACTGTCCTTTGGACCTCACACTCAACACTGCACTTCCAGTCTTGTTGTTGTGATATTTCATGACTCGCCAACAAAAGAGCTGATTGTGATAACTGAATGCTACTGCTTCCTCAATCCATAACATGCCAAAAACTTGCCAAAACCAATCAAACGAGATCAGGAACTGCAACGGCTTTTACGATGCTGTGACAGAACTCTGCTACCATAACATCAGATTTATTGTGGTTTTATGCACAATAAAGGATGACGGACGGACCTTTGGTCATCTTGCCACTTCTCTCAATACGATGTGGCTGAGTTGGTCACTGTTAGAAGTCCATGATAGCGCCACCCTGGGGGCTGAGCTGGTGGGAGGGAGCTGGTGGTGACGGCAGAGGTGGCGGCAGCCTGTGAAACCAATCTGTCAGTAGTCCCAGTTCTTGTCCCAGAGATGCAGTCACAACACTGGGGCCCAGCTCGCCTCTCCTATAAGCTGTAAATAATAATGAGGTGATAAATTGTGTGACACGGTTGTCATTGTGGCTGTTTTTAAACCTTGTGATTCATCACATCAGAGGTTTGCCACAGCGTCAAAGACTGCAGCCGGTGCTGCTTCAGCAGGTGCAGAAGAAGAGCAACAGACAGTGACTGGCCGCCCAGCCTGTGTTTAGTGACTCTGAGCCACCATTACTGCATTATGATATTAGCTCAGCCAGTGATTTGAAGCCTATTTAGTCTCTCTGTCATCAAACCAAAGCCATGCTAAACAGGTGGATAACAACCCGACAGCAGCCAGAAGGTCCCACGGCATTTGTTGTGTCTCAAGGCAATGATGCATCATTTTCAATGCATAGATTATTTAAAAAAAAAAAAAAGTGAACGAGAGTTAAAAGTAAAAAAAAAAAAACAACACAGAGAGAGCTGTTGGACTTGTTAAAGGAGTTAAAAGACAAAACCTTTGAGTGACATTTTGTAAGAATGTTTAAAAATGAGCCTTTTTTTGCAGGAAACTACTTTGCCAGTCATTTCATAATGGGAGGAGAGAAGTTTGACTCCACTCACCCGGAGGGTTACCTGTTTGGGGAAAACACAGACCTTAACTTCCTGGGGACCAGACCTGTGGCGGTACGTAGCCTCAGGAGTTTGAGTTTTCCTTCGCATCTGTTTCTGTCTGTCTGTTCATGTCTTGACCGTCAAAATATAATCAGAGTGAGAAACTATGTTGATCTGGTGACAAACATGCTGACCTGCAAGGACTATTTTGGCTCCATCAATTCATCCTGTGGAACATTCCAGCCTGATTAAAATTCATTTTTCTGTCTTATCCTGTGAAAAAGGCAAATGAGTGAGAGTGGCTGATTAGAGCTCCTTCAGTTAAATCCCCAACCCGAAGGTCAAACTAATGAGAATCAAAATGAGCCCGAGTCCAGAGAGGAAACAGAGACTCTGATACCCCATAATAGGCTTAGCGAGAGTTGAATTCTTAATTATTAATTTCTATTTTTTCGGTGACTGGGCTCAGCTGATATGCAGACATCGTCTCCCTGCACTAATCTCAAGTGGCAGCACCGTTCTTGTCTGGACCGGGACTAAAATTAGAAATGCAGTTCTTCCCCCCGATTATGTGGGGTGTTTATAATCCCTATGCAGGCTCAAAATTTTAGCCCGCAACGTTTTTTTTTTCCCCGGCATGTGTGACTGAAGCGTCTCCCGGTGTTATATAATATTTGTTGGTTTTGAAGCAGATGGTGCTGCCGCATCATAAAAACCAACCGCAGTTGTTGTGCTCTTGGTCTGGTGCCACCCCTCAACAAACATGATAATGGACAGATCTATATTTAGTGGCCTTTCCAGAAACACACAATCATATGCCAGGCTGATTTTTTTTATAAGCATCAGAAGCCCTTTTTTAAGGACACAGCAGGAAGTCCACACTGGGAACTCCTGAAATTCTCAGCAGCTCCAAGATTGATTTAGTTCCGAAAAAAAAATCATGGATCGCAAGAGAGTTTTAAAACTAGTGGGCACAGTTTTTTATAGTTAAATCTTAGCACAAAAAGAGAAGATAACTGGACTAAAATTACAGAAGTAAACCAGGGGTGGGCAAACCTTTTGACTGTTGGGGCCAGCACAAAAAGAATCCTCTGAACATGATCAAAAGAAAATCAAGCAATGCATTTTTCATATCTCCTGCACTCCTGCACAAAATTGTTTGTTTTTTTAGAAGATAGAAGAACCGAAACAGTGAAAAAAATCCTTAAATGTTTTTAAACGACAGAACACAGCGGTGCTGACTGGAAGGCCGTGACTGTGAGGACGGTCGCAGCCCCACAGAGGCGACTGATTCATTCAGCGTTCAGTATTTAGAAACGAGCCGGTTCTAACCTCTCTCAGGTCTGACGCTCTAATTTTAGCCCAGACCAGGCCAACCGCTCGGCTGTTTTATCGTCAGACTCGCCGTCAGACCTCCAGTATCGCCCGGGAGTTTCCTGATGAATGACTCCTTTTTTGCGCAGACTCCTCCCAGCTTGTTTGTTTGTGTGGTTTACAGGCGTGACCCCCCACCCCCACCACCACCACCCAACTTCCAGCGATCCCAGATGTGTAACACGTTGCCATTCATAGCATGGCAAACACACACACACACACACATATGGGGACGCAGTGCAGACGTATCTAAGCCACATCCTGCACCTCCTCCTCCGCTGATCCTCAAACCACCTCGGCTCTCTCCCTTTACGCCCAGTCAGCAATTTCGGGGCTTCAAACACACAACAAACAGAAGGAACCAGCCACACGCCGGGTCACATGACCTGCGCATGCGGCGATATCTTACATCAACGTATAGCTTTAGTGGCCAGATCCCCCGTCTGTGACTCACTCGTACCATCTGGCCCACCGTCTACAGAAAGAGCCGCAGTGTTTGGTCGCGGCCCCTGTCGGGCCCCTGCAGGCTCTCAGGCCCTGAACTCTCAAAACACAGTCTGAGCAGATTTTACTGCCGTGGCTCAGCACTCAGAACCGGTGCTGACCAACCCACACCATCCCGGGGCAACCCGGAATTCTCTGTGGTGAGGTTTGGAATGTCCGTGGAGGTTGGGAGGGAATGGGTGTCACTCAGCTTCGCTCTCAGGACTTGTTTTACTTATATTTTGTTGTGTTTTTTTACCCCCATAGTTCCCTTACGCAGCCCCCCCACCTCAGGAACCAGTCAAGACGCTACGTAGCCTTATAAACATCCGCAAGGACACACTGCGGCTCGTACGGTAAGAAAATATTATCCCTCCAAACACTGGAGGCCACGGGGTGAAACCTTTCCTCACTCGCTCACTTGCTCGCTCGCTGCTGCCCCCTCAAGGTGCAGCGAGGATCTGAAGCTGCCAGGCGACGAGGACGAGGCAAAGAGCCGAGCTTGCTACAACGTGGAGTTCACCTTCGACGCCGACACGCAGGTGGCCATCACCATCTACTACCAGGCTGTGGAGGAGTTCCACAACGGAGTGCCAGTGTGAGTGAAGACAGCCAGGGACAGCGCCAGCCGGTGGCCGTCTGGGACTGTGCAGCTCATGAAAACAGACTTTCATCAGCTTTACACAGTTGGAACAAAATGAGTAAATAAGCTGAGAAGATATTTATGACGGGTTTGCTTTGCGTGTGTGTGTGTGTGTGTGGTGCAGGTACCTGCCGCAGGACAGCTCCCTGCAGTCTGAGACGGTGCACTTCAAGAGGGGAGTGTGCCAGCAGTTCTGCCTGCCCTCACACACCGTCAACCTCAGCGAGTGGGCCGACGAGGAGGTGGGCTGAATGGACTCACACACACACACACACACACACACACACACACACACACACACGCACACACACTGACGGCCTCTGACTGGGCTCCCTCAGCTGCTGTTCGACATGGACAGGGAGATCTTCCCCATGGTGGTGCAGGCGGTGGTGGACGAGGGCGAAGGTGAATCTCTGCCTCGGCTCGTAGTTATGTCCCGCTGCAGACGTTTTGGTAACTTTTTCTCTTCTCCTTGTAGAACATCTCGGCCACTCTCACATACTGCTGGCCACATTTGAAAAGGTAAGAGGAGCCTGCAGACGATGGCAGGGATGAATATTTACAGGAAATGGTTCTTCATTATGATTTATTTGCAATATAGCAGTGAAATTCCAACATTTACTGAAGTTTTATAAAGCCACAAATTTCTGTGGTCTTATCACAGCCTTTTTTTTTTTTTTTGATTAAATGGAATAACAATAACTACTATCAATAGAAACAGGAAATTGTTCCTGCTTCAAACAAATAAGTCTAAATTCTGAAACTAATGACAAAAAAATCTCATTAATCAGGCCACAATAGGAATATAGGAAGATAAAATGACAGATGAACAGTTTGGATAAAATGCATAACAACGGTTGAAATTAAATATGGAATTTTAAAAAGCAAATAATTAAAGTAGTAAATAAAGATTAAAATAAGCATGTAGGAATGAAATGAGTTTTTGCATATTTTATGCACACTTACAAATTAAAATTTCACACAGTGAATAAGGAAAGGCAAAAGCTGAAAATGAAAACTAAACGAGTTGAAATGCCATCTCTCTACTGGCAGCACGTGGACGGCAGCTTCTGTGTGAAGCCTCTGAAGCAGAAACAAGTGGTGAGCACTGCAGCTTTCTTCTTCTCCTCCGCCTTCACTCCTCTTTTCACCACAACCGCCGTCGTTCCTTCAAACACAAAAGCAGCACGTTATTTTGAAGTGGCTCCCCTGAGGCCCACTTCCTGTCTTTTTCACTGGTTCCCTTTAACCCTGCAGGTGGACGGAGTGAGTTATCTGCTGCAGGAGATCTACGGCATCGAGAACAAATACAACAGCCAGGAATCAAAGGTGAGAAGATCAGAGGAGCTTCCTGTCTGCTCCTCTTTGTCTGACTGCATCAGTGAAGAAAAACTCTTCTCCCTGGTTCGTTTTGATCGCTTCGATTGTGCTCCTGCCTGCAGGTGGCCGACGACGAGATCAGCGACAACAGCGCCGAGTGTGTGGTGTGCCTGTCGGACGTGCGCGACACGCTCATTCTGCCCTGCAGACACCTGTGTCTCTGCAACGCCTGCGCAGACACGCTGCGCTACCAGGCCAACTGCTGCCCCATCTGCAGGCTGCGTGAGTTCACAAACACTCTGACATCAATCAATCAATCAATCAATCAATCAGTCAATCAATAAATAAATCAATCAATTTATTTGTGAAGTCACAACCAAAGGCATCTCAAAGCCGTTTTAACACAATCAAGTAGAGAAAACCAATTAAACCCTCCAGAGGAGCACGAGGTGACAGCGTTGAGGAAAAAAAAAAACTCCCCTGTAGGAAGAAACTTGGAGCAGAGCCCCCTCTTGAGGGGCGGAGTTGACTTGGGCTGGTTGAGGTTAAAAGACAATAGAAAAAAATGAAGAGAAAGACATAGAAGTAGTGAGAGTGGCAGACAAGCCAGAGTGAGCTGCAGTGACAACACCAAAAAACCAAAATACTTCCAAAGCTCTCATTCTATAGGTTTATATATCAATGAATATAAAATAAAAAATAAATTATGGAAAAGCAAGTATGTGTTTGTGTACACACATATATGTATATAAACAAATGTTATTGTATATTTGAAACTATAATTATTTGAATTAAATGTATAATAGTGGACTTTAATAGTGGAGTTTTTGTTTCTGTCCGTATAGAAATGATTATTCCCTGATGGAAAAAGATCTGCCAGAGATCTTGCTGTGTCAGGATCCGACCCAGAACCAGAGAGAGCCGCTGCTCCAGCACCAAATGTAAAAATCAACTAAATGTTCTTGTTTCCTCAGCGTTCCGAGCTCTGCTGCAGATCCGAGCCATGAGGAAGAAGTTGAGTCCGCTCTCACCGAGCAGCTTCAACCCCGTCATCACCTCGCAGACCTCCGACTCAGAGGAACACTCGGTGAGAGGCAGCAGGCCAAAACACGCTGAGTTCATGCCATGAATGTATAATAAGAACTGGACACCACACTGCCAATATGCCAGTGCAGGAATTTTGTTTTTCCAGTTGCCACTTGAGTTATTACATCCAAAAATCCCATGAGGCCCAAAAAGCATTTTTCTCTCAAGATGCAATACAAAAAAACGGCAATGAAACGGTTTCGACCTGAAACACAGTTCATTATAAATCTTTCTGTTGTATATTTCTAAATCGTGGACTTTTAATCTTCCCAAAAAAATGTATAAAGACCAGAAAATCCCCAGAAAATATTTTTATATTCCCATTGTGACCGCACGGCGTCACAGATGCTGCCGTGTCTCGCTCTGATTGGCTGATGCGTCCTGATGCATCACGTGAGTTACAGAGGCATGATGGGAAGTGACACGACTGCTACATGATCTGTAGAGCCACAGAATACAGAAGTAACCAGGAAGCAAAAATTCCATTGTTTGTGCACATGAACAGTCATTTCTCACTGAAATGAGCGGTGCCCCCCTCTGGCCTGCAGGCGTCAGAACACATCCCTCCAGGCTACGAGGCCGTGTCCCTCCTGGAGGCCCTGAACGGGCCCCTGACCACCTCCTCGGGGGCCCCTCCTGCGCTCCACTCGGGCCCCAGCCACGTCTCTGGGGTTCTGCCACCCTACAGCAGCGAGCCGCACCCAGCACCGGCCCGCTCCCTCTCCCCCCTGGACCACTCCAACTCCAGCCAGGGACTCAAGCTCAAGAAGAGTGGATCCAAGTGAGTCACTGGTCCGTGACGGGTTGATTTACTGCAGAGAGATGAATTCAAGGAAGCTTCCAGGGCCATTTGTTGTTGTTCTTTGTGAAATTATAACATAGGAGCAGATTGGAATTTACCTAACTAACTTGGTATTTTTACATCAAATCCTTCCAAAATCAATGTTCCCCTCCTTGTTTGGCTGATGATAGTGCCTTCATGTTCCAGCACCACCAAAAAAAAAATCTCCTTGGATAATTTTCTTTTTTACAATTCTGTGACAGGTCGCTTTCCCAGAATTCCTCAGTGCTTCCGGAGGAGGAAGATGAGAAGTCGTGTAGTGATTCAGAAGCCTGTCGCCACAAGCTGGTGGTGGACCAACCAGGGGTGAGCACGGTTGTTGTGTTTGAGAAGCGTCAGCCTGCCTGAAGGCTGTGTGTGTGTTTTGTTTCGCTGTGTGAGGAGGGAGCTGCAGGTAGCAGGAAGTGACCAGGATGAAGTCAGGAGAGAGGAAGGGGAGGAAGGAGAGGAAGGAGAGGAAGGAGAGATGTTTCGGGGATGAGGATGTCAGAGGGATGTGAGATGAAGCCAGACTGAGATCTGGCTGGAAGGATGGAAGTGGAGGAAGGGCAGAGAGGACATTCAGGCATGGAGAGGAAGAGGACATAGAGTTATTGGTTGAGGTCCTTATACACTGGGAGTGAATTTGAGAGGTGAATGACTCACTTTCTTTTTTCAAACCTCTTGAAGTCAATGCAACCTTCCAAATGCAAACTTTTTGTGTCGAATTTTGCAGAGGCAAAAAGGCAAACGGCTGGACCTCTGACCAGTCAAAACGATGTTGGCATGCCAATGACATCCAGGAGCTCAAATTTTACCCAGTGAAATTTCCCCAGTACTTTAGAATGTCAATAGGCTCTCTGTAATCTACATTTTCGCGTTGCCTCGTCAATTTCCCGGTGTGTAAGGACCTTCAGAGTGACAGAGGAAGATGCAGAGGATTGGAGGGTTGGATGGATGCGGCTAATTGGGTGTGATGCTGTCATGCTGTGGGTCTGACTCTTACCGCCCTTCCTTCAGAGTGGAGTGACTCCCGACAGCGAGAACCTCACCCTGTCCTCGTCTGGAGCCATCGACCAGTCGTCTTGCACCGGGACGCCGCTCTCCTCCACCATCACCTCCCCCGAAGGTACACACACACACACACACACACACACACAAAATAGAGAGAGAGAAAGAGAGAGTGTGTGAGAGAGAGAGAGATAGAGGGAGACAGAGAGAGAGAGGACAAGTTGATTTAAAGGTGAAACAGATGTGTACTTAGCTGCCACTTCAGCTGCTTTCATTTCTCCATCCTTCATTTTTGGGAATCAGGAAGAACATTTTCCTCGAGTAAGCGTGCCGCTGCAGTGCAGCCAGCAAGCAAACTGGTGAAAGTGTGTCAGGTTTCCAGCTGTAACGTCAATAAATCACCAGTCCTTTAAAAACCACCTCAGCGTCTTTTCCTGGACGTGCTGCTGGATGAGGGTTTTTCTTCTCCACGTCAGCACACGTCAGGAAGACAAGTCTTGTTGCTGCAGCTGCATTCAAAGATTCAATAAGATCATAAAATGAAACTACGATGGAGACAAAGTTAATCCCTGTCGGCTGGTTTTTCAGCCGCTCCACACAGTCAGAGGAGTGTTTAGCTCTGCGATCAATTGGTCCACGTCTCAGCTTCATATGAAGCAAAGCTTTTAAAAACAAAGCCCTTTGTGATGTCACAAACAGCAGTGAACCCTCACGGGCAGGTCAGTGGCCTGTGAGCAGGCCTTCGGAGCAGCACGCGAGTTCTCCCTGGTCCCCTTCTTTTTTCTTCTGCGACCGCTCGGAAGTCATGGCGGTGTTGACTGTTGCCTGGCACTAACCCCGCCCCCACCCCAACGCCTGGGTGCTGTGTGTCTCCGTGTGTCTGCCAGACCCAGTGAGCAGCAGCCTGGTCCAGTCAGTGATGTCCATGGCCTCGTCCCACTCGCAGCACTCCCACATCAGCACTGACACCATGTCCTCCATGTCAGGGTCCTACCTGGCCGGCGTGGACGGCCAGCCTGTGGGTGGCGACGGGGGAGACGTGGTGGGTGAGGAGGTGGTGGAGGAGGAGGGGGTGGAGGAGGGAGAGGAGGAGGAGGAGGAGCAGCAGGACGACCTGATGGAGAGCCGGGGACCCTCGCAGCAGGACGGGGTGAGGAGCTCAGAGAGCCTCTGAGCTTTGATCGATGCGCCGTCTGATCTTGCTGATTTCTCTGGACTTTTTTTTGTTTTCCCCGATCCAGGAGTTTTCCGAAGAACCGAAGGACTTTAACTTCTCCGTGGCGGTCGAGGAGCAGGACTCGGAGGTGAGGACGACACGGCCGGACGTTGTTTGAGGTGAATCAGTCAGAAGGTTGACCTGCTTCTCTCGCTGCTTTCCGCAGGGGAACGATGTCACCGAGGAGGACTGCTCCTCACCGTCCTATGGAAAAGGTAACTATGGCAACCATCTGTCTGCACGCCGTCTCATTGTTGATGTAAAGCATTCATGTGTAACTGACGTGACTGAACTGAAGTGATGACAACTCCACGTTCAAAACACTGCAGGGAAAAAGAGATACAGGCAGTGTCCTCCAGGTGGTGCAGCCCCACTTTAAATGCCCAGTGGTGTTGAGTGGAACCTTCTCAGCATGTATCCTGTCACCTGTGTCCAGATCAGATGCACATCTTTCTCATCTGCCTGCTTCAAACTGCAGAAAGAAATCCTAAAATTCAAGATATGGATACAGTGTATAATAAATGTTAAATATTCCACGCCACAACTTGTGTTTGGTTTGGGAAAATGTGACTAAATCTGCCCGACTTGGTGTCAAAGTTGAACCACAGAAGGATGAAACTTCTGGAGCCAATTCAGCCTCCTGATCCTCTCCAGAAGGTCCTTCTCTGAGACTGAACATCAAGTGACTGGTTCCACTGGAAGTCCTTGGTTCAGTCCAATGTGACACTAAATTTAGCTTTAAGACTTTTATAGTAGCTTCTCCACTTCTAGTCAGAAGGACTTCAGACCAGCTGATAGGACAGTGTGTAAAAATCACAGACCAGGCTCAGACCTGAACTTTAACATCTCACCTACTTCCACGTAAAAAACAAAACAAACGCTAATTAGCTTGCAAATTAGCATTTCTCTGTCATGGAGTAGCGATCAAACCATTAGTTCACAGACTGTTTGCTGCTGCACACCAGACCTGCATGTGCATGAACCCCTCGAATGCTTCTTTATTGTCTGTGTGTGTGTGTGTGTGTGTGTGTGTGTGTGTGTGTTTGTGTTTGTGACACCACCCTTGTGCTCAGAAATAATGGATGGTGCTGCTGCTTTATGTGTTGCTGCTGCATCATTATGTGAAGCGTCTTTGTCCCCTGTGTGTGTACTTGTGGATGTGTCTGCGTGTCGGTCAGTGTGCAGGAGGAGAAAGTGTGTGTCCACTGTGAGTTCATGAGCAGAAAACAGCAGTGTGTGTGTGATCTCAGAGCATGCCATGACATGTTCAGCTCCATGAACTAGAAGTCTTCCTGCCGACACAGCTGAATGTCCACCTGCAGCATCGGACGTTATTACTATTTGCACACACATGCTTGTGTGTGCTTGTGTGTGTTTTTTCGGTCCTTGTGCTGATCTGCCAGTCTTTTCCCCCAGCTTCCACACACACACACACACACACACACACACACACACACACACACACACACACACACACACACACAGAGTCGCTGTTGCAGGCATGAGGGATGTTGCTCATGTGAAAATGTCACTGAATGTGTCCTGGCCATGTTGGAAAAGGCTAAAAACGGACTAAGCTTTATTTTGTTG
The DNA here is from genome assembly GCA_009823395.1 of Thamnaconus septentrionalis. Classification (NCBI taxonomy): domain Eukaryota; kingdom Metazoa; phylum Chordata; class Actinopteri; order Tetraodontiformes; family Monacanthidae; genus Thamnaconus; species Thamnaconus septentrionalis. Next base: position 16,977,163 of record CM020503.1, on the reverse strand, counting down.
TGTATTTTCAGTAATCAAAGAAGGAATGTGTGTTCAAATGCACATTGAGGTTTGTGACTAATAGCGGCTCTAAAATACTTCAATGTCATTTAAAAACACATTCATATATATAAACTTAATTCCATTAATGCCACAATTTTCTTTTTGAAAAATCTGCAAATTCCAGCTTTAAAGAAAGCACTTGCTCTCTTCCTCATAGCTGGACAACAGACTCACAACCATTTTATCATATATTAAAGGTCCAGTGTGTGAAATTTGGCTTGATTTAAGATTTTTATATTGGTAAAAGCTTAACATACTGCTCATAAATACATTAATAAGTGTGTACTCGCAGTACAACAAAAGTCAGATATTAAAATATACATAAATCAAGTGTCTTTCTCCCAGTTAGCTGCCATCTTATTTGTTAAAGAAGCCCACCTGACAGTGCCATGAATACCAAACGCACTGACAAGCAGGCTTCCTTAAATGCCAGCTTCCCTTAAAAATTTTACACAGTGGACTTTTAATGTTATGAGTGGAGTATTTCACTTTAAACCTAAACCCTTCAGTTAAATATCACTTATAAAAGACTGAATAAGGCTTTTGAAAAAAGTGTGGATTTTTGAATTGGATCCAATATGAAGATGATCAGCAGAAGACAATAGTATGCAGTGATTATATATAATAAAGGTGAGAAAACTGATGCAGTGATTGACAGGCGTCAGAGTGCTTCTCCAGCATGGCCGACCGCAACCACGCCTCCCTCCTCCCTCCCTCCCTCCCTCACTCCCCCCCGCTGTGCCTGGCTGCTCTTCTTTGACCTTTGCCCCTCGCTTGCAGGTGGGCGGAGCAGGTGTCCAGAGTTGGCCAATAACAATCAGGGCGTGGCCCTGTGTGACACGCCCTCTTTGGGGCTGGATAATGATCAGGCGGCGGACGGCCGATACGCCGGTGAGTGGCAACCTCTCCATCGTGGACCACTGAGAGAGCGGGGGAGCCTGAGAGTGAGGATGAGGAGGCCGAGTCAGAGGAGCTCTCACCCCCCCACCTGCCCCCGGCACATTAGCTCCCCATGCGAACACGCTAACACCCAGTTAAAACTAACGCAAGCGGGATGTTTCGTTTTGTGTTTTTCTTCTTCTTCCAAGTCGTGGCCCATGAGGCTGCAGTTTTTAGTCCAGAGACTTTTTTTTGTTCTGTTTTTTCAGCATGTCGTTGTCAAGCCCCTCCCACTCCTCTTCATCCCTCCTCCCCTCTCGGCTTTGTGCTGTTTCACTGCTTCCTCGGCATCGATTAGCTGTGCATCGTCTCCCCTCTGAAAGCTATGGCGCTGGCGTGTGTGTGTGAGTGTGTGTGTGAGAGAGAGAGACGAAGGTTGTCTGCATGTCGGGAGTTTTGTGTCGATGCTTGAGAGAGACGAGTCTGTCGACGACGAGCTGCTTCGACTTAAAAATAAACAGCCGCATTTCATTTTGGCCACGCCCATCTCCCCTCCCCCAAATCCCCCCCACTTCCCCACCCTCTCTCACCCATCCCCCCTCCCTCCCGTGTCCTCCCGTCCTCTCCTCACGCCTCCCTCGGCGGCTCACTGTGATGATGATGATGATGAGGATGATGCTAAAGGTGTCACGTCACTCTCCTGATTTCAAACCTGTTTTGGTCCTTTGACCACTTTTGGGTCCCAACTTTGCTCTGCAGCCTTCAGCTCTGCATCACTCTGCCACTGCGGCTGCTGCTGTTGCTTCTCCTCCTCCCTGATTCATCTCCATTTCCTTTCCGTCCCCTCCTGGTTGTTCTGCTGTAGAAGCTGTGACGTTTTCTCTTTCCTGTGGTGTAAAAAGTGCTGTTATCTCTCTGTTTTTTCCCCTCCCGTCATCCTCGGCACCCTCCCGCTGTCTCCCCCCTCGTCCCCTCCGGACGTTCTCCCTTCCTCTTCTTTCCTTCCTTCTTTCCTCCACTTGGTGTCTGGCCGTCTGGTGGATGCTCAGACGAGGAGTCGTGCCCAGTGCACATTGAGGACTAGGTATGGCGCCACGGTTAGATCGGACACCGCAGTCGTACTCTGTGGTTTTGCTTGCGCGACATTTCAGTGCACCTCAAAGATGAGTCACTTTGGTTTGTTGTTCATTCAGTTTACACGGCGTGCATTAGGGAGATTTTTTCTTGATTAATCCAGGATTTATGTTACCTACAACGCAGCTGAGACTGTAGATCTTTTTATATATCTATATCTTTTTTGTACTTTTAATTTGCACGGTTCTCACTGAAGTGAGGGAGCTGCTACTCTTCCTGCTGTTCATTATTTACAGGCTTGATGATGGAGACTGAACGTCATCAATAATACATTGTGTTCCATTAAAGTTGCATTATCCTCGCTTGTAATTACTTTCAGGACTAAAAAAAGAAAGGGAAAAAAGCAGTTGCATTCACTTAATTAACAGAAAATATCATCTGGGGCCCTGAAGGAAAGTAAAATAACTTTTTTTGCAGCGGAAAGAACAACAACAAGTAAATGAATTCACACCCTGCATTAGTCAAAGTTTTATACTTACTAATACATATTTATGCAGCGTCCCAGTTGGTGGCCTCCAGGCTCAACTAGACTGCAGAATGAATCATCAGAAGTGTCCACTGGGTGAAAACACACACATACAGTTTGGAATGAAAGAAAAGTCACCAGAGTTTCTCCTGTCAGTGACTCAGCAGAAATGAGAAATCGGTTACTTTTTCTGCTGCTCCACCTTTCACAAAGTGTGTGTTAAAACAATCAGCCCTTTGTGATGTCATAAGAGGCACTGATGGCTATCCCAGGTTAGTGACCACACCCCCAGCCAGGTGTTGGCTCCACCCTCTGACACTGTCCTGTCTTTGTCGCCTTCCAAACACGGGAAAGGTTCAAGAAAGCATCAGTTTTTAGCAGGAGTCTGTAAACAGAGGGCTAAATATGCTCCTTTTCAATAAAAGAAAATATAGTATTCTCATAATCTCTCTCTCTGTCTTGCTGTGTCCAGGCCTGATGTACTTGAGAGGCTACTCACCTGTCCTGGAGCCCCGCCCCCCCCCCCACCACACCTCCACCAGCAACATCAACCTGGAGGAGCAGCAGGCGGCCGAGAACCGGGACGGCCAGAGTCCCAAACACCCCCGGCGTGGGCCGCTCATCGTTTAGTTCCACCTCCACGACACACACACACACACACACACACACACTGACGCCAAACAAGGAGGAGGAGCTAAACGTCGTCCGTTCGTCCGTCATCTCAGCACTTTTATTTTCTGTTTCCCGTCTTTGTGTGACCAAACTGGTTGTGGGAGTGGTTAGTCGTCTCTTATTATTTATTACCTGTAGTTCTGACCAATCATAGCGTTGTGTGGTGACACTGAAAATCATGCTGCTTCTATTCTCTCGTCCGTCCTTCCTCTCCTACGACCAGCCAATCAGTCAGGGCCTACTGTGACCGGCAATCCGATTTATTACCGAGCTTCTTCTTCTTCTACTTCGTCTTCTTCTCTTACGTTGACTACGAGCCTAGCGGTGACACTAGCAGACTAGCGGACTAGCTTACCTGCCGGCCTCTCCCCATTGTGACTGGCGAGTCCTCCCGTCGCCGCCTTCCGCATGCAGCTCTCGCCGACCCTCCGTCCTGCCGTCCCCGTCACTCTGCTGAATGTGGAAGCAGGAAGAGGTCAGACAGACTCCGCCCAACTCCTGCGACCCAGAGAGGAGTGAGACGAGAGAAGGCGGGACGCTCTTCAGAAGGAATGTAGGTGACGTTCAAGACCACCAAATGACAGAAAATGAAAGCCCAACAGACTCAGCATGTCAGTATTATCTATGTGCAAGCAGAAGCACCACCACCCAGCAATAAGGATGCCCGAGCCGCATCTGCTGCTTCTTCAGCAGGAGGACGTGTCTGTCTTTGATCCCGTTTCATTATTTTTTTCCGTGTCTTGTAAGGATTTACACTGAAAAAAACTTGGGTAAAACTTTTTGGGTAGGTTTTTCCATCACCATCATTGTTATCACCGTCATCATCATTTTCATCATCATCTGAGCCTTTTTCTCCACCTTTGTGAGACCTTTCCAGTAGCTGTATGACTATTATTTTCTAGAACCTTCACGTCTAGTCTGTCTCACCTGTTGTCGATGTTTCTGGGTTCTGATTGTTCTGATTTTGTTTTTTATTTGTTTTGTGCGACAGAGCAAGAAAAAGAGAGGAAAAAACACAGTGTTGTTTTAAACTAGAATGTGGATGACAGTCTGTGAAAACAATATGTAAAAGTTTACACTGAGTGCTCACTTTGACAAACTGCTAACAAAAAAAAGGGATGACGTCAACATTTAATGCACTATATATCAGCTGTTTCTGGGACGCCTGGAGGGTGGAGTCGTCCCCGCTGTAGAATCACCGGCGCTAAGCTGCAACACGCCGACACCCTAAACTGTTAAACTGGTAAACGGCACTACTATAACCCCCAGCTGCAAGACAGTCATGTGATCAGTCTGAATGTGTAGATGAAGCCGCTCGGACACTAGTCAAAGGAAAGGGTCGGCCGGAGCCCTTTTCTAGAAATATGGGTGAAACGTGTCTAAAAAGGAAAAACAACAAAAGTCATACAAACAATAAAGTCTTTTTTTGATGGAAACTCTGAGTGTGGTGGAAGGAGGTCCATTCATCTGCTGCTGCCGCTGCTCTGAAATCTTCCCCAATATGGTCACCGCTGCTCTGCTGGAGGCTGGTTCACATCCCATCACAGAAAAACTCAGTTTATATTTTCCTCAAGAGGGAAGAAAATAGACAGATTCTCAGTGTGTCGTCTTTAAAAACAATTTCTTCCCATCTTTCCTCAGATGAACTTCATCATTCATTTACAGAATCCGCAGGATGGATTATAAACAAATTACAAATAATTAGAATTAACATTTTGCATTGAATACAGATTATATATGTATTTTTTAATTCTATCTGAAATATAGTTTGTTTGAAAATCCAAAAAGAAGAAAAACAAGGTATTTTCCACGATCAACACACCTGGCCACGTACTGCAGAAGCTCTGCCCATTCAGCTCTCCTTTCAGCCATCTAAAGCCTGTTTCAGACTGTGTACAGGTCAAACAGGTCAAAGGTTATATCTACTGCTCGCCATCCAGCCCTCAACCATCTCAGACACCTGGAATGCTGTTCTAAGATGTCAATACAGTGTTTTACAGTCATTCCAGCAGCTAACAGAGAAACTCCTCTTTCTGCTCCTGGTTGCAAGACGTCCTTAAGAGAAGGGCACAAGATATTCAGGTCAGATATGCAGCAGACTGCCCTTAGAAACCACAGAAAGAAAGAAGACCTTGAGGAAACACAGGACATGACTGTTAGCCTAGCTAAATGCTAAAGCAGTTTCCCCCAATTAAGAACCTTTAGTTGTTACCACTTTAGTTGCCAACAAATTAAATGTTCCGCAGAATCTACTGTGAATATGATGGCTCGTCAATCAATCGCTTTCCAAGGCGTTTTGTTTCTTTTTTTAAACACAACCTGCTTTTCAAAACAATAAAACATTGACTTTGGGCTCAAGTGTGAAATTAATTCAACACATTTGGGAAATATGAGTGAGTGAAAAAAAGTCACCATCATCTGAGAGGCCAAAGCAGTTAAAACATAACCAGAAGAAATATTAACCATGATGCCTGTCCCCACAGAGGAGTCGGCTCGGCTTCAGGGTTACATCACTGATCATAATGTGGTTTCTATGTTCCCACATTACCTCCTAATCCAATTCTGGCCTCCCATCTGCAGTGCCTCGTCTCATGTGAACACTTAGTCGCCGTGCTTCCATGACAAGGTTTCTCTCAACACACATGCACACTCACAAAGACACACACACATACACACACTAAATCCAGCCTTGGTTTTATTAACGCTCCTCAATCATCTCCAATCTCGCCTGCCTGAGGAGGTCAAACTGAGGCCTGCTATGTTCTTTCCTCCGTCAGCCAATTACATCCATCTTTACTGACGGGGATGTGGGAGGTGGGTTTCTCATTTCAGTGGGGACAGGAACCGTCCGTCCGTCCGTCCCGCCCAGCCCAGCCCAGGAACACTGTGTCCGGTCTTCCTTCCGCTGGATGCTGCTCTGATGCCTTCACCATTCGCTGCTGCTACAGACATGTTGTCACACGTTGTCTTTGTCCTCCTGCTACTCATCTTCACAGGTGAGACTGAGACTGAGCAACTCTTCAGGTGTGTTGTGCCTGTTTGAACTTTCCAAGAACTATTGATTACAGTGTGCGTGTTTTGTTTCGGTTCGGCAGTATATCAGAGATCTGTTTGCAAAGAAGAGTTCTGATTTTCCAATGTTATGTTTATGAATGTTTTTCGTCTTTTTATGGCTTTTTTACGGCTTTTAACTTATTTGAAAGCCGTGTGTGAAGGCGATTAGATTTTAGATTGTTGCACTGTTTGCACTTGCTGTGTAAATCGTCGGAGGGTGTGGGGCCCCTGCGTACTTTGCGGAACACAAAGCCGACCAAAAATGGTCAAATATTTACCAAAGTAAAAGCTGAGCGTTGCGCTACCTCCTGCTAATGTGACTGGAGGAAAAGCAATTTACTTTAAATAGACCAGAGGCCCCTCTGCTTAACATGACAGCTACATTTATCAGAATGTAAACAGAACATTGTCCTGAAGGCCCCCGGCATTGTCCTGAAGGACTTTTGATGAACCACTAATCACAGGACAGGACTCTACGTTCAGATAAACCGGATGGGAAGATTCTGGAGTTTTTTTCCTAGGGGTTAAAATTCATTTATTAATGCCGTCTTAAACCAAATCGAACGCGTGTCAGGTGGGACACAATCAGACAAGGTGTGCAGCTACCATGATATCGTGGAGTACCTGAACCTGACGGCCGACAGCAGCCTGTACAAGACCACCAGGCCGGTGTTGGACCACACACACACCACCGTGGCGGAGCTGGACGTCATCCTGATCGCCATCCTGTCCGTGGTAGGAGTCACTGAGTCAGTGAGCCGCTCAAAGAATCACCCTCTAATAATTCACCACATTGTATGTGTGTGTGTGTGTGTGTGTGTGTGTGTGCGCCCAGGTTGAGAAAACACAAACGTTTATTCCTTTCATCTGGGCAATGATGGTAAGTCAGTCAGTCTGTGTTGCTCGTATTGTGTAAAGTGCAAAATATTGATGTTGTGTTTTTGAATTGTCCTACTGCAGACATGGAAGGACGAACGCATCACCTGGGACCCAGATCAGTTTTGTGGAATCACCAAATTTTCAATTCCCAGAGACCTCATCTGGAAACCTGACCTCTACATCTATGAAATGTAAGCCTCATGTGAGAGCACTGGGATTTTTCTCAAAGTCTGTATGAGGCCCGCAAAACACCTGTTGTTTGATCACAAATCCTGTGAAAGACATCACAAGGTGACACCTTGTTACATCACAAGGGGCATTGATGTGTTTTTTGACATACGCCTTGTGTAAAGTGGAGGAGGCTCTAGAATAAACCATAGACAGAATTTTCGCTGCCTTACTTTTCTTTTTGTATGTTGATTTTACTACTACGACCGTTGTAGTAGTTACTGTTGTTTTATTGATTGTTGAATAATAATGATAATCATCATCATCATCATAATGTTTTCTATTATTATTCTGAAGGCTTCACTCAGTGGATGGATACTTGGACTGTGACTAGAAAATGTTAATTATGCATTAAGACGGGACCATTTAATTTACTACTACTACTACTACAACTACTACTACTACTACCACTGTGTTTTTGTCACGTCAGGATCCATAAGGACGAGTCTTCGGTCAACCCCTTACTGTTTGTGAGCTACAATGGGATGGTCTCCTCCGAGGAGGACATAAAGGTCGTCAGCACCTGCAAGTTGGACGTCCACAAGTTCCCCTTCGACACACAGAGCTGCAACCTCTCCATCGGTTCGGCATTGCACTGCGGTGGGGGGAAGTGTGCGTTATGTGTGTGTCTGTGCGTGAGATGTTCGGCTTTGTTCTTTGATGGTGAAGGGGTCTTGGTTTCTGTTCTCACCTCAGTCGGTGAATTCCGCCTCATTCCCTCCTCCAACTCGTCCCGGGCCACGCAGTACTCCCACGAGGTGCTGAGGTCGCAGGGCGAGTGGGAGTTCCTCCACCTGTCCATTGACAGGTCTAACTTCAGCTATGAGGACAGGACGTGGGAGCAGCTCATCTACACTGTGAGAACCAAATTTCATTCTGTCCTCCCAAAATCTACGGTACATGAAGGAGAAGAAACAATCTGTCACACACTGAAAGCACAAACAAACTGAATCTTCATTAGTTTTGTTACTAGAGCTGTCAAACAATTAATTTTTTTTGTTCTAATTTAATTAATCTATGACTTTCCATTGTTAACCGTGATTAATTGCATTTTGATTTGCATGTTTAAAATTCTCTTATTTTACATCTCAAGAGTTTTTATTTCCATACTGCCTTACCAGAGTATCCTAATTTACAACCAAATGAATTTTTTTCTTTCAAAACAGTGCATTTTGATCCACTTATTCTGTATGCATTTTTGTTCCTATCTCAGTTTCGTATGTTATTAGGAAGTAGTGTCGAAACATAATGCTACAGCTGTGGGTACTGCGGGTGCTGCGGGTTAATGGAATATAATAACGTTATACCTCGTGTTTAATCAAATTGTGATTAACACGTTAATGCTGCCAGCCTGATTGATGACGATGATGGATGAAGCTCTGTGTTTTATCAATTTAATTCAGTGGCGATGATGTTAACCGTCGCTGCACACTGACCTTTGAACCTTTATCCCACCCCAGTTCACCATGAAGAGGAGGCCCCTCCTCCACGTCATCAACTTCCTGCTGCCCATCCTCTTCTTCCTGACTCTGGACCTCTCTTCCTTCTTCATCTCTGACCACCGCAGCGAGAAGCTGGGCTTCAAGGTCACCATCCTACTGGCCATCTCCGTGCTGCTGCTCATCCTCAATGAGATCCTGCCGGCCATGTCCAACGAGACCCCCCTTATAGGTTCATACCCCATCCTGGATTCCAGCGTTGTCCCATTGTTACTTCTTATTGCAGCAGCGTGTCTGTCTCCTCTTCCTCACAGCCACATACAGCATCGTGATCTTTGGACTGATGCTGCTGAGTCTTCTGGAAACCATTCTGGTCACGTACCTCCTGGATAAAGACCAAGTGCTGCAGAGGGAGCTCTGGCTCAAGAAGCAGGAGGAGATCAGCCCTGACCAGCAGGAGGCAGGTGAGCCTCCACAGCTGATTCTCCACCGGCTGGAGTATTTTTCTTAAAACATGGGATGATTTACTTCAATCCCATCACTTCAGCCCTTGAACGTGCCTGTGATTTCAGAAAAGGCGAAGAAGACCTTCTGCTGGTGCATCTGCAAAGCCTACGAGAGTGAGAAACAGGGCGACGTGCTGCTTCAGGCTGAAGAGGTAAAAACATGTTCACATCAAGGATGTATTATTATAGGAACTGGATTCTGGACCGCCGATGTGGCGGCAAAACCAATTTTATCCAGTGGCCACTTGAGGTACTGCAGACAAGATTTCATGCAGTCCAAAAAAGCATTTTACCCACTCACTGCAAAACAAAAATATCCACCTGTAAAACAGTTGACAGGACGCCCCTTTCTATTATTCTATTGTAGATTTTTAAATCATGGACTTTTGATCCTCCAAAAACGTTTTCCTTAAGGCCAGAAAATCACATATAACTTAGTTTTTGCTGTAAGCCCCCGCGTCCCCTTCACCCCTTTAAGAGCCTTTGCTCTTTGTTCAGGCTGCACTTGTAAATAAGAATCTGTTCTTAATTGCTTTCCTGGGTAAATAAAGTTCAAATAAAATAAAAATAAATCCCCAGAAAAGAATTTTTGTCACGGAGCAGTACATGCTGCATTCTGATTGGCTGATGCTCTTGATCTATCACGTGAGTTACAGAAGCATGATGGGAAGTGACAGTACTGTTACATGCTAAGTGGGGCAGCATAATGTGAAAGCAACCCCGGAAGCAATTTCGAAATTGTGGATTTTTTTTTGTGCTGTATGCGCCAGGTGAGCAACTCCATTGAAATGAATGGGCCGCCAGATTGGATCCTGGGAGTGTGGTGCACATTCAGAGTCTCACTGCCAAGCAGGAGAAGATCAGACTGCAGGACAGCAGAGTGTAACGATATATTAATAATAGCTGTGATTCTTCAATACTGTCAACTAGATTTCTGCAGTGTTCCCAGGGAGGTTCTAGTTGTGCCTGTGAGACGATCCTAATGTTCCTCCTGTGGTGTGTGTGCAGGCGAAGACCATTACCCAGTCTGCAGAGCCTCAGGTGTTGCTGCTGATCCACCAGCAGCTGAAGGAGCTGCAGGAGGGCATCAACGTGCACACCGGCTACAGAGCCAGAGGAGGGAAGTTCGTCCGCTGGGCCGAGAGGATCAACCAAGTCTACTTCGTCCTCTACAGCACCACCGTGGTCGTCTTCCTGCTCCACATCTTCACCGAGTGGAACTCCTAGATGTAGAGGTCGGGTATCCAGCCTGCACAAGGCCCCAGTGTCTAGTATTAATCCAAACACATTGTATGTATCTAAAAACTATTTGAACTAAATCATATTAATCTCCAATTTACGTATAAAAAAGCTATAAAAAAAAAAAAAAAAAATCAAACAGGAAGTAGAATGTGCCAAGCGGCAACTTTGAGTGGTGCTGATGTGGGTGGAGCCTGGACCAGCTCACAATCCTCCTGACTGCCATACAAACGCCCTCACTCCTGCCAGCTCCTTGTCGACGCTGAGTGCCGGTTCCCATTTCCTGCCACCCGTTGCCTTGCAGCACATCAGTCACATGCTGCTTTTAACCAATTAGGTGGTCTTGTCTGCAGCCGGAGAGTCGAAACTGCTCCGTTTTCACTGAATCATCAAGGGAACGTAAACAGCCTTCCATGTTTTCACCACATTAATAACACTGCATGTTAATCCAATTTGTTTTGTGATGGAAGAATTCATCATCAAAAATGTTTTTCAGATTTCTTTGTTGCACGTCCTGCTGTTAAGTTGCTGTTGTTTCTGTGTATTTTTCTCCCAAATGTTATAAGGAAATAAAACTCAAAGGTCCCGCAGCAACTGCAAAGAAACGCCTCTTGAAAAGCCAAATGTCTTTTTAACTTAACAGAAGTTTTTGTTTTTTTTCCTGCAAGTTCATTGAAACTCTGACCTCAACTGGACGTCTATTGATCAATGCATTCATTTCCCACCATAAGGGGGCGCGGTCTGTATTGACTCCACGTTCTTCTGCCTTTGAGATCTGTGTAATTGTCCAGTAATAATTATGATTCAAAATGAAAAAAAAAACCCGTAGCTATCCTGATTTATTTATATGATAGAATAAATCGAAATTGCAGTTAACAGTTTTACATGGATAAGAACTAAAATGATGAACCTGGCTGCATTATTAAACAAGGCTGCTGTTGTAATTAACAACTTTGGATTCACTTACTATATTAATCAACTGGTTTTTGTACACATCCGAAAAACCCACAAATGCCCAGAACCTAAAATGAATTAATGAATAAACAAATATAGTAAAATGTAAGGCTGTGGCGCCGGACGCCGTTTTTTCAGCCAAAAAGTCACGTTTCTCACTACGTTACAACACTCACACAAATGACACACTTTCATGGCTCAGAACACGTTACCAGGAGCGTTTAGAGTCTCTGAAAAGTGGATAACTAACCTTGACAAAATTAAAAGGTGATGTGGCAATCAGCGAAGCAACACCTACAACTCTTTTCCCTTTGACTTGGATTATGAGCCTTGCTCGCTTCCGCTTCTTGTTGCCGATTGGTGCTGCCACCTAGTGTCAAAACAAAACAAAATAACACAACTGCCACAATGTCAAAAAGGTAAAATAATATAATCTCAATAAAATACATTTTGTGACTATCACATATTGATATTCTCATTTTTCCCCTGCTCAGTTGTACTGTAATGTGTAATGCTGACGTGTGTGTGTGTGTGTGTGTGTGTGTTGTTTATTCATATTTGATGCATTAACATTAAAATTTTATAGAAGGACGTCTCCCTCTTCTCCGTATCAACCAGAGACACACAAAAAAAATAATCAACAGAGTCTGAAGTGTTTGGAATCCTCCCACTGACTCTGAACACTTTCAACCAAAGTGACCAGAATAGAAGAAGAAAAAACTAAACTCAAACTGAGACTGACACCTCTCGCTCCTCCCCCACGAGGAAGAAACCAGAGAGTCCTGGAGCTGCCGGGATGACCACTGGGACTTCCATCAAACTAATGTGATTATCAATCCATGAATCAAGAGGAGCAACAGATTTGCGCTACTGTCAGACGGCCCTCCTTCTCACTGCTGCAGTGACCGTCGGCTGCAGACGCCTCACTGATGCCTCACTGACGCCTCACTGACGCCTCACTGACGCCTCTCTGACTCTGGAGCTTCTCAGGTGTCGCTGACATGATGCTTGCTGGCTTCCTGCTGCTGCCCCTGCTCACGCTGACAGGTAAAAAAAAGAAAAAGAAAAGGGTGGAGGTTAGACTGATTTTTGTGGAGAATGTTTAGGATAACTGAATTAGAGAGACTATATAATTTTAATAGATCTTAGAGAAAGATCCAAGACACAAAATGCTGACTTTTCTCCAATATATGAAATATAATCTGTGGTGGTTTTTTTTGGGTTGTTTTTTTGTGGAAAACGATTAAATAATCAAATAGTAAAAGCTTCTGCATGTGTGACTGAAAACTTACAAAAAGGGGAAAATTAACAAGATTTTCATTTTAAACGAACCACCACAGATTATATTTTACATCATCTTGAATTTTATGCAGAACGTTTTTGAAAAATAATGCACTTTGAGCGACAAACAGCGTGAAAGTGAAGGGGAGAGAGAAGAGAGGTTTAATTTGCTCTAACAAGATGGAGCGGCAGCGGAACCGACGCCCGGAGGATCCTAATGGCCTCTCACTGACCGGCTTCCTCGGCTGGCGGTCTCAAGTGCTTTGATGAGAGATGAGGAGACCACGGACGCTAATGTTTTTTACAATGTCACTTTGCTGCGCTGCAAATAGTGCCGAGTGAAAAGTGAAAAGTCACGTCCCGCTAGACGGGTTCTGGACGGCTCGCTCCTGATGTTCTGCTTCTTCTCTCCGCTGCAGACGGACTCCCGCTGCTGAGCAACTGCAGCTACCAGGCGGTTCTGAACCACCTGGAACTGACCCGAGACAATGAGCTCTTCTCCATGACCCGACCCGTCCAGAACCACACCCGGACCACCTGGGTCAGTCTGGAGGTGGTGCTGTACGCCATCCTGGATGTGGTGAGTGGCTATAGCCTCCCTGCTGCTCCTGTTCTTCTCCACTGATGATGTTTGTAATCTAATGACCTTATTTCAAACATCTACATCTATATATTTTATATATTAATATTTTCTTTCCTGATGCAGATAGAAAAAGACCAGAAATTCAGCCCTTACGTGTGGACGGTCATGGTGAGATCCGACAACAGCCTGTGGCTACTCTTGGGAAGCAGAAACTCATAATAATAATTAAGAACTTCCTTTTCCCCTTGCAGAGATGGCACAATGATTTCATCTCCTGGGATCCCGATCAATTCTGTGGAATCGATAATGTTTCTCTTCCCACTGAAGCTCTATGGCAGCCTGACATCACCATTGAAGAGATGTAATACACACACACACAGTGTCTAATGTCGCTGAGTGTCTCTTACCGTCTCTGTCAACTGTTCAAACTTTGTTGGATTTTCTTTTATTTTTTTTTAAGAATGATTCAATAATCAATCAATGAAGTCTAGCGTCAGTTTCCACCTGTCTCACTATGTTTGTCCACCAACAGGATTGAGAAGGACAAAGCTCCGCCCAGTCCTTACCTGACCATCAGCGCGGAAGGGGACGTGGAGTACCGGAATGACCAGGTTCTGGTCAGCACCTGCAGGATGATCATCTACAAATTCCCCTTCGACACGCAGCGCTGCAACCTCTCCTTCACGTCTGCCGCCCACTCAGGTGACCAGCACGCATCATCGCAATTAAAGGCCAAACTGTCCTTGACCTGTGTAAGGAGCTTCCTGGCGTCCCACAGCCAAACACATGCGGCTGCTGGCCAGCGACAACTCCACGGAGGCCACCGAGGAGTCCCGGGAGGTGATGAGGACCCAGTACGAGTGGCTCTTCATGCACATGACCGTGACCAGCCACAACGCCACCGACCCCGAGGGCCAGGACATCATCGTCTACTCTGTGAGCAGCACCAGACAAGTTGGGGGAGAGAAGTCCTAGAAATTTTCTGGAGAAAAAAATAGGAGCATTGAATGAAACATTCATTCATTCATTCATCTTCTATACCCGCTTATTCCTATTCAGGGTCACGGGGGTCTGCTGGAGCCTATCCCAGCTGTCTTAGGGCGAAGGCAGGGTACACCCTGGACAAGTCGCCAGTTCATCGCAGGGCCACATAGAGACAGACAACCATTCACACTCACATGCACACCTATGGACAATTTAGAGTGTTCAATTGACCTCATATGCATGTTTTTGGACTGTGGGAGGAAGCCGGAGAACCCGGAGAGAACCCACGCAGACACAGGGAGAACATGCAAACTCCACACAGAAAGGTCCCAGGTCCGGGCCCCTGAATCGAACCCACGACCTTCTTGCTGTGAGGCGGCAGCGCTAACCACTGTGCCACCGTGTCGCCCTGAATGAAACAATATTATTTAAAAAACATAATTTAATTTAATGTCATACATTCAAATACGTCTTTTTTTGTCTTCTACATTAGCCTAACTGTCAAGGTCACATCAGAAATGAAAGGGTCACTGTCCAGAAAACATGTTATCCTATTAGAATCCTCAGAATCTATCACTCCCAGTCAGCTGGTTCATCAGTGGTTTGGACTTGATGAGGCCTGGAGGCCAAGCTGTGTGTCTAAGTTACTGAGTGTGGGGTGAACTGAACAATCACGGCGAGATATCAGGTGGGCGGGACAACAAAAAGATTTTAAGTCTCCATGAACCTTTACAGTCTCAGATGCAGCAGTGGTGAGAGACCAGAAGAGGGAGCTAGAGCGCAAAAGGGTAGAAGACAAAGAGAAGTATGAAATGGGAATTTGTTTTGCTGATGCACACTGACAGTGTGTAAGAGAGATTGGTTATGCGCTGAGATTTCATAGCGCTGACCATGCTGATGAAATGAGCCTCGGCCTGTAGGTGGAGTTTAGGTTGAGCAGGATGCTAGTTCTGGAGAATGTTATTGATGTTATTATAGCTCATTATATTATGCCATTATAGCTGTTATCATATGCGGGGGTTAGGAACCTATCCAACCATATATGGCTCTTTTTCTGCATGTGGCTGGCAGAAACGTTTTAGCCAAAAATACAACAAAATAAGCAACGCCTGGTTGATGGTTCACCTCCAATGAAAGTCTGTGGAAAGTTTTTTCCCTTGCTGAGTCCTGTTTTCCTTCAAAGGCTTCTTCAGGCCAACTTCTTCATGCTCAAGTTTCTCACACTTTTACCCTCTGATCTTTGTCTGACCTCTTTCCGCAGATCAGCATGAAGAGACGTCCTCTGCTCTACATTGTCAACTTCCTGCTGCCCGTCCTCTTTTTCCTGTGCCTGGACTTGGCCTCCTTCCTCATCTCGGACAACGGCGGGGAGAAGCTCAGCTTCAAGGTCACGGTGCTGCTGGCCGTCACTGTGATGCAGCTGATCCTCAACGAGATTTTACCCGCCTCTTCAAACAGGATTCCTCTGATAGGTAAAAAGGATGTTTTCAGCCCTGAACACTGACTGGAATTCTCTGCCTTGATGTCTCATGCCTGCTTCCCTCCTCAGCCGTCTATTGCATCGGCAACTTTGGTCTGATGCTGCTGAGCCTCCTGGAAACCATCCTCGTGATGCATCTGATGGCCAAAGACGCTGTAGCTCCAGACGAAGAAAACCGAGAGCAGATCCAAAACAAAGACTGTGGTGCACAGGGCCGCTTCTGCTTCCAGGACTGTCAGAAAGGTGAGAGCTGGAGGCGGAAGGTCCAGAGGTGATTTTATTCATCGGAGGCTCTTGCTGCAGCTTCTGCTGGTTGACCTCAAAATATATTGTAGGTTAAGGGTTGGAGTTGGCCCAGAGGAGGATGTTTCAGTTGCTTTTGGTGTAATCCCTTTATGTCTAAAGGTTTAAAATAGGGATGTCAAATTATACACTTTTTTAAGATATTTTTTTTTAGATTAATCTGAGACTTTTCCATTGTTAGCAATGAATAATCACATTTGGATATGCATGTTTAAAAACTGTTATTTTGCATTTTAAGACGGTTTTTAAAATTCCACATTAATGTAAAGCAATTCTTACCCCAGTGTCCTAACTAGGAACCAAATGGATACAATTTTATTTTGATCTTTTGCATTATCATTTCTTTCAAAACAGTGCATTTAGATCCACTTATAACATATGAATTTTGGTTCCTCTCTGAAAGGTGAATGGAAAAGACAAAATACTTGCAAAAATTAGCACCTTATACCATGTATTTAACCACATCATGATTAACGCACTAATGTTGACAGTTTAAAATCATCCACCTTCTACTTAATATGACTCACATTAAAAATACTGACTTACTGTGGTCCCCTGTGGTCTCTTCCAGAAACGCCCCAGTGGACTTCCTGTGTCAACAATGTGTCCTCGTGTGAAAGTCCCACTGTGCTGGAGCCAGCGGTGAAGGAGGTTGTAATCAGATTACCAGTAACAGTGAACGAATGGCATCAGATTGTGCCTTCACCTGTCGTGACAACAGTTTCCCCGGACCTTCGTCTGCAGATCAGTGGCGGCAAGGTGATGGAGGAGCTGCAGATCCTGGAAAAACTCACCAAGGAGCTGCGGGCGATCGACAGAACGCTGTCCCTGGTCCTGGACGGGCGGGAGGATGAGACAAAGCCCGGTTACTGGACCAGAGTGGCCAGAAGGCTCAACAAGGCCTTCTTTGTTTTCTACCTGACAGTGGTGACCTTGTTCTTGATCATTATCTCTCTAAAATGGATCGACGCTCTGGATTGACGGCTGCTGCTGAACAACACGTCTGGTCTGCGTGACGAGCGGCGGAAACATTAAATCATCAAGCATTAAAATATTAAACAGAACGTGGACAGGCAAACCTAATAATGCAATGTTCTAAGATTCACATTCTTTATGCTATAACAGCACATCACCTACACAATCTAAATTCATGCCTCTTTTCTTCATGTTTTCTCCTATTTTCAAACTGTAAACTGATATTTTCATTATTTTTAAAGCAAAGAACAATATTACAACATACACTTCTGCTCACTGCACTGCTGCCTGCAGCCATTAGCCTCTGACCTTTCTCACACACCTGCTAGCGTAGCAACGGCCACGTCTCTCATCATCGTTTGACTGACTGCCTGACTCAATACAAATCATGTCAATGCATGTCTGGTATTATTTTTGTAACTATATATCATTAAAACGTATATACTGAATTGCACCACCCCATCCAAAAGTGGTTGAAGTCGGTTACTTCATCACAAGAAGTTGCTCTCTGCTTACTGTTTGAACCCTACTGGGTTACGAACTTTACTTTACGCCTGAAACCTTAGCGTGTACGGTACATCCAGCTCTGTCCGGTAACTCCGGTGGTGTCCCTTCCAAAAATGTCCGTGTGTCACACTGAACTAAACAAAGGTTCCTAACAATAAGTCACATTGTTACAAAAGTATCATCAACAACATGGATGAGAGAATAAAAAAAATAGGGGGAGAAAATGAAATGGTCTATCGATGGGGCTCAGTCCCGAAAAAGGCTGGGGGAGTCAGCACTCTCTCCACCAGGGGGCACCAACACAACCGCATAAGTCATGCTGTGCCAGGAGACACTCCTGGATTAAACACAAAGTTGAAAAGAAGTTAGGGGAAGAGGAACGAATGGAACTGGAGCTGACTGGTTCTAGAGCGACAAGCAGTAGGAAAACCACGGTGGAGATGTTGCATGTTAATCAAGTGCTGTGTCCACATCCAGCATGTGTATGTGTCCCTTCTGAGCATGTGCAGTAACAGTCACCGACACTTGTTGTGACGTAAAAACAGGGTGTGGCTCTGAACAGCTGTCAGGCTTCTCATCTCATCAATAAAATAAATACCTCTGTCCATGTCTGTATCTCTCGATGGTGTCGATTTACCAGGCTCCACCCACTTGACCCAAGGTGGTCCAGGAGGGAGCAGTGTGTTGGAGCCTGAGAGGATACATTAGCTCCTCTCAAACTGTGGAAACAGGAAATGACACTCAGATGATGACAATTTTGCTCCTCGACGCTGGTGGATTTTCACGCCTGCTTGTCTTTCTGCACATCAGCACATCAAATCACTGTGTTTTAACTCTTTCTGGCCACTGAACAGACTCGCGTTCAGTCCCACAATGATTTCCAGCAATAATCCGTATCTCCATCCTGCTATTGAATTCCCTCAAAATTAAAGAGTGCCTTGTTTTTGTCCTCTTCCAAACATGTTTGATGGTCTAAATACAGACACTTGCTGCGGACGGAGACCTCGAAGAGCTCAAATGTCCCTTCAGAGCCCATTAACAGCTTTCTGGGGGTTCTTTCTTACCATAAATCTGATTAAACCAATCAAGGGATTACAAGAAAAAAGCCAAGTGGGCGGTTTCACTTCCAGGACGGGGAGGTGGTCGCTGTGCTGCAGCTCCCGTTGTGATGGACTGGAGTAACTCTTTATCCTTCAGATGATCTCAGCTACTGCAGCCACGATGCTCTCCAGCCTCCTCTTCCTTACTCTCATGCTAGCAGGTAGGATACGGCTCATTGTTGCTGATGCAGCTGTCATTCAGACTGTTAGAATTCAGACCGTGATATGGGAAAATCTTATTTAAAAAGTTCCAATCCATTAGTGGTTTGGCAGGAACTTTTTTGGTGCAAAAGTGGATTTCCTTGTTTTCTGCTGGAGGTGATTCAGGGCAGACGCAACTCAAATGAAAAGAGGCTTTTAAGATATGAAAGCCGCGGTTGAGTGGGAGAGCTTGCCACTCTACGGCTCCCACTGCTCCCAGTACTCGTCTCCAACCACAGCCTCCGGATGTTTTCATCTATTTCTGATATTGTTGTCTGGCAGCTTTTCCAGCCTTAAAACCCAAAAGTTCAGAGAGTTTTATTCACGGTTGGACACTGATGAAAAGTGGTTTTAGTCTATTTTTTCAAGTTGTCTTTGGAGCATTTTTTATTTCTTGATCACTATTTCTCTTTGAATTTTGTTTCTTTATTACTTTATTTTAGTCTATTTTAATCTGTAGCTACTAACTTAAAATATTTCAAAGGTTGAAGTTTTCGGGTGTTGCCATTTTGAAGGCTTAAAAAAAAGTCTGAAAAGCTGCCGTGACCAGGCTTTTGTATCTTCATCATCAACATTTGTTTGCTGATTTTTTGCAAATATGTCTTATAGCAAAGTAATCAGTTTCAATCAATTTTTCTTGCCAGCTGTGGTATGTGAAATATATATATTTATATATATATATTTATATATATATATTTTCAGCTGTAGAAGGTAATGGGACAGAGACAAAGTGCAGCTACCAGGACGTTTTGAGCCACCTGAAGCTGAGCAGAAGCAACGAGCTCTTCTCCATGTCCCGGCCGGTCAAAGACCACAAGCTGACGACACAAGTGTCACTGGAGCTGCAGCTCTTTGCCATCCTGGATGTGGTGCGTGTCTTCACACTGTTGGTGTAATTTCAAAACACAAAATCACATCCAATCAAATCAGCAGAAGACGCAAATATTTCATCTCCTGACTGTTTTCAGAGGGAGATTGACCAGACCTTTGTTCCTTATGTTTGGATGGTGACTGTGAGTTTCGATGCAAACACGCAAATATTCCATTAGGCCGCCTCAACATTTGGCTGTGGTAAACTCGGCTGTGTCTCTGCAGAGTTGGAACAATCAGCACATCCAGTGGCAGCCTGACCACTTCTGTGGGATCAAGAGTGTCTCACTTCCCACAGACGTTTTATGGAAACCAGATTTAACCATTGAAGAAATGTAAGTAACATCCACCAAATAGCTGTTGGCCAGTTGAAAACATGGTATTCATATATATTTTATAAATTCACTTTTTTTTAGCCAGCCTGAAAATTTCTTTTCTCGTCATCTTTGGTTCTTATTAATAAAACATCCCACCATCCACATGCATTTTCTCACTTGGCGTCTCACAGGACAGAGAAAGACAAAGCCCCTCCGAGTACTCATCTCACCATCCACAGTGACGGTCTGGTGCGAGTCCAGAACGACCAGGTGCTGGTCAGCACCTGCAGGATGCACGTCTACAAATTCCCTTTCGATGTCCAGAGGTGCAACTTGTCCTTCAAGTCTGTGGTGCATTCTGGTGAGTTCATTTTCCATCTTCCACAACATCTCGCACCTCCACCTCCAGGATACCATCCACCACCACCCCTTTCTCTCTGCAGTGGAGGAGATAGAGCTCGTTCACCATCAAACCCCTCTGGCGGCCACTGGGACGATGATGCGAACCCAGTACGAGTGGCTGTTTGTCAGCATGAAGGTTACCAACAAGACCATCTGCACCTTTCAGCAGCAGCAAGACGTCTTGATTTTCACTGTGAGTCAACAGATTTATCAATCCATCTGGTCCAGTTGAGAGCCATCACTTTTTCTTTTTCTTCTTTTAAACATCCTCCCACAGATCACCATGAAGAGGCGGCCACAGCTCTACATCGTCAACTTCCTGCTGCCTGTCTTCTTCTTCCTGTGTCTGGACTTGGCCTCCTTCCTCATCTCGGACAATGGCGGCGAGAAACTCAGCTTCAAGGTCACGGTGCTGCTGGCGGTCACCGTGATGCAACTGATCCTCAACGAGATCCTGCCTTCCTCCTCCGAGAGGATCCCCCTCATAGGTGAGGAAGAGGGTCTGCAGCAGGCATGGGCAAACTAGGCTATATACAGCCCATTAAGCATTTCTGTCCAGCCCGTCGAACTTGAAGAAATTATATTAATAATAAGTAAATCATAAAATAGTTTTAATTCATCCATTTTTTCAGTATTTTAAGAGTCATTTCAATAAAGAGCTAAACACCGTGGGGCTTCAAAGACATTGATATTGTTTCAACGCTTTTGTTCATTTTCAACTGACATTAAAGCACAAGTTTTCTACACATCCCATGATATATTTTTCCTCCTATGAGGTGGGTCACCACTCCATCCATCTGCTCCTGCCCCGCCCCCTCTGTCAAATTTTAGAACCCAATGTGGCCCACCAGTCAAAAGGTTTGCCCACCCCTGGTCTACAGTGAGGTATAAACCCCAGGAGAACCTGAAGCCCATCACCAACTCAACCACAGCTCATACAGCCATTTCCCATAAAAAACATTCTTCTAAAAACTATTAGCCTGCTGACCTGAAGGCGGCACGGCAGTGGGACCCTCAACTCTTCCACAGATCCCTAAAAGATCGTCAAAATATTTGACTTCTCGCCAGAGTTGTCGACCAACACACTGACCTCAGCCTTTCCTGGCTCCTCCCTTAGTCGTCTACTGCTTTGGGATTTTCACCCTGATGATGCTGAGCCTTCTGGAGTCCATCCTGGTGATGTACCTGATGGAGAAAGACTCTGTGGTTCAGGACGACGGTCCGGCAGCTGAGGACAGAAACCTTAAGGATGAGAACAATAAGCGGATCAGCAGAGGTGAGTGTGACATCCTGCTGCAGCAGTTGACAGTAGACCCAGCTGGCCAGGAGGAGGGTGGAGGGGTCACATGAGGTCAGATCTTAGTATCATCAGGTGCAGGTGAAGGCTCCACAACACAGCAAGATTAGACATGCACAACTCTGCAGGTGGAATTTAAGAAAGATGACTTGATGAAAACAGCTTCTGTTTTTATTTTTTAATGAGTATATATATATCTTGTCTTGATGTTGCTCAGATGTGAAGAAATGTGCTGCGTGCATCTGTGACGTGTCTGCTGATGAAACACCAGCCGACCTCCTGAAGGTATATTTGCTGTAGTTTAAATGTCTGGTTTGCCACAAATTCTCAGAGAAAGAGAAAAAAAAGTACAACAATTCATATAAATGTACTTTCTAAGTTTTCCTACATTTTGTGACGACCCTGATGAACTGTTGGCTGCAGGGCAGCAGCGGCCATCTGGCCGAGGAGTCCCTGGGCGCTGAGGGGGTGCCGGAGGAGAAGAAGGCCGGCTACTGGACCACAACAACCAAGAGCATCAACAAAATCTTCTTTATATTCTATCTCACGGCCTCTGTCATGTTCTTGGCCGGCATGATTTTCATTTGGACCAAACAAGACTGATTGAGCTCTTTCGTTTGTGAAAATTCTGCATCATCAGCAAGATCAACTTCATGTGAGGCGTCAACATAGATTCTTGAAAAACTGAATTCAGTTTTGCCTTCTGCATTTGAAACATGGAGAAATCCCCACAAATATTTGGATGTCAAAATTGCTTGTTTCCTGTTTATATTTACTAAAGCGTGTCTGCCTGTTAACCACCTGGAAACATAACTACACATGGATGATTAAATGATGCTGTCAAGTAAAAGTAAATGTAAGTCACGTGTGTTGTAGCAGCTGTAATTCTCTTTCGTCACTGATATCTCTTAAATTAAAGAACTGATTACAATTTGTTAGTTTTAGTCGTGTCTTGTCAATCACAAGTATGTTACTGTTTATTTCTTCAATATCAAATCCTGTTGAAAACAGTTAAAAAATACAAAAATACTGTCGCACCTCTAAAATTGGATGGTTTATTCTATACTGTCACTCTTTTGATTTAATACTGATTTCAAGCTTTTTCAGAAAAAGATCATTGTGATAACGATGCTGAAAGATGATAAATCCGTTCAATTAAATCACGTTAACAGATTTATTTTGACTTCAGAACTCAAAAATGATGATGATCACATTTCCAATTTTAGTGTCAATGGAGGAAGTTAAATACAAAACGATTCACAATTTTTAATTAAGTGATTTTGACTGAGGTCATTATTGTAATGTTTTGGGTATAGTGTTTAGTTGTGTTTTTTTCTCGGCATTTATCAAATTGTATTAAGTATAAAGTGTGTTGCTCGTGAATTTGGTCCTCCGGCGCTGAAGGTGGCGCTCTACGCTACAAAGCAGCTGCACTCGGGTTCAGACAGTCAGTGACGTGGATTTTCATTCAGTCAGTGAGTGAGTCAGTGCTGCGTGCGGAGTAGGTGCAGAACCAGAAGTGTTTTTACTGACTTTGACCCGCTAGCCCGAACCGTCAGAAGAACCGGGAGACGTCGTCACACACACAGGTGAGACGAGTCCGCCGTGCGCCGACGGTTTATAGGCTGTTTCCGGGCTGTGCGCCAGTCACAAGTCGCGACGGTGAACTGAAAAACAAACTGGCTTCAGTTTTTGTTTCTTTCGATCCTTTTCTTTTCCTCGCAGACGCCAGAATGAATAAAAACAGCAAAGTGTTGAACCTGAAGGACAAAATCAACGGCAACGAGGCGGACCTGAGCCTGTGCAACCTGAGCGAGGTGCCGGTCCGAGAGCTGGTGGGTGCCTGGAGCAGGCAGACACACACACACACACACACACACACACACACACACACACACAGATGATGATGTTTCCTCGTGACGTCACAGCGGGTATGAAACTGAGGCATGATGTGCTTGATCGTGACAGGCGCTCTTCACCAAGGCAACGGTGCTGGACTTGTCGTGCAACAACATCATCTCTATTCCTGTGAGTAAACACACAAACACACACACACTGGACTGAAACGCTGTGTTTCCTGCTCTGAGTGTGTGTGGATCAGTCAGAAGACAGATCACTGTTAGAAAACATGCATAAATAATAATATATATATTTTTTTTTTTAAATCTCAATCTTGCAAGTGTTTTCTAGTTATTGTACAGTGTTGCACCACATCGGGACTCCTGCAGACTCAGAAGTTCATGCAAACACTTTTTTCAGGGTTTTTGGCTGAACTGAAACTTTTTTTTTTATGGCCGTAAACCAACTCTGTTAAGACCCCTAAAGTGAGATTCTCTCTTGTGCAGCCAGAGTTCTGCAACCTGACCCACCTGGTGAAGGTGGACCTCAGTAAGAACCAACTGACCTGTCTACCGGACGACCTGGGGAACCTGAGCAGCCTCCAGCACCTGGACTTGTACAACAACAAGCTGAGCGTCCTGCCCACCAGCTTCTCCCAGCTCAGGGTCGGTACTGCTGTGGAGATTCACTTAGTTCGAAACCCGGGCCTGTAACTTGGGTGACCCCAGTGCTGAAACAGCTTCTGTCTGCCCCGCAGAGCCTGAAGTGGCTGGACCTGAAGGACAACCCCCTGGAGGTCGACCTGGCCAAGGCAGCCGGAGACTGTCTGGATGAGAAGCAGTGCAAGCAGTGCGCCGGCAGGGTGAGCCTTGTGATGTCACAGCTGGATTTCCACTCTCCTTGTGATGTCACAGCTGGATTTTCACTCCTTCACACCTCTTCCAGGTCCTGCAGTACATGAGGACCATCCAGGACGAGGTGGACCGGGCTCGAGAGAAACGCCTGCTGAGGGGAAAAGGTTTGGCGAGACTTGATTTTTATTTTTTTTTTATTTTTTTTTAAAACCTGCTCTTCAAGGTCACAGACTGTGGGCTCGTTTGAAGATTCCCTCCATGTTGAGCAGTTTTAAAAGGCTGAACGTTTGATTGGACGTAGATGAGATTAATTTCTGCAGCTGGTCGCTGAAAACCGCGGTTTTAATGCTTCCGTCCTGTGAATCTGCGGCAGCCGCTGATGTGCAGCTGGGTACCTTCGTGGCCGCAGGCCGAGGCTTAATTACACATTTGCTCTGTGGGTATTGATCCAAATGAGAGCAAATAGTAATCCTTTTTAATGTCGCACAGGAGGCCATTAGCACCAAAACGTCGCGCAGACGGAAAAGAAAACACAAGTGTGGAGTTGTTTGCATTCCCTTCCATCTGTGAATCACAGACAGATGACAAAACTTATGTTTAGTTATTTCTTTTTGTCTGGTGATCCCAGTGCAAAGTGTTTTCTTGCTCTATGATCAAATTTGGTTTCATTAAGCATTGTAGCAAAGGTCAGCAGGTGCTGATGGTTCTCTCTCAGTCCCATCAGGCTGCCACGTGATGCTTGTTTACCGTCTGCTGTCTTCTGTTAATTTCCCCAGCAGAGATCAATACTCGGCCTCTCAGCGCCAGTATTTATTTATTTACTAATTTATTTTTTCCAATCCTTGTCTGTCCCTCCCTGCCTCTCCCCCTCCGTCTGGCAGAGCTTGAAAAGAAAAGGGAGGCCAAGCAGAGGGAGCGGGAGGCCCGGGAGAAGGAAGCTCGCCGGCGGGAGAAGGCGGAAGAGAAGGAGAAGAGGAGGAAGGAGTACAATGCTCAGGTGGCGGCGGCGGCGGCCAAGGAGCAGCAGAGGAAGAAGAACGAGGAGAAGAAGAGGAGGAACGGACAGGCAGCAGCAGGTGGGAGCAAAACACCTGCCCAGCGCCTCCGCTGGAGGAGTGACTGGAACATTTACATTTAAATCATAGTTTCACAATACAAGTATCACAGCAGATTCTGTATGTAAGGAAAGTACGGATACTTGTGTGAAAATACTCGATAAAAGAAAAAGTATTGATTCAACAACTTTACTCAAGTAAGCGTTAGAAAGTACAGCTTCTGAAAAGTACTTAAGTAAAAAAGTAAAAAGATTTTTTTTTTGTGCCATTAATTAACCAATACATTCATTGATAATTTTGCAACAATTACAAAATTTCATTGCAATTGCAAAGTGTCAGAATAATCTGGGCTGAGGTCTTAATGAGAATCTGGATCATTTTAACAGCATTGCTACTCTCAATACTATACTTTCTTTTCCAACTGTTGCACAACCAAACTGTAATCACTCATAGTTCTGATGTTGACACTTTTAATAACAACAACCAATGTTATTTTCTACATCTTTTTCCATTTTTCTCTGTACTGAAAACCTTCAGAACAGTGGCCTCAAAGCAGAGGTACTGCAACAACTACTTTGAACTGAATTTGTATCTTTTAAACACAAAAGTAACCAGCATGTTTTTCCAATGTAAAGGAGTAGAAAGTACAGACCTTTGAGTACAAATGTAGGGAGTCAAAGTAAAAAGTCGTCAGTAAAAATAATCTACTGCAGTAGATTAACAAAGTATTTTGTACTTTGTTGCTTCCCACCTCTGATAAACTCTGAATGTAGTTTTATGTTCAGCCTGTTTTCAAGCACTCTGATTAACGGACGCCTCTTGTATCTCTCCGTCAAAAGACAAGAAGGCGATGAAGGAGCCCTCAGCGCCCCCTGGCCGCTCCGTCCTGGGCCTGGTCTTCAAGCTGCTGGTGCTGCTGCTGCTCGGACTGGCCGCTGCCGCCGTCACCTGCAAGCTGAGCGGCCTGCAGAGGGAGGCCGTGTGCATGCCGCTCAACGCCGCCGTGGACGACGGCCTGTGGTGGGCCCGGCAGCAGGAGGGAGTGGTCAGGGAGCTGCTGCACAACCTGTCGGCGGCGGCCAAGGACTTCCTGGAGTCCACCCGAGTGTCCAAGAGCTAAACCGCATCACGTCATGTGACTGAGCTGCAGGCGTCTCCATCCTCTGCCCGCTAGGCCGGACACTGACTGACTTCTCTTAAGAAAGAAAAAGAAAAAGAAAAAAAATAATGTGCTGAAATCTTAAATGTGATTGAAATGGACAAGCCGGCTTCCCTGGAGGTGGAGCTAGAGGTGGAGGTAGAGGTGGAGCTGGAGGACGTACAGATGGCCCAGGGTGGGAGAGACACGTCTGTTCAAATCATTTTAAATTCCTATGGAATTGCTGCAATCCCGTCCCCCTCTTTGTATGATGAGCCTGTTTTTAAATGAAACTCCTCCCCAGCAGTGGCTGCTGTCCACGCTGTGACCAGCAGGGGGCACCTTGTTTGCGCTGGCATGTGCAGTCAAATGTCAGTGTCATGTCAGTCCATTGGCCAGTGGGATGAAGCCGGTTGGAGTGTGCGCAGTTACTCATCAGATCAACGTGTGTGCGCGTGTGTGTGTGTGTGCGAAGATCTGCTGGTTTTCTCAGTTTGACCGCTGACTCTTCGACTCTTCAACTAAAAATCTGCCATTGCAGCTTTTGTACAGCTTTGCCAAACACCAATAAACGGCTATGCACTGCATGATGGAGCTTCACTTTGGATCTTTTTTATTATTATTAAAGATTATTTGACTAGAAATACACATTTCAGTACATTCATAAATATATGTACTGCATATATGAACAGGCAATGCTTTTGCAATATCTTAAATTTAAACTATGTACAACTTTATAAATCCATATTAGAGGCTTATTATGACTATGGTGCAGTCCCATAGTTTAGAGTAAGAAAATGTTGGACCCATCCAACATGTTCTGTGTCACAGTGAGCTCAGAGCTCTGAGGTTGTGCGTGGCCACACCCACAGAAAGATTTGTTGACAATGAAGTCGGCAAACTGCAAAAAGAAAAATAAACCTTTTGTGTATAATCTCTCTAACCTCTCTATTCTAATCTAATGCGATTAGATGATTAGATTAGGAACGTGTGGAAAGTGGCACATTAAGAGGGTACAAGGGAAAAATAAAAAATAAATGAGATCATCATTTCACATTTAGGCTGCAACATAATTGGCTGGATGAGGCTCCAGCCAGTGGCATTTGATTTGAAACCGCTTGCTTTCAGCTCATAAGCAAGAAAATGATGAGAAATGACGGCGGCTAATGCGACCACTGAGAGGGAGCCGAGACAGACGTCGGTTTGTCTCAGTCTGTGTCTGCAGCTCGTCGCTTTGCGCAAAAACTAAAACCCTCGTCATCATCAGAATCATGGCTGAGATCTGACAGAAAACCTTCAATATTTCTGTGATAAAACCTGCCTTGATGTCACAGATTCAAGCCAACCGTCCCTGTAGACCCTCGAAGACCACAAAGGTGTCCACGTCAACGTCCTCCTACTGGTGGACATGTGTCACTGCGGGAGCCGCTGCTGGCGGCTGCTGCAGGACTGCCTGTAGTCTCGCTCCTGCACGCTGGTGGCCCCCTCCTGCAGCAGCCTCAAGTGAAGCGACTCATCCACCACCAACTCCAGAGTCACCTCCTTGAACACCTGGCACACTGACACCTGGCGCACACACACACATTTAGATAAACACAAAACATGTTTTATGTTTGAGCTGAGATGCATGAAAAAGTATTTATTTTACCTCCTGGAAGTGGAGTTTCTTGAACATGGCGATGCTGACCTGGTTGTCCAGGCCAATTTTTGCTTGAAACTTTTTCACCCCAAGTTTGGTGACCCCTGGTGGAGAGAAAACATGGAATCATTTAGAACCTGCTCCACATCAGTTCCTTCAGTCCAAAAATACTTTAAACTTCCAGGTTTAACATACTTCAACGTTTAGCGACGTTTAAAACCCTTGAGAAACTTTTCATTTTGACTTTTGTTTTATTTGATTAAAACATCCTTTTAATTATTTCAAATATTTGTTATCAAACAAATAAAAAGAAGCATCGATGAGTCACCATGAACCCGACACCTTAAACTGCTCACCGTAGCACATCATCATACGCGTCACCTCTTTCCCGAGACCTTTTCCTCTGCTACTTGGCTCTGGAACCATCAGGAACGGAAAAAACAAAACAAAACAAAACAACAACTTCATTTTAAAACTAAACATTTTGAAACACAAGAACAACAGTCAGTTTCATTTCAGGAAATATGGAGGAAACGTTCAGCACTAAGACGTAAGGCATCACCTGCGATCATGATCTCCAGCTCCGCCAGGGTTTGGTCTGTGGGGTCAGTCAGGAAGATGTTGACGTCTCCCAGCATGCACTGCTCCTCCGCGACGATGCCATCGGCCCACCGCTGCTTGTCCAGGATGATGAAGGTGCATTCTGGGAACAGGAAGTAGGAAAGTCACAGCAATGGAAAGAGCAGGAGAAGGAGACATAAAAAAAACAAAAAAACAACGAAAACAATTGCCTGGCTGTGGCTGCAGTGACTGCATAGTGGGGGTGTCAGAGCCCTTTGTGACATCACAGAAGGGCATGTCCTGGCACATGCACACTAGTGAAACCAGTGGAAGAAGTAAAGGGTGAATTCTTTCCACTGATGGAACAGAGACACAAATGACTGCTATTTAATGTTAGTCACTGAGCTGGGAGGCCCAGCGCCTTTGTGACATCACAAAGGTCTTATAATCTCAAGAAAAGGCTGGAATTTGTTCAGTCTGAGTGGTTCCTGACAGGTAGAGGGGACTGTGAAAGCTGCAGGACCTCCAGGTGGGTCCACCGCCTTACTGTCGTCATCCTCCCTCCAGCTCCTCTGCATGTCGAACTCCTGCTCCAGGGTCAGCGGCTCGGACGCCGTCAGCTGCTGCAGCTCCGGGCTCTTCATCCACTCATGATACCTCGAGATGAATCAAGAATGATGAAGAGAGTCATTTTGCGGCTTTAGATGTGATATAGAGATAGGTGCAAATCAGAAAAGTAGCCCTGAAGGCAGAACGAGACCAAGACAAATAGTCGTGGATAAACATGCATTATGTTTAATGTTTAATATGTATGTGTGTATATACACACACACACACACACACACACACACACACACACACACACATATATATATATATATATATATATAGACACACACACACACACACACACGTATATATATGTTAAAGTACACACAAAACCACCGGAGTTATTTTACATTCATTTTAATTTTCCGACTACCGAATGTTTACTTCTGTTCCGTCCAAAAACCTGCACCTGTGAACGTGAACAGACCCGTTTAACCAATCAGCGGACACTACCTGGGCACGTGACCTTCGCTGTACGGCACCAGCACGACTCGTAGTCCCTCCAGTAACGTGTTTTCATTGATCTTCATGACGGCGGAGCGGCGAGCGGCGAACTGACTGACCAGCAACGACACACACAGCCACTCGCGTGTCTCCGTGACGTCACCTCGTCACGCACTTCCGCAATTCACTAACTCGGCGTTTCAAAGCCTGGCTGCACAGGCCAACACAAGGGGCTACGTCGCCCTCTGCTGGACAACCCCAGGAAATAAATACAAATAAACTCATGAAATGATTTTTTTTCATGACTTTATTAAAAATATTGACATTTATAAATTTAATTAAGATAATGATGACAATAGATCATTAAAAATACACGTGCTTTCAATTAAATCAAATGCTTTTAAAAGTAAAGGGAAACACCAAACACTAATTATTGACAAACTCATCTCTAACCGACATTTTCTGTATCTTACTCAAGTCATGTTTTTGCAGACAGTACAGACAAAAACATATGAATATATATTATTTAATTTGATGTCATGTGGGAAAAAACTTTCCTTTATCATCTTAAAAAAAAAAATCCATGTGGCTGTAATTCCTATATGTATGTATATATATTTATCTCTATGTAGCTCTGTTGAGTCTGTGCCACCGTGTGAGCGGCTCCTGCGGCGTGCTGACCATGTCCATCCAGTGCTGCAGCTGGGGGCCCCGGGCGTACATGAAGGGGCCCAACACCAGAGCTCCCAGTATGGTTGGGGGGTCTGGCAATGAAACAAAAGAGAGGAAGAAAGGCAGTGCTAAGGGGGACGTCAGTGGGACACCAGGACTGAATCAGTTGTTCAGAGACTCTCCCACCTGAGCGGCTGTCACCAGGCTGCTGCAGCTCAAACCTCAGACAGGCCTCCTCCAGGTGCTGCGAGCGCAGCTTGAAGGTCATCCTGTGGCTGAAGTACATGTCGCTCTCCCCTTTGACCACGCAGCTGTTCTTGACCTTCACCACCTGGCTGTGAATCTGCAGGCTCACCTGCACACACACACCTGAGAAGAAAATCCATGAGAAAATGGGCAATCTTAAGTCTGAAAAAGAAGAATTTTTGGTCTTTTGGTTTTAAACACCTGCGTCTGTGAGCAGCTGCAGGCCGCGCCCCCTCAGGACCACCACAGAGAGGCGCTGCAGAGACGGACTGCAGCAGAGAGAGATCAACACGTCACCCAGCTCGGAGCACTGAGGAAGAGGAAGAGGACATGGAGGAAGAGGAAGAAGGGGGTGAAGCAGAGTAGGAGGAGGAGGAAGAGGATGAGGCAGTGAATGTCAGCGCTGGTGAACACCATGTGACCGTGACGTGTGTGGCGTGGCCGTGCACACCTGCGTGACCTCCTCCGTCTCCAGCTCCCTCCATAGCACCCGGCCCGCCTGACCCAGCTCACCCTCCAGGGGGAACAGCACTCGGCCCACCGCCCGCCGCTTATTGTCCACACTCACACTCAGTACACACACACTCAGGGTGCTCTGGGACACACACATCACAGACACCTGGGGAGACACACACACACGAAAGTATGACAATAAAATCACATTTCATATAATACTCAGTTGTTTCTGCTGCACATTCTCTATCACACACTGGTTTTTTGGATGATGGAAAATCTCCATGAGTAAAGATTTTACACCCAGAAGCCTTTGTCATGAATAAAATCTGACTGGCAGAATTTGTTCGTGGGTTGACAAAACATAAGGAACAGAAGGGTAAGCAGTTGTGTTGTTTATCTTAATGCAATATTATGTCAGTTTAAGTTTTGTTTAAATGATGAATTTCATTTATTAGACATATAAACTCCAAACTGCAACAAATAAACACTAGTTTTCAAAAAACATAATTTATTATTATTATTATTATTATTATTGACAACAATAAAAAGGACACTACTACTACTACTACGACTACCACTAC
This sequence comes from Thamnaconus septentrionalis, assembly GCA_009823395.1. Classification (NCBI taxonomy): domain Eukaryota; kingdom Metazoa; phylum Chordata; class Actinopteri; order Tetraodontiformes; family Monacanthidae; genus Thamnaconus; species Thamnaconus septentrionalis. The sequence continues at coordinate 16,945,277 of CM020503.1, read as the reverse complement.
TACTGCTATTACTAATAATAATGATAATAATAATACAGCAATAAGTAAAAATGTGTTATCAAGCATAATATATCAAAACATTTTTCAGTCTTTTGATGTGTTAACACTACTAAAGCCAACGTTGGGCTGGAGTTCCGCCTGCTCACCTGGAAGATGAAGCAGTCGCTGAACTCCGGGTCGGGTCCGGTGCCCCGGGCCTTGGCCCGCCGTGGCCGCCGGTCGTCGGGGAGGAGCCAGACCTCCACCAGCGTCACGTTGCCGTGGAAACGTGGGGGGAGGTTGGCGAGGCGCAGCAGAGACACGGTGAGCTGCTCGCTGCTGGGCCGATACTCCACAGAGAAGCAGAGACGAGTGGCCATTCCTGGGGGAGGGGCCACCACCTGGCCCAGGGCCGGGTCCAAGTAGAGGCCGGCTCGGAGCGTCCCCACCGGGAACCATCCTGACGGAGGGGGAGAGAGAGTCGCTTCTCAACAAGGTCCTGGGTAGAATGAGTGTGAGAGACACTGGCGGTGGGGGCGGGACCTACTGCTGACTGACAGGGACCCTCGGTGGGCCAAAATGTCCCTCCGCTCCTTCATCCTCATCCCCTCCGCCTCCTTCTGCTCACACTGGCTCTGTGTGGTAAAGCGGGGGGGCACGGTGAAGGGGATCTCTCTCTTCCTATCGGACGCAGAGGAGGAAATAACACATGAAACATTAAATAAGGCCAAAATATCGTCCTGCTGAGCCGACTTTAACCGAAACAGACACAATATGTGAGACTGAGCGGCAGCTAGTGGCAAGAGAGCAAATTGCAATATCCCAATATGTGTTATGGGTTGGATATGAATTATGTGGAACGGGACCATGCAGGACCTAGACTAGGACAAGGACCAGGACCAGGACCAGGACCAGGACCAGGACCAGAACCAAGACCAAGACCAAAACCAAGAAAGACCAGTACCAGGGCCACAAATAGTACCAGGACCAGGATATTCAAATATTTATGAGGTCCATGACCGGGACCAGTACCAGGATGGACCAGAAAGGACAGGGACCGGCAGGGCTAGGACAAAGACATATATACTTCTAAAAGACATTAAAGCACCTACACTTTGCAGTTCCTTTCTCACATAAACTGACCAACTGTTCTGGATGGCTACTTAATGAACCAGCAGTCAACAGCAGAGACTTGTGCTGAGTGTGTGGTACTAACGTGGCCAGGCAGCTGGGAGACACTGGTATGACTGGAGCAGAGCCTGCTGGGACTGGAGGTGCTGCAGCCTGCAGCTCCTGGTACTGACGCTGACGTCTGGTCCTCCTCCGCAGGCAGCAGACGGTCACAGCAAGCAGCAGCAGTAACAGCAGCAGACACGCAGGCAGAGCGACGGCCAGCGGCAGCAGCTCCTGGTCTGGAGGAAGACGTCCGTCAATGCTGGTGACCAGTGGAAGGAGGTCAGAGGTGGCCATCTGCTCACCCGCCATGATTCCTGCAGCTCCCTCTCAGAGCCGCTTCCACATGTGGCTCTTTCTCACCACTTGGTGCCTTATCTCTATGTGGGTTTTTTGTCACTGAAGTTTGTTGCCTTTTTTCACAGATTATGTACTTGTTCTTCTTGCAATGTGAGTCTCTAACCAGGCCGCGTGTCATCCTGCTGCTCATAGCCTCACTTTTACTTGAGTAAAGGAGTTGAATCAGCATGATTATTTTCAGTATTTTTTACACAAATATCCATACTTTTACAAAAGTTCAGACAATTTTGCCACCTGTGACAGTGGTCAAAAAGTCTTTCACAGGTCCTCATCTTTGAAGGCCAGGTGTTCATAATTGTCTCCTAAAGGATTCAAAAGTTCAAGATGTGGAACATCAAGTTCTGAGTACTGCCAGCGATCTAGAGATCAGTCCTGGGATCAGATGCACAATGTAGCAGAGGGACCTGCAGTCAAATTATTGGCATTATATAAAGTAAAATAGCCCTAAACAGTAATTAGATTTTAGGACCATCATTATGAATTGAACTCAAACCAAACTCGACCCAATCTCAAAGTGTCGGATGAAAACGGATGAACAATGTCTGACGGGCGCTAACGTTATGATGGGCTCTCATGCTCTAATCTCTGAGTGAAGAGCTAATGCTAAAAATGTTGAGCTGCTAAATCCCTGACACGCCGTTGGCAGGTCTTAACCCTCTTTAAACGGCCCGACCCTGCAGTCCAGTGACACTGCAGCAGCAGCAGTGCTGAGCTCAGAATCAAAACCCTGATCTGACATCCACTGCTCCTCACTAACACACACACACACACACACACACACACACACACACACACACACACACACACACACACACACATGTACGGAGGTCTAGAGATTGGAGGGCAGCTAATGAGATGATGGCTAATCCGCAGAGATTACGGCGGAGGAATGGCCTTCTATCGTTTCTGTTCTTGTTAGACGGACCAGACGACCACAGAGAGTCACTGCACAGGAGCGGCGGCCGTCTAACATCCCGCAGATGTCAGGGTAACACGAGGTCGGGAGAGAAGAGAGCAGGAGAGCAGAAGACCAGGCCGAGGGAGAGAAGACACGAGGGAGAGGAGAAGAAGCAGAAGGAGGAGAAGGTCCCGAGGTTCTGCTGGCTGTGTGACGTGCCGGGGGCGGGGGGCAGCACAGGACACCCGGCCTCACTTCACAGGTCAGACTATTTTCACTTCAGTGTGAGGCCTCACTGAACGTTCAGTAAGTTAAATATGAAAAAAAAAATCAACGTTTAATCTTCAAGTACAGTGCAGCAACATGGTTTAACATATTTCTCGATTAAAAAAAATAAGCTTCTGTATTAGCTTGGAAAGAGAAGGACTACAGAATAGACAAAAGATGAGGTCATGAATTAGTTTTTGATATGTTTTACTCACTTTGACCTAAACCGACCAGAGAAGCTTCTCAATGTGTGTTTGGAAGTATTCAAACTCAGAAGAGTGAAACAGCTGCAGGGACTGAATCCAGTGAGTCTTTGTCCGTCATTTCTTTGTTCTCTACTAACTGATGGCCCAATGTTCTCTTCACCTGTCTCCATTAATCTGCATTTTGTCTCAACAATCAAATAATCTGGATCATCTAATCCCTTTAGGCCTAATCTAGGAGTGCCTCTAGTGTGTGTGTGGTTGGGTGAGTGTGTAGGTGTGTTCGGGTGTGCGCGCATCATTGTCCGACTCACAAAGGAAAGGCTGTGCCAGTGTAGCAGGCAGGCAGGCACACACACACACACACGCAAGCACACATTAGCATTTAGCAGATATGCACCCCACAGCAGACAAACTGTGTTGGAGGTTCTTCTCTAAAGTCATCATCTGCGTGCAGGTGGTCTTCATGGCGATGCCCGGCGGCCGTCCTGCGTCCGACTGCTACCAGCCGGCAGCCTGCGTGGCGGAGCCAGTGGAGGACGAGGATGACGGCACGCGCATCTTCTCCCTCTCCAAGAGCTCCATGGACGTGGTGATGGCGGCGGGACCGCCGCACAAGCGCGACCCCGTCTGGACGCCCGTGGACCTGCGGCGCAGCTCCAGCACCCACACGCACTCGGACAGCGCCACGGCCACAGCGGCGCTCAAGCAGCGCCACCCACACATATGGCAGCACATGAGCGAGGTGGGCGTGCATAAGGCCGACGTGCACAGCCCGCCGACACTCAGCCACACGCAGCAGCCGCTGCAGCAGCCGCTGCAGCAGCGCTGGAGTCAGTGCAGCAGTGGCGGAGGCGGTGGTAGCACCCACAGCCGCAGCAGCACCCCGGACACGGTGGTGTGGAGGGACGACCTCTCGCGACCTTCCAGTCTCACCCTGGAGACGCTTTATCCCGCAGCGCCGGACTCCCCGCGGTACAAACCACCATCTCCACCTGCTGAGGCCTCCCTGCCCCTCTCTCCCAAGCTGCTCTCCCCCGACCTCCCGCCTGAGGACCTCCTGACCTTCACCTCCTCGCCGCTGAGGCGTGGCCCCCACCAGCCCAGGGTCTCGTCCTCAGCCGCCTCCTCTCTACTCTCCTCCCCCCAGCGGGCCTCCGTCAGCTCCCCACTAATGTCAAGCACCCCGAACCTCCTCCTGCTGCCCGACACGGAGGACGAGGACCTCCAGGAGAACAACCACCTCTCCTTCACCTTCTCCTCACCGGCCCTGTCATCAGCCAGCCTGGCTGAAGGTGGAGGAGACTCTGGGTGTCTCTCTCAGGTGATCCGAGAGCTGCAGCTGTCGGAGGACGAGTGCACAAGAAGCCCGGTGCCAGTGTCAAACTCCCGGGGTCCGGGTTCTCCAGCCGAGGAACCCGAGTCAACTGTCTGCCTGCTGGAGCTGCCCTGGCAGCCGGAGCCCAGCTGCCTGACCAGCAGGAGCTGGAGGTCCCCACTGGTGGCCTCCATGAGTGACTCTCACCTGGTCGACTGCTGCCGCTGCTGCTGCAACAGCCGAAATGTCAGGAGGCCTCATAGGGCTCAGATGTTCAAGGAGGAGGGGACCATGACCGTCCAGCCAGAGATGGTGGACACGGCGGTGCAGACGCTGTCGCCCATTGGCTCCCTGTGGGGCCTCAAGAGGAACATCTCCAACTCCAACATGGGCTCCCACTCGCTGTTGGGCTCGCCACCTGGATCCAAGCTCAACCTGAAGTCCTCGGTGGGCTCCAACTCCAACCTGGTGTCTCCAACCTCCAGCATGTTCCCTGGCAGCAGCGGAGGGGAGGAGGAGGAGGAGGAGCTGGAGAAGGAGGATGAAGAGGAGGAGGAGAAGCTGCCGAATGAACAGACAGAGCAGAACTCCGCCCACCAAGAGAGGAGGAGGTCCTGTCTGAAGATCCAGGGGGAGGAGAAGGACGAATACGCGAGGAGGAGCAGCATGAAGCAGGTGCAGTGGGACGAGGACGGCATGACGTGGGACGTCCACGGTGCCTCTCCTGAGCCAGAAGTTTTGGAGTCAGCCATCCAGAGACACCTGGAGGTCCAGAGCAGCCCTCGTCTGGATGAAAGTGCCTCCAAGAAGAAGAAGAGGGCACCATTGCCGCCAGTGCTGTCCGGTGAGGTCAAGCCCGGAGCCCCAGAACCACCCACCGCAGGAGGTGCAGCGGAGGGGGCGGACGGAGGCGGAGCTCCGGATGAGACAGACGGAGGATGCAGCGGGACAGAAACACCCGAAGCTGCTCGGAGGATCAGCCGAGCCGAGGCGGAGGCGGCGGCGGCCGAGGATGACGAGGTGTACGGGGAGGAAGGCAGCAGCAGCAGCCCCAGGCCGCCGTCCAGGGCCAGCGTGCTGGTACGCAAGAAGAGCGTGATCAGGCTGAGGAGGCCCGGCTGGTGTGGAAGCTCCAGGAAGACCACCTAGACACTCGCCTGGACATTTAGCTGCTCCCATGACAAGTTTGCACAGAAAAGAAGCAAATAAATTGAAGCAAATCTCAAGTCTTGTTGATGTAGTGTGTCAGCACGTTAGCTTGTCGTTAGAAACACACTTGACAGTGACTGGTGGGTGGATGGGTGGGTGGAGGACTCCTCTGACATCTGCTGACAGGATGCTGTGAGTGTCCTGAGACTTGTTTTTTGTATCCTGGGTTTTGCCTCTCAGGCTAAATACAGGCAGCAAACAACATGTGGATAGATTTCCTTAAGGTCCATCTGACCATTAAAACCAACTTGTGTCCAGGTGCAGTGAATGGATTCAGACACACTGGGGGGCACTCACCTTAAACATTCAAAGGTCCCATATTCTGCAAAATTTTCTTTTACCGTGAATCAGTTATAATGCCTCTGTTACTGTTTTCCTACTGCTGCTGAGTGTTAAAACACACCTGAAAAAAAAACCTTTTGTGATGTCACAAAGTGGCAGCTTCCACTGCCCCATCATCCCGCACCACCTGAGCCAAGTTGTTGGCTCCTTCCTCTGAGACCACCTGGTTTTGTTCCCGTGGGCAACTAGTAGGAATTTCCAGCCATGCATCTGTCTTGGCAGGAGGCTGTAAACAGAGGGCTAAATATGATCATTTCTGGAGGTGTTTATGGATCACTACTGGTAGAAGCTGCTCCACTCGAGTCCGGGAAGATGTGAGAATTGGCAGAATGTGGGACCTTCAGTTGTTTTTATTATCCTTTGTATTGCTGCTGATCTAAAAAAAAATATGTCTACCTTATAGATTAAAATTACTTTTCAAAAGAACAATTTCATTGTGGCATTGTTTTCATTTACTTAAAAAATGCATTTAATTTTTAAAAATATTTTCTGATTATAGAGTCTCAGAGTCTATCAACAGATATAAGTTACTCAACTGTAATGTTTTCTTTATAAAAGGCTGCATGCAGCACTGTGTACTCCACCCTGCAGTACCAGGAATAACCACTAGGAAGAACTGCACTGGGAGCTCTCCAAAGCCAGCTTCTGTTTGAAAGTGAGTGATGGTGGAGATGCGGAACTCTCTGAGCAGCGACACTCTGACTGAACTGTAAATTGTTGTAAACCTGATGAACCGTCAGAGGTTCAGGTCCAACCAATCAGTTCGCTGACATTCACATGAGCGGGCACATTCTGCCTCATTCACCACAGCAGCAAAAGCTCAACACGCTGGTGGCTTCCACTGCAGCAGCTGCTGCTCTCAGTGACACACGTGTGTCTGGACCGTCCACCTGTCAGGAGGGTCTCTGCTGCATTTCACTTACACCTAACTAAAAAAAGAAAGTATTCTCTAACCTCCATAACAGTGTCAATTTTAATTTTGGTGGCTTCTTACTCTTTAAATTTTTGAAGACAACCAAAGAGAGGGGAAGATAGTCACGTTCAAGGACAGGTTGACTGGTCGACACATTATTGTTTTTGATGGATAAAAATCCAGGGAGAACTGAGCGGTTTTTCCACAACAAAAGCCCCAGAGTCATGTGACCCAGCGACTCCAGATCCTCACCACTACATGGCGCTGTCTGAATTGAACTTTGGTTACTCATTTACATTTTTATTCTAACAAAAAAAAATTCATATATCACAGGTATTGTCTCCTTTCATCCAGTGACAAAAGGAATAAAGTGACCAAAGAAAATTATCTGTTATTAAACAAGAAACATATTAAAATTAAGGACCAATAAGACAACAGCCCTTCTCAGTGTTTTTATCATATGAGTATTTCTATGGCTATTAGGAAAAAAAAAATCAATAGCAGGACCTGTTGACATGTACCAGATATGATCACTACACTGAAAAAATAAGCAACCTTTTTTCCCTTTTCCTACCTTGTGGTATTTTGTATTTCTAATTCTACAGATTATCTTTACTTCTGCTCAGGCTGCTGTGTTCCTCCAGCATTTGCCACGTGACCCGATGTTTGTGTGCTTGTTGCTGCGCTGAGTTGTCTTTGTCCATTGTGTTGCTGTGTGTGTGAGTACAGTGTACATGCTACATGTGCTGTATGTGAAAGTGCTGATGGGACTCCCTGAAATGGCCCTTTTTTTTCCTCAGCAGCAGTGGAAACTCAGCTACAGGAGAACAATCCAGTGCTCAGCCTGCTGTTGTTGTTGCTGGCTGTGTGTGTGTGTGTGTGTGTGTGTGTGTGTGCGCGCGCCTGTGCAGGTACATGTGAATGTACCTACAAGCTGCTTGGTATAAATAGTGTGCGCTGCGTGCCGGCTGGTGACTCTGTGCATGACGATGGCCGTACCTGGACCCCCTCTGCTCGCTTTTCTGTCTCTGCTGCTGCCGTTGCTCTTGAGCAAGGCACCAGCACCCGCAGCTGCATACACACTCACCCCTGGACGGCAGCCCCAGCACAAGCTCCTCCACCTGGGTGAGAAAACAACAAGTGAAGGGAGAGTTTTTGAAGCCATTTCAGCACCGTGCGTGTTTCCTTTTTTCTGTTATTCACTTGGGTTTTGTCTCCACTGTCCCTCCCAGACTGGCCCAAGGACTGTGGGACGGCCCACTTCAAACCGAACATGGCTGAGAGGATTGTGTCTGGGAACGAGGCGAGGCCTCACTCCTGGCCCTGGCAGGTCTCCCTGCAGGTACGTCCAGAGAGTCTCTCCGACAGACGGCAGCCAGGAGGCCGTCGCTGATTTTAACACCTCTGTCAAGTCTAATATTGGACTAGAAGTGTCCCATTTCTAAACTTAATAGTGTTTCAGTCTCATCTGCTTATTGGAAAGAAAATCTGAATTTTGTGTTAAAATGCAGGATTCGGCTAGTGTAACAAAGTGTATCAGCTCCCCAAATAAACCACAACCGATAACAGACGTGCAAAGACATAAACACATTCATACTTTCAAGAAGGAACTCGGGACTAAAGCAATAAAAATGTTAATAACTAGAGAATTTTGAAGTCCAAAAAAAAGAACCTCACAAGCCCCTTCTAATGGATGAGATATGCTACAACATATCCGAACAACTCATGAATTACATGAACTATGTGAATTTCTGAGTCAATCACTAAAATGTTTTTTTTTTTTGTGAAACCAAAATATGTTTTCTTTGGTTGTGAATCCTGTGTTTTGCCATATTCAAGGATATTGTAATCTAAACCTCCATTTAAAGTACCTCCATTTAAAGCTAATACCTTGAAGTCAGCCAGTTAAAATATGTGTGAAGAAAAATTAAGACATCTATTCTGACTTTGCCAGTAGTCACCTACTGAGGGTCTCTGAGGGTCTGTGAAGGTCTGTGAAGGTCTGTGAAAGCCTCTGAGAGTCTCTGGCTCTGTGCCGCAGGTTCGACCCAGAGGAAGCAAACATTTCATCCATGTCTGCGGCGGAACCCTCGTCCACAAGAACTGGGTCCTGACCGCTGCTCACTGTTTCCAGAAGTAAGAGGCCACCACCCACTGCCTCACTAACAGGCTGCTGAGGGTCTTTGTACTACTAGACCTTCTGGATTCTTCTGGATTTGTCTCCCCAGGGGTAAAGCTGAGGATGCCGGCAGCTGGAGGATCGTCCTGGGGAAGCACCAGCTGAAGCGTTCGGAGACAGCGGAGAGAATCTTCCCCGTGAAGAGGATCTACAGGCACGAGAACTTCCGCTACCCGGCCCACAGCGAGTTGGACTACGACATCGCCCTGGTGAAGGCCGCCACCGACATCAACCCATCAAACTTCATCCGCTACGCCTGCCTGCCGCGCAAGCAGACCAGCCTCAACCCGGGTCACTACTGCTGGGTGACGGGCTGGGGGGACACCCGGGGTGAGTGGAGGAGGAGGAGGATGGGGAGGCAGAGGAGGAGGGGAGGGGCTGCAGGACGAGGTCATAGGCCTCAGAGATAAGAATCAGGAGGGTGTTGGGTCTTAGAGGTCAGCGGGAAGTGGCAGAGGTCAAAGGTGACACAGAGAGACAAACGGAGAGGGCGGGATTAAAACTATTCTTACTCTTACTCGCTTTGAAATTTTCTGTAGAATATCACACAGTTAATAAAAGATAAAAATTACCTTAATAAATAGAAAATGAAAGACGAACCTGATCGTGCTGACTGGACACACTCAAACTGTTTCTGACAACCTTCCAGGCGGGAAGGAGAACGTGTCCCTGGCAGAATCCCTCAACCAGGCCCGGCTGCCCATCATCGACTTCAAGACCTGCCGGCAGAAGAAATTCTGGGGCGACCGCGTGCGAGACTCCATGATCTGCGCAGGTTTCCGGGACAAAGAAGATCCACCTGCTGCCTGCCAGGTGAGGACCAGGACTGGAGGAGGACACCTTCTGGAGGTGAAGCTGTGAGTTTCCTTTTTAAAAGATGTTGTGTCTCTCCTCTTCAGGGCGACTCTGGCGGGCCGCTGCTGTGCCAGCTGGGCCGGGACCGCTGGGAGGTGCACGGCGTGGTGAGCTTCGGGCCAATCGGCTGCACCGTGGAGAACAAGCCCAGCGTCTTCACCCGCACGGCCGCCTACATCCCCTGGATCGAGGCCACACGTATCAGGGACTTCTTCCTGCACTGAGCGGCAGGCCGAGGATGACCAACACAAACCTAGTCATTTAAAAAACAAAAAAACAAAAAAAAACTCCAGCAGCAAAGTCCAGCGTTCTTGGAGCTCCAGGATGTAAATAGTTGTCATCGTGCAATAACTGTTTTATAACTCATCGTACGAACTACACACCACTCTGCTTCTGCATGCCACACACACACAATTTTTACATTGTGTAATAAAACTGCAAAAGCAAAAATCTTTCAACAATTCCCATTTTTTATTTCTTTTTTTCAAACATGGATTTACAGAGGAACATAACAAGCAGTTTGAGCTTTACAGTAAACTTGACAACACACACGCTTCAATAAATACAGGAGTAAAACCGACTGCAAGGCTTTGTTCTGTTTGGTGGCTTGCAGTGGGAAATCTCTGCTGGCTCTTCACCTGAAGAGCCGTTCAGCTTCAAAAATCAAACTAAACCTTCGACAGGAACCTGGTGAGTCACACGCTCCAGACGACTCACATTGTTGGCTTATTCAAGCAAAAAGTTCATTGGACGCGTTGATTTCCAAAAAGAAGCGCAACATGTCGTCCATAACAATAATGTGATTAATGATGTGTCTCCACTAGAGGTCCTCACAAGGCTTCCTCAGCACTGAACAAACCAGTGAGGAGAATATCTCAAAAGGCTAAAATCGAAATTAAGAGGGGAGTTCGAGGACGGTATTTATCAGGATTCTCACTGGAATCGTGTCCATTTTCACATCTTTTTCTCTCCCACAAGACAACTGGGGAGGAAGGAAAAAATGTCTGGAGAAAACAGGACCGACTCGCTGCATTTAACCAGAGTGTCATCTGTCCGAGCACTGTGGCTAAATGCAGCGTACCAGAGAGATATTTGGCCCTAATGAGGAAATAAATAAATGTATGTGAGGTCAGTAGAGCCTAGAGGACGACGAGGAGCCGCTGATGTGTTCCCAGTTGTTGTAGAGAGCGTAGGCACCAGACAAGGCCAAACCAGCCAGACCTCCTCGAGCTACACCCTTCAGACCACCTGCAGACACACAAACACACAACAAGTGAGGACGCAGTGTGAGGAGAACAAATCAGATCGACAGGCATCACAACAATCAATCAAAGAACAAGTGAAACAAGACTTGTTTGATACAAGTGTCAGAGACAGTCAGAAGCTGCGTTTCTATTAGTTTTTTGCAAAATAAAAGCAGTATTTCTAAAATTTCGACAAAGTACAATTGCGATTTGCAGGTTTTTCCATTGAATGGTGTGAAGCGCATAAGCCGCAATTCTCGTAAAATCTTGTTCCGCAAGATTTACGAGAATTATGTCTGCTTTCGTTTTTTTTTTTTAGTTTGTTTGCTGTCAAGAATGGTTGTTATATTTTTCTCTTTGATTACTTCTAAAAATATTCCATCCTTTGTTCAAACATAACGCACCATTTTCACTTGAAGTGAACTCGTTACGTTATCCCATACGTCACATCCGCTGATGTGTAAATGTGAAAGAAATGTGTCCATGACAGTTTTGCGATATACCTCTCTATGGATAGGTCTGAAAAACCACCTCATGAGAGCATCAAAACCTTTTAGCCACATTTAAGGGTTTAAAAAAAAAAAGTTTAGGTGTTTCCATTAACAGTTTTTGACTGCGATATTTAGGTATTGTGCAATTCTAGGGGTCATAGAAACGCAGCTAGAGATGAACCAGCGGAGGAAACACCTACTGGCTGACTTGAAGAGCATCCCAGTCAGGGTCCCAGCAGCTACTGTGTTGATGTCGTCCTCGGCTCCTCTCGCCTTCTCTATCACCACACCAAACACGCTATATAACAAGGCTGCAGAGACAAAGAAACGCACAGTACAGTTGTGTTACGATGATCTCGTCACAATACAGCTAATCACAATCTTCTACAAGTGGGGAATTCTAACTTTACACATCATTTATGGGATTCAAATCTGTTCTATTACACATTCTGCTCTAACTAGGCCTCGCTCTTACCGACGGAGCCCAGAGAGTTCGCCCAGGAGGCTCCTTGTCTGGTCACCATGTTAATGATCCTACAGACAGAAAGGGAAGCAGTGGTCAGTGTGTTAGTGTTAATTCTAGACCAACTACTATAGGCCCTGTCACAACACTCACTGGACGTTCCGGGGTTTGGACCAGGCCATGTCTCTGGTCTCCTTCAGGCCCATCCTGAGGCCGTTGAAGGCTCCAAGCGTTGCCCCTGTGCCCCAAAACAAAACGAGTTAGTCAACCTACCAAAAAGTATTCCTGAGGGTCACGCTAAATCTGAAAACACTCATCTCTCACCGGTCATGCAGGATCCTCCGATGGTAAAGAAAGCCAGTTCGAAGCGTCCTCTGGTTTTACTGGCACCCGTTGGGAGGATGAACTCGTCTGTATCCTAGAACACATCAACACGACGTTTTGTCGTTGGGAATTTTTGATATTTAGTGATAAGAAGAGAGGAAAGGGGACACTCCCAGCAGCCGTAGCTCACCTGGACCAGGTACCGGGGGTCGACATTGAGGTAGGGAGACAATGGGCTCATCCCGGTCACTGCAACCACAATATCGGTCATTTCACACAATCCGTGATGCAAACAAAGACATGTAGCAAAAAATGTCAAATAAAAGACGAATAATCTGATAACCAGGACGTGAGCAAAACAAACATTGAAGTTACGTATGTCTTGTGTTAGCCTCGAGCTAGCCTATAGCCCTTAGCTGAGGGGAGACGACGGGACGCTTACGGGGAACACCGGCGAGCTCTGTGTTGGAGTATTCCGGCGCGCCACCTCCGAACAGGCCACCCAAGCTGGCCTTGAGTCCCCCCGATCCTTGGGAGTTGTTGTCCATGGTCGTGAAGATCCGTGCGATCGGCCGATGGAGGTCGTAACAGAGGCTAAACGCTGCTAGCCGAGCCGGCTAACGTCTAGCGAGGTCGCTAAAGTAATAAAAAAGAAGTCAGAAGTGAAGGAGAAGAGGCGGTGGAGCAGCAGCTGCCTTGTTCGCTGCCGGTCGGGATGACTGTCGAAAAAAATAAATATTCTGTTTGTTTGAGAAATTCAAGTTTCGACACCGGGGTTCGACTGCGGCTTGAGTTCCTCAGGATCCCTGACCTCCAACAACACGCTTCGCCGTAAAGCGATGCGCTGACGCAAACCAATTGTCGTTAACTTACGTCAGCCACACCTACCGTGCAATGCGAGGGGTAAGTCTGGCAAGTGGCAACCTATAATTGCAACTCTTATTTAGTGTTACCTCTTTGTCTGGACTTACCGGAAAGCATCGATAACACCTGGGGTGAACCGTCGCAACTCAGTTATCACCATAGACGTTATAATATTACATACGGTTATTACCTCTAAGGTTTTACGGCACACCTGGACAGACAACAAAATTACTGTAAATATTGTTTATATGTTCCTTTATATTTTAGAATCTAAAGGTGAAAAGAGTCATATAGTGGTTTTAGTTTATTTCAGCGTCGAAGTTAAATACTTGAGTGTCACTGTCCACGTGTTTTCACACGATGTACAAACGCTTGTACTCAGCGCCGCCCTTTCCTCTTATTGCAGTCCTAAAAGGGTTGCAGTTCGTACCTTGCAACGCAGGGTGGCAGCAGAGAGTCAGAAATGAGAGAAAAGCTAGATATGCAGTTTTCCTCATCGTTGCTTCGAATTATGTTTGTTTGTTTGTTCGTTCGTTTGTTTGTTTGTTGATTACAACAGGTCCCCACTCTTACATACGTACATATTAAGAATTTCCAAGACGTGTTCAACAAACTGTCCCGCTTTGTCACCTGTTGCTCTTTCACGCGTTTCCTACCTCTCATGCCATAACAGAGAGAGAGAGAGAGAGAGAGAGAGAGAGAGAGAGAGAGAGAGAGACCACACACACATGCGCGCGCACTCCCCCCATGCAGCCACCAAACCGGGTCCAGCCATCTGGTGCCGCTCAAAAGGGGGGCGGAGGCGCTGAAGGAATTCAGTGTGTTGAATTTCCCGAATAACAAGAGCATCTTATTTGGATTCTGCCATTGTGTGTGTGTGTGTGTGTGTGTGTGTGTGTGTGTGTGTGTGTGTGTGTGTGTGTGTGTGTGTGTGTGTGTTCAGACGGGGCCAAGTGGAGCGATGAAGTTTGCCATTGTCGCCCAGTGTGGGTGTTTTCAGACTCTCTGGCATGATGTGTGAGTTAGTGTTGTGTTGTGTGTGTTACTGCCCAGTGTGCCCACTGTCGTCCCCACAATGCCCCATTCAGGACGGGCCTCCCTCTCTCTCTCTCCCCTTCCCTCTCTCCCCCGCTCCCTCTCTCTCTCTGTCTCTCTCTCTCCACCCATTTGTGGCCTGGCTAATCATCATCATCATCATCATCATCATCATCATCATCATCATCATCATCATCATCATCATCATCATCATCACCAAGTCGTCATCATGAGGGTTGATGGCTACAAACCAGATTTTCACTTGTGGCACAAAATAGCTGTGATGTCATCTCTGTTATCCTCTTTTTTTTTAGCCACCCTTGTTTTGATCTTCATTCTCTCCTCTCTCTCCCCCTCTCTCTCTCTCTCTCTCCCTCTCTCTTTCTTCCTTTCTTTCTTTCTTTCTGTCTCTCTGAGCTCCCAAACACAAAAGACAGAGAGGCCTCGACAGGACCCCAGTGTATGCTGGTCGTCAAGGAGACCAGTAGACAGTGTTGGCTCTTTAAACTGCCTCCGAGGGGTGTGTGCATGCGTGTGTGTGTCTGTGTGTGTGTGTGTGTGTGTGTGGAGTTTTTTTGGGGGGAGAGTTGGCCTTATTTACATGGGAAGAGGGCAGAGAGATGAAACCCAACTTTCTGAGCAGCTTATAGCGACCGACCGTCCCGCCATTCACTCATCAAATATTGACCGAGCGGAAGGGAAATCTGGAGCCGCTCATTATGGGGAGGAGGCTACGCACGCATGCACGCATGCACACACACACACACACACACACACAGAGCCATGTAAATCAACCTGTCCTCCCCTTTCACTTCCTCCCTTCTTCTTCGACCCACACACACACACACACACACACACACACCCCTTGCTTTTGATGGTGAGCTCCGGGCCCCAGCGCTGGCAGAGGCGGCGGCGCTGACTGCAGAATTCATTAGCAGGAGCTTAAAGAGATGTTCCAACGAGTCGAGCAGGAGAACAAGAAAACTCTGAGTGAAAACAGGAAAAACACTGACAGCAGAACACACCCATCTCCTCTCTCTCTCTCTCTCCCCCCCTCTCACTCTCTCTGACGCCCGTGCACGCACACACACACACAGTCTTTTCTCTCCCTCTCTGGCCGTGGTGCCGCTGCCTCTTCCTGTCCAGAGGATTGTCCACAGCGCTCCCTCACCCCTTCACCCTCCTCCTCTCCCCCCTCCGCCCTCCCTCTCTGCCCCCTCCCCTCTCTGTTCTGTGTGATATCAGGGGGCTGTGGCTGCAGAACAGGCTCAACTCCAAGCCTGAAGTTCAATATCAGCCCCAAACTGCACAATGAGAGCAGGAAGGGCAGCGAGAGGACGAGCGAGCCACCCACTGCTGCATTCAGCGCACAGAGAGCGCCGTGTGAACGCCGCCCCCCCCCACTACCACCACCACACTATTACTGAGGCTCTGTGATTGTGTGTGTGAAGTTTAAGTTTGTGGTTTTTTTGGAAGATGAGGTTCCAACTTTACTAGAACTCAGTTTGTTTTTTTGAGTGATTTAAAAGCCAAAGTGCAGCCAACAGCCACCACAGCACTCAACACAAGTCTGCTGCTGCTGCTGCTGCTGCTGCGTAGCCGAAGGGACACACTGATCCTGTGTCATATTTACTCTGCAGATGTTTGAGGGCGAGTTTGCACAATCAATTCTCCCTTTAATTCGCCGCAACCGAGTCCTCCAGAGCTGAACGGTGGCGCCGCCCCCTCCTGTTAAAAAAACCACAGCAAGCTCTGGGTGTGTTCCTCACATGGACGTGTATATGTATGTGTGTGTGTAAAGTCCCTGTGGATTGGAGACGTAGAGATTGCAGAGAAACAGTGAAAAAAAATCTCCCCCCAACCCAGTTGTCTGCTGGCCCCGCCCCCCTCAACCCCTCCCTGGGTGTATGAATAAGGAGTGTTTGGTGATTAGTATGCAGAAAGGAAGCTGATTGGCTTAATTAAGTGGCGCAGAGAAGAAGCAACAAGGGTGGTTAGTTTGAACAACTATGAGTTTAATTGCGTACAAAGAGTTATTACGGCTCCAGTTAAAGTCCATCGATCAACACATCATCGTTGTTTTTTTTTTAGACACACATTTGATTCTTTTTCTTTCTCTCGTTTTAAAAAGGAAATCCAGACACAGATAACAATTAAAGTGGTTAATAATTATCACAGAAGTGGTAACAGTTAGTGTGCGCTACACTTGGCACTTGAAGAGTCGATTAATGTCGTGACTACACTGTTAATTGTCGAACTCGTAGTATACAAAGAAGGCACAGAGGGCAAGCAAATGCTGTTCAGAGGCTCAAGTTAATACAGAGAGACATCAGATTCCCGTCGGCAGCGGCGACGCTTCTTCTCTGGAATAAGGCATGATGTTGTTATCAGAAAAAAAGGTCATTTAATGTTACTTTCACGTACAAAAGAGAATATAAAAATACATTATAAACTTGTTACAGGTGTTACGACTCCGGCTTCCTTCCTTTCTTTTTTTGATTTCAAAAGGCATCCGCTGGTTTGTGTGCGTGTGTGAAACTGATAAACAAGCCAAAGAAAAAATCTTCTCTGAAGTGGCCGAGTTGATCTTCAACATTAAAATCCAAACAAAGCGACAAAGACACAAACGAAGCATCAAAAAGAGACACAATATAACACTGTGATGTGGAGACACCTCCGATTCTCCAGCTGCTGCTTGAATTCTGAACTTGCATATTTAGTTGTTTTTTTTTTTTGCTAAATGTTGCATTTTAAAAATCTTCAGATAACATGTTTCTTGCGGTCTGCATGAACCAAAATGACAGAGTGAGTTTGCAGTGCAGTAGCAGAAGGTTTGGCTGTAGTAACACTGTCAGTCAATCAAGGCACTGCTGTTGTAACACTGTAGTGTTGCGATACAAAAGCAGAAGGCACTGCTGTGTGCATTCCACTGGTGGCCTAAAGTGCAACTTGGTGTGAAGATGCTTCATTCAAAACTTTGAGATACCTTAGATTCCAGCTTTTTTCCCCTGTTCCTCACTGAGCACCTGTTGCAGTTAGATATAAAGGGACAGCACAACAAATTCTATCCCACTGTTTAGGATGTTTTAGAAGAAGTTCAGAGACTATTTTTGCCCAACTGGTTAAATAAATGCTGCCAGTATGTCAACACATTTCCTTCAGTTTTTAGTGTTGAGAGATTTTCTGCACTGTAGTGAGTTCAGGTGTCACTTGCCTGTTGTTAACAGTCTCATTATTATTGTTTATTATTATTATTATTGCATCACACAGACTGATGGCAGGGGAGAGCTGAGCGAGACAGTTTGGACCAGCCGGAGCTCTGGAGGGGCCTCACTGGAGGGGCCCCATTCCCAGCGACCTTCACTGGCTCTGCATGGCAACAAGTGCAGGACTGGGACTGACTAGTGGTTATAAAACACTCTCACACTGGCTTTGGGCTTTTTTTCGGGGGGGGAAAGGAAGGCACGTTTGGTACAGTTAAGGTTGGGTCTTGACAGCGGGTCAGTCTCCTGAGGGCTGTTTTTTTTTTTTTTTTTTTTTGTTTCATTTTGTTTTCCCAGGGTCGCTGTCGTCTGGTTGGCTGGCTGGCTGGCTGGCTGGCTGGCTGGTTGGTTGGTTGATTAGACAGAAGCAGCTGGGACGTTCCCAACCTGCCGGTCCTGTTGGCCGAGCTGACAGAGTGGCGGTGGCCGCCGGCCAATGAGCACGCCAGCGTGGGGGGCAGAGATGGGTGGGTCATCAGTGGGCGGAAAGGTCAGAAGGTCAAGGGGTCATGGGTTAGTTGCCGTGGCAGCTAGAGTTAGACAGACAGACAGACAGACAGACAGAGAGAGAGGGACGGACGGACGGACAGACAGACGAGGAAAGGAAACAAAAAAGGGGCACATAGAAGGGGACATAAAAAGAAAAAAAGACAGAAGAGTGATTAGTGTCAGCTAGTGGCGTCAGGATGACAACAAGGCAGATCTACGCTGGTTGGCCAGCAGGGGGGGGGGGCGACGAGCGACGGCACAGCCCAGGAAGGGCGCGGCACCCTGTGCTGTTCCTTCCCCCCCCTGCCGCTCAACCACTGCTACAGTGACGCTAACTCATGCTAGCTGGGCTCCGTCGAGCACAGACAGACAGACAGTGAAACCATGGACAGCAGAGGGGGGCGAGACAGCATGGTTTCATGTGGGTGAGAGAGTGACCTTTATGTCCAAAACAGGGGAGGGCAGTGGTTGGGGGGGAGAAAAGAGGCGTCTGTGGCCTCAGGAAGCCTCTGATTGGTCAACACGCTGCAGCTGTGGTTTTAGCAGTAGGCGAGAGATGGCGGCGAAATTAAAGGTCCTGTATTCTGCGACTCATCCCAATGGAGGCCAATTAGCCCTCTGTTGACAGCCTGCTGCTAAAGATGACACTTTGTGGCCAGGCAAAAAGGAGGTGGTTTCAGCACCAGATGGGCAGGGTGTCACTGCCCTTTGTGACATCACAGAGGGCAGTGACACATGGGGGAGTTGAGCGACTAGGTAAACATGGGTGAAGTGGCAGAACAGGAGACCTTTAACAGCCGCGACACACTGATTATTGATTATTTTGGCTTGATTTCTTTTGTTTTTAATTGATTTTTAATGATGGAGGATTAGAAGAGCGTCTAATGACTACGATAAGCACAGAGGCGCCACAGCAGACGGTGATGAGAGGTTAACAGATGGTGATTTTGGAGGGACTCCACAAACAGTTGCTACAAGAATTGAACAGTCTTTTGCTTTCTTAAGAGATCCGCTTTTCGTTTCGTTTTTCAATAATCATCTTTATTGCCTTTTAGTGTAATTTTTTTGTCCATCTTGTACAAACAGGAGCACCAACGCTCACATACACACAGATACTGTAGCCTAGCTAGTCCATTTCTATTGCATAAGAACAGCCAGGAGGCCTGCAGGTGTGAGAGGGGTCACCTGACCTTCGACAGACAGGAGCACAACACTGCCTTCATTGCCACCCTTTACTTTTTTTCTTTTAAAACGGCGACTAAAACAGTAGTAGCTACACACCTTGAATAGAATCTGAAGTTTACATGGAGACATTTCATCTATCAAAAGCATGTCGTAAAAACCCCCAACAAAAGATAAAAATTTACAAACTAAAAAAAAAAAATACTAAAAAAAATACTACAAGTATTTCCAAAGCGATCTTGTTCCATAAGCTCCATATAAGCACTTAAATCCTTAAAATCCCTATATACAAATTTATTTTGCAGCTAAATACATGGTAACAGCACCACTCTGGCTAGGAAATATATGAAAGATGTAAACAGCCCCAATGATAAAGTCCAGTGGGCGACTGATAAGACCACAAACAACAGTATTTCATACAAAAGAGCTCGATACACAGACTCAGTAGTCTTCACACGCTGCGTTTTAGTAGTAAAGACCAAAGGTCACGCTGAACTGAACGACCTTCATCAAAAGACGATCACCATTTCCTTAAAATGTCATAGAGTCATTGGGCACAACACAGGATTTAATTCATCATAATAATAATTATAATAATAATACTACTACCACTAATAATAATAATAATAATAATAATAATAATAAAAAAACATTTGTGGAAATGTACTGGAATGGCTATAAATAAAACTTCCCACAGTTATTTGTAGGGTGGAGAGTAGGATTGGAGCGATACATGGCGACCATGTCATAATTAAAAAAAAAAAAAAAAAAAAGAAAAAAAAAAAAAAGAAACTGTTCTGAGCGAGAGAGAGAGACAGAGGAGAGAGCGAGAGAGAGAGACAGAGAGAGAGAGAGAGAGAGGGAGAGAGAGAGAGACTCCAAATCCGCAAAGGAGTCCCGAGGACCGAGTCCGGTGAACGGAGTGATCCGTTCGTATTGAGAGGGTCCCGGCCTGCAAGCCACCCAGTTCACCGCCACCACCTCCTCCTCCTCCGCCACCACCTGCTCCACCTCCAGCTCCTCCTCCCGACCTGCTCACTCATCTCACCGTCACTGACACCCTTCCTTTCACATTATGCACCGAGGCTGCTCGTTATTATTATTACTTCTCTTCTTCTAAGTCGTGCCGTCTTACAGGCACACGTAAACTGAGATTGGTCCGTTGGTCCGCGCGTACATGCACCCACACGCGCACACACACACACACACACACGCACACGCATGCACGCAAACACACACACACACACACATAAAGTGGCTGGTGAGCTAACTAACCTCTGTCTGGGGTCACTACCCTTTGGTAAGGATGGATTCTCTTGTCGTGGCGTCGTACCTTAGTGGTCATGGCACCTGCTAACAGCCATTGACATCGCCAAAACAGAACACAGGTTACTCATCAGAGAGACATCAAATAAAAAAAAATAAAAAAATAAAAAACAAAATAGTACACCCATGGCACCAACAACATCAGTGAGACCAGGAACTTACAATAAAGTGTTCAAGGCTGAGGGTAAAAAAACAAACAGAAACACTCCTTAGAGACAGAACTGGTGTTGTTTTGTGGTCGTCTGTTCTCCAAAGAAAATATTAATCCAAACCCCTAAAATCTTCAATAAGCTTCACTAGTAGGTTTTTTTTTTCTTCCAAAAAAAACTTGAGCTCTATAAGCATAAGTCACTCTATACCTCTGTGATTAAAATAAGCTCTTAATATACATTAAATCACAAACAACAGCGGCGCTAAAATCATCTACGGATTCTCTATTAAAAAAAACAAAAAACAAAACAAAACAAAACAAAACGGCAACGTGTTAAAATTACAAGCGGAAGCTGTGCTATTAAAAAAAGTTAAAGAGCTGTCACTACACAACAACTAGTTGGCGATCACAACAAAAGAGGAAAGGCACAGGAATGACTACAGAACGACTGTGGAGGACTCTGTCATCCTAAAGTATGAGCAAACGCTGAGTGTTTGCTTTGTGGGGCGAGTATGGGAGGGAGAGAGGGGGATGGGGGGTGGGGTCTCTGCAAGCCAGTCCGTGTGTGTGAGCGAGGGGGAGTGGGGTGGGGGAGGTATGGGGGGGGGGGTATGGGTGGCTACCGCTTTAGCCTTTGGTTGGAAAAGCCATACCTGCAAAAACACAGGAAGAAGGAACTGTTAACAGAGCGGTTAGCTTCGGTGTTCAGCTAAAACACGCAGCAGATGTATTACGAGAGCTGGTTTGGCTGCCAATGGGACCCGGTGGCGAACTCTGGTACTGCAATGTGTCCCTTTTTCCAGCCGGGTGGCGGGAAGCTAATCATTAGGCTTAGCTTCAAGGTCCCAGCTTCTGATCGTGATTTTCTGTCCTGGACTCCAGTGAAGCAGCTTCACATCAATATTCATCCCAAAAGACCTAAAGTTAAAGTCATTGTACTTAGCCCTCTGTTTACAGCCTCAGGATAAAACCTGTGCTTCATTAAACCTTCCAGATGGTTTGCAAGGGCACATAAACAAGGACAGTTTAAGAGGGTGGTTTGGTCTCAAGTCTGGCTGGGAAGTGTATCAGCCCCCTTTTGTGACATCACAAAGGGCAGATTCATGTAACTATTGTTGTAACTGACTGAATTCACTGACTCCTGGTAAAAAACACAAGGACATTTTGCAGGAAATCTGCAGAAAATGGGACCTTGTATACACCACCAGTCAAGAGTTTGGACACACCTGTTTCTTCTTTATCTTGACTACTTTCTACACTGAAGATATATCCTGAAGACATCAAATATATGACCAAGATAAGTGGATTAATGTGGCAAAAAAAAAAATTGTTCTGTTATATATATTTTATATGAAGGGTGGCTATTCTAGATCATCTCAGAGTTATTTCACACTTTTTTGTTTAATTCATATTCCATATGTGTTCATTCACAGTTTTGATGCCTTGAGTGACAATCTGCAATGTCAATAGTCATTAAAAATGAAAGAAAAACCATTAAATCAGAAGTATGTGTCCAAACTTTTGACTGGTAGTGTATGTGTGTATAGCAGGATGTGCATAAAACCCCAGATTGTATGCAATGTCATTGTTAATGTTTAGCCTGGTTCAGTAGAACTCAGTTGAACCAGCTGGATGTTTGTCACCCACTTCTGTAGTTCACCCACGCAGTGCTGGACAGTTTCCTCGCGAGCACGTTGACCTCAAACTGGGGCATTTTCGCAGCAGCTTCACACACACACACACACACACACACACACACACACACACACACACACACACACACACACACACACACACACACACACACACAGGCTGCGGGTGAATGGTCCAAAACCAGCGGGACGCCATTGGAGCCAAGTATCCAGTTCTCATAATACACCCATTGCAGCGGTACGACAGTGAGGCACTTATCATTTGGACATACCTAAAACTCCGGTGGAGTCGATGGGGTACTCCAGTATGGAGGGCGTGAGTGTGTAGGGGTACTCGTACGGCGTGTAGATGATCCCGGACTCGGGCCCCTGCTGCACCAGCGCCGGGTGCGGGTTGGCCCCCGGCACCAGGGCCGAGCTCTGGATCTGGCGAAGCAGGGGCATGAGGGTGGGCGTGGTGACGGGAGCGGGGTTCCGCAGGGTTGGCGGCAGGACAGGCGTCGGGCCCGTGATGATCCGGGGCGCCTGGGGGGTCCCCAAGGGGAAGGCGGCGGTGGCTGCACGACGCGGTGGAGCGCGATGTAAGAATGCATGCATGCACACACACACACACACACACACACACACACAGAACGCAAACAATAGACAGGGGAGAAGAGAGAGAGGACAAACAGAGGCGTTTAGCAGCAGATACAAGGACATTGTTGAGCGAGAGACAGTGGCCTCCTGTACTGGACGGCGCGCTCTCTCTCTCTCTCTCTCGCCCACCAACCCTCGGCCACGCCCACGTGATGATGTCACTCTTACGCGTCTTGACATTGGCGTCTCTGTAGGTCCCGTTGAGGATGGCGAGCTCCATCAGCTGCATTTTCTTCAGGTTGTCCTCGCCTTCAGCCTACACACACGCACACAGACACACAGACACACACACACACACACACACACACACACACACACACACACACACACACACACACACGCACACGCACACAGACACACAGACACAGACACACACACACACACACACACACACACACACAGACACAGACAAAATCCTTCAGCCTCCTGTTGTTGCAAATCAGCGAATTGACAAGTCGCAACAACTTTGCACTAACTTCCTCTGCCAAAAAATGACAAATTGCGAGATTGAAACAATTCGCACGCGACCTTGAGCGCATCCGGCGGTCGACACCCAGCACCTCAGGGTGTCGACCGCAGCGACACCCGTGGCTCCTTTAGGGCTCAGGTTACCGGCGGGTGAAAAGCTGGACTGATTAACAGCGGGGCAGCGGGAGCAGCTGGGTTAAACCAACATGTAGCGTCCAGCAAGACCCTCTCACACACACATCCGCGCGCACACACACACACACACACACACACACACACACACACACACACACACACACACACACACACACACACACACGGCCGGACGGGCGAAGGGAGATTAACAAGGCTGGACTCCCAGCCGCCTGACGGCGCTGCCCGTGGCCCCCCAATAATCAGAGGGGGCGGGGCCAACGTAGTGCCATGATTGGAGCGGAAGTGGGGCCCCCCCCCCCCACCATCGAAACACCACCACCACCGAAACCTCCCTCCCCCCTCCTCTCCCGCTGCTCTTTTCACTCCACTTCCATTGAGGGCTAAAAACAAAAAGGAAGGAGCCATGTGATTTCAAAATAAGTGCTTGTGCGGTGTGTGTGTGTGTGTGTGTGTGTGTGTGTGTGTGTGTGTGTGCATTCACGTGCGCGTTGAAGCGTCCCTAACGAACCAGCGTCGCAGGCCGCACGCACGTGAGTGCGAGGTGGGTGAGAGACAGCGAGAGAGAGGGAGAGAGGTCGGCGGAGACGGAGAATGTGAGAAATGTGGAGGAGCCCAATCAAAATGTCCCCTTGTGTCGGAAAACGACGACGACGACGAAGAGGAGGAGGAGGAGGAGGAGGAAAAAAAGATCCCAGGGAGATGAGTGAATACTGTAGCCAGTGGTTGGGAATGAAGTGAGTTGTGAAGGAGTGAAAGGAGTGATGGAGTGGGGAGAACAAGTGAACAGACTCTCCATTCATTCCCTCGGCCTTTCAAACAAGCCGGGGTCGCCATGGAAACCCCTTTATGCCTGTTCCCTAATTACCCTAACCCCTTACACATAGCCACACACACACACACACACACAACCCACACTTTTTTTGGGATCTACCCCCCATCTCCCCCACCACCACCATGCATACCAACGCAGCCAGTTCTCATCCTCGGGCCTCCGCACACACACACACACACACACACACACACACACACACACTCACCGCCGGCACCAGCAGCTTCTTGACCTCGTTGATGGCCCGCTGCAGCTTGATCTTGGCGCGGTTGTGCGTGTCCTCCACCGTGATGAGGACGTGCAGGTCCTCGCTCAGGTGCTCCCAGTTGGGCTTCCCTCGGTTCATCTCCTCCTGCAACGCAACAAAGACAGACAGCAGCCCTCCTTTACATGCGGCTCACAGGCTGGAGGAAGGAGGCGGAAGGAGGATTTTTCTCTTTTTCTTCTCGCTTTTGGCTCCGCTCGGTGTTTGGAGTTGGACGCGCCTCAAACAACACATAGACACACACACACACACACACACACACACACACACACACACACACACACACACACACACACACACACACAAGCACAAGTGTTAAATGCAGCCTCCTGTTGTTGCTCCACACTGGCTCCGGTGTTGCAGATGCTCCCGGTGACATTTTCCCACATCACAACATTCTTTTGCAGCCCGCCGCTGTTTCCACCCAGTCTCTCCTCTCTCTCTCTCGCTCTCTCTCGCTCTCTCTCTCTCTCTCTCTCTCTCTCTCTCTCTCTCTCTCTCACTCTTTCTCCCACTTCATGACAGGAGCGATCAGACAGTCCACCAAAAATGATTGAATGACAGGAAAAATAAGAACGCTGACGTTTTAATAACCGTTGAATCATTCCAATGGTGTGAATCTTTGATTTGCTGTCTGTTTGATGTTGCTCAACATAATTGGCTTTGCCAAAAAAGTAAAAAACATTTTTTCATGTTGCTCTCACAGGAAAAATTTCAGAAAAGGGAGGGTCCTTTAAAAAAAGACCTTGGTGAAGGTGTGGAGATGATGGAGGATACAATAGCTGCTCTTTAATCACGTGGCAAAAAAGTTTTTGCCGTCCAGATTACTTCTACATCATGTGGCCTGACAGAGCATGAAACAGTGGTGTCGCTTCCCATCATGCCTCTGTCATGCATGAGATGCATCAGGACGCATCAGCCAATCAGAAGGAGTCAAGACACAGCCGCCATAACGTCACACTTGGAATATAAAACTGTTTTCTGGCCTTAATACAGTATTTTGAAATATTTAAAGTTCAGGACTCAAAGATTTACAATAGAAAGATTTCTAATGAACTGTGTTTCAGGTTTGTTTAATTTTATTTTGCGGTCTGTGGGGAAATGCTTTTTGGGCTGCAGTACCTTGACAGGCCAGTGGGGGAAAGATCACAGCGACGTGATATTGTCAGCAGGGCATCCAGATATTAAAATGAATCCATGGAATGAACCTTTTGCTTTCCACATCGGAGCCGACCAATCAGATGATCCACCAACAGATGAGCCAAACATGTCAGCGTCACCTCCTCCTCTTCTTCTTCAGCTCTCCCAGCGCTGCAGCCACTCGCCATACAGACTAATGTCATTAGCAGCAGCTAGTTGTTACGCTACTTCGTCCTCTTCATTACTGTGGCGTTTTTTGTGGCTCTTACACACATTCTCTCTCTCTCTCTCTCTTTCTCTCACACACACACACACACACACACACACACACACACACACACACACACACACACACACACACACACACACACACACACACACACACACACACACACACACACACCGATGGGACCACTCCGCTAGTGTAAATAAAACACGGCACACGCTCTCCGGTCAACATGACCACGTCCTCCACCGGCAGGGTCAGCTAGAATGCTTCTTCAGATGTGGGGGTCACGGGGTCAAATATCTTCAGAGACCTCCCACACCTTCTCCAGGGCCAGATTAGCGGGGGCCGCGTCTCCCGGCCACGTCTGTTACTTCCATGACACCCACACCCTCGTCCTGCTGTGATTGGCCAGCTGTGTGCAGATGAGAAGCTACGCCGGACTTGAACTTTTCTCTCTTTTTTTCCCTCTTCTTCTTCTCTCCAGCGCTGCTCATGTTTCACTCTTGACTCGAGTGCAACTTTGCGGCGCTCATGTGACCATCATGTGATTGGGAAAAGTACATTACGCCGCTCCGATTAAAAAAAAAAAGAAGAAAAATTCTCCTTTTTCACCTTTGGACCGAGGCCAGTTGCAACGACTCGACGCACAAGGCTAGCTGCCCCTCCTCTGAATGCTACACTAAGCTAGCTCACCCTCAGAGCAACGCCCGCAAAACGGGAAGACGTGATGTTGCAACCGTGCGGCCCGACCGGGCGCAGCTTCAGCTGCTGTGGATGGAAAGACGAGTGGAAGGTGGCGGCGCGGCGGCGGCGGCCGAGCCTGTGAAGCTGTGCGCCTGGCTGTTGTGTGTTTGGACACGGAATCCTCCGCTGGTGTTTTGTCAAGTGAGACCACTCATTTTTGAAAAACAGCAAAAAGTCAACATCTTCTGCGCTCTCCCTCTGTCGTCTCCTACTGAGACACTGTTTTCCTTCCTCTCTGACTCTGTGTGTGTGTGTGTGTGTGCGTAAGTCTCTCTCTTTCACTCTGTCTCTCTCTAAGGGGCGTGCGGGGTAGGGAATGTTCTAGAATGAAAGAGAGAGAGAGGGATAGGGAGAGAGAGAGAGAGAGAGAGAGAGAGAGAGAGAGAGAGAGAGAGAGAGAGAGAGGGATAGGGAGAAAGAGAGAGAGAGAGAGAGAGAGGGTGGGTTGGAATGCTGGACTTGCTCCACCTGCCGTTTGGAAAGCTTGAAAAGACCTCGATCCAAAAGCAAAACACCAGGGAGAGGAAGGAAGAACAGATGGAGCCCACACCAGGACAGAGGGACGGAGAGGGGGATAGATAGACAGATAGACAGATAGACAGATAGACAGATAGACAGACAGACAAACAGATAGATAGATGGATAGATTCGGTTCATATTCATCTTTCTGTAGTGCTATTTGTTTGGCATCAGCTTGAAAGCCCCCATTAGTTGTAATTCTGAAGAGCTCAAACCGACAGAGTTGATGATGACAGTGACGGGCTGAAGGTGACTGGCCGGCAGCTGAAGGTTCACTCTGGGCTGAACTGGTCTGACGCTGAAGTTCTTCAGTGCTCTCATAGATAATTGAGGTTTTGTTTGCTCATCTGTTGTGTGGGGGTTGAATCAGAGGCTCCGAGTGGGCAAAACACTTCTGCTTTAAGGCGGAGGGATGTCCTCCGCCTGTCTCTCTCTCTCTCTCTCTCTCTCTCTCTCTCTCTCTCTCTCTCTCTCTCTCTCTCTCTCTCTCTCTCTCTCTCTCTCTCTCTCTCTCTCTCTCTCTCTCTCTCTCTCTCTCTCCAGTCTTCCAGACAGGCAACAGTTTGAGCTTCCTCGTTTAGCATCTTGACAAGCGCTCGGCGCTAATGTTCTCAATTTGAGAAAGAAAAGCACGTCACTAAACTCTGAAAACCTTCTTGCAGGTGGCTGATCTGATGGATAGAGCTGCCAACTGTGTTCCCCGAGTGTGTGTGTGTGTGTGTGTGTGTACCTTCTTCTTGTCCCTCATGGAGCCCTTCCCTCGGACCATGATCTTGCAGCCGGTCTCGGCCTCCAGCTGTTTGGCTGTCAGTCCTCGTGGGCCCAGGATCCTCCCCACGAAGTTGAACTGGAGAAAAAAAAAAACACACACACACACACACACACACACACACACACACACACACGTCGATCACAAAGCCGCCGTGCACATTTGGCTTTGATGTTTGTTTGTGCATCTGTGATGTGTTTGTGTTACCGGGGGGGCAGTAGGGGAACAGAAATAGCTCATTATATGGCAGCACAGGGCTGAAACCTTCCCTTAACCTTATCTGTCAGTGGGCCTGAGTGATTAACTAGACAGCTGCCCCCTGTGTGTGTGTGTGTGTGAGAGAGAGAGAGAGAGAGAGAGAGAGAGAGAGAGAGAGAGAGAATCTCTGCCACTACCACAGCGTCTCTGGCTGCTGAGCTTCGATCGTCGGTCCGACCTCTCACTCAATTCCACATGTTCTTCTTTGAGGTGATTTTTAACTGAAAGTGACCTCAGTTCAGTTTCAACATGTCAGAACTACAATGACCCTGGACTCTCTCTCATGCACACACACACACACACACACGGTCAGATAGAGGAACTCTAAATTTAACCTGGACCTAAACTCTCTTCCCTTCTCTTCTCTTCTGTGTGTGTGTGTGTGTGTGTGTGTGTGTGTGTGAGTGTGCATGCTTCCTGTTAGCCCCTGTGTCATGTGAGTGAGGACAGCCTGTCATTGTGCTGGGTGATTGGCAAGCTGATGCTTGAAGACGGATCATGTGAGCGGCCGACTGCCTCTGGATGCCTGCGACACATGTTTAAGTGTTTAACTGTGGCAGCGGAGACGTCCTGGACCAGAACCTGGACCAGAACCTGGACCAGGACCAGGACCAGGCTCCATCTTGTCACGCTGCTCTTCTCTTTCTACGCAGCACTCTTTCTGGTTTGGAGTTGTTGTAACACCAAGGTTTTCGGTTCCGGTGCTCTTGCAGCGTGAGCTGAAGTCGCACCAGGAACCCCCAAGGACTTCATTTTAATGCCTTTAACCTGACACAGAGGTTTACGACATATTCCAAACACTCCTCATGTTGTTTTTCGGCTATAAAAATAGATTGTGTTCAATGACAAACGGCTGTTTTTTTTTTAAATTAACAACTAATAACACTGTGAAACCATGACGCTGAGGCTGACAGTGGCTCAAGTATAATCCTCATTTTAAACTTACATAAACATCTGCGGTCTAATTTATGGCTTAAAAAATTGTGTGTGTGGCATACTGAGGGAATTTTTACAGTCGCCTTTTGCTGCACACACAAGTCATCGTTCTAAATTATTAATTCTTTTATCTGGCTGGGGGCGGCGGCCAAGGGGTCATTATTGATTTAATCCACGTCTGGGTGACATCACCAGGGGCGTCAGCGGCAGCGGTGAGCTCACAGCCGCCGTCCGTGTGACGAGGAGGAGGCTGCGGCGCCTCTCCGGGCAGCCGGAGCAGAGGCGACAGTAAACAGGAGAGGGAGCGGGGTGGGTTGGGGACGGTGTGAAAGGTCAAAGGTCGGCGGGCTGCACTCACGTCGGGGTACTCTTTGACCGGCACGTAGAGCTTCTCCTGCAGCTGGGCCACGGGGCCGATGGCTTCTGGCAGCTCCTCCAGGTCGCGGCCGTTGAACATGCCGCCGTTCACCGTGTCGTTGTACATGTCCTTGCGTACCCTCCCGATTTCTGGAGGAGAGGGGTTACGGGGTGAGGAAGGAGACGAAGGGGGCACAGAGCAGAGAGGGGAGCGTGAAACATGATGGAACATATCTTATGTATAACAATCAGACAGAAACTCTGAGGAACCATCTGAGCACCAAGTTAAAAGTTAAAGTTCAGCAGTGAGCAACAAACACACCAGCAGCTTTACAGGCGAGAAAGGACACACACACAGACACACACACACACACACTCTGTGTGTCATAACACACCTCAATCTTTTTTACCGTCACTGTTTTCAGTCTGACATTTTCGGACATTTTGTTTTTGTTTCCACTCGACAAAACAGCAGAAAACCGTCAACAAACATTTCAACACCCGAGAGGCGAAAAAACGTTGTTTTTTCTGTAACACATGATAATCAAAATAAAAGCCCAATTTTCCACAGCAGCGAGGTCGTGGAGGTTTGACGGACGATTCAGCGTCTGTCTTCATTAATGAGTCGATGTTTGTCTGCTTGTCTGCTGCCTCCACTGACTGACTGACGCTGCGGCCTCTGATGCCTTTGTAATGACACGCTAGCACAATAATAACCGACTACCGCATCGCACACACACACACGCACGCACGCACACACACACACACACACACTGGCGGCAGAACAACTTCCTAGAGGCACAAATATCATCTGACCTCAGCAGGCTGACAGGCACGTCTCATAACTTCTGACCATAATCATTACAGCTGGACGCTATAATTACAGCCGCCATCATCCCCTAATAACCCACGCTGACCTGTTGCGCAGCACAAGAGACTATTAACCTCCCCGAAAAAACACAACACAACACAACAGGAGTGCAGACAAACAAATCTGCACTGGCGAGCAGGAGCGGAGGGGTGGTGGTGGTGGTGGAAGGCCGGCTCCTCTAAAAGGAGAAGTGAGAGAAGAGCGAGGGCATGATAAAGGAGGAGGGGAGGCAGCAGTAGGGCCTTATCTTCACACCCCCACCTGTTTATATATAGACGGCGCTGGGCTCCAAATATGCGCGCCGACAATGTGGCGGGGTGCCTCTTGTTGGCCCGCCGCTCACTTTTTGTCCAGGCAGCAAGTCCAGGTCGCAGCCGCTACATCCCGACACTGTTCGGGATGAGTGAGGTTTTGACCCCCTCCGCCCGTTTGCTGGCCGCTGAGCAGCTAGTTTCCACCGCCAGCTTGACCGGCTCCTGGTGACACCTGTCACGAGCTCCGCGAGCCTGACAGGACTCGACGGCAGGCAGCAAACAACAAGGCTACGAGTCAAAGTGAAATTAAATAAATAACAAGGTCAGACAGAGACAAGTTGTGTGCAGGCAGCGAGTTGTGAAGACTTGAGTGAGCAGCATCAGAATCGGATCAGACGTGTGACTGGGCGCAGGCTCAGGGTTGGGCCGCAGCATTCACACAAGCCTGCGCATTAGGTCACTGGGAAAGACTAACAACTGTCTGTTTGTTCCCATCACCAACCGCCTGCCAGTGTGTGTGTGTGTGTGTGTGTGAGAGAGAGAGAGAGAGAGAGAGGGAAGGAAAGCAGACAGACAGACAGACAGACAGACAGGGAGGAAGACAGGACTCATCTGTTTCGCTCAGCAAAATTAAAAAAAGAACAACGGAGCAATAATTCACAGCTGGGCCAGTGGTGCGTTCAGGGTCTCTATTGTGAATTTTACAGCCACACCACTGGGATGAAATGAAAACACGAGGAGAGAGGGGGGGAGTAATGACCGGGACTGTTAATCAGAGCGGGATGGATGACATTAATGTCACGTCTCCTTGGAGCCGAACGAGGAATTCGCGCACTCTCCTCCTGCACTTCTCACCAACTCAAATCACTCCGTCACGACACTTTACTTTTTCTTTCTCTCTTCCTCAAAGCAACGTTCACCCCAAAGCCAACCTGCCGCTGGATGAAGAAGGTGCAACAGGTCGTCTTTACCTTCATCCAGGAGCCGCTCCAGGTGCGTGAAGATGCCGCTGAAGTTGGGCAGCGAGCTCATCACCTTCCGGTCGTTCATCAGCTGCATCAGGTAGTCCGGGTTGGACTTGGGTCGCTCCTTCACCTCCGTCTCCCCGACCATGGCGGCTCCGACTGGCACCGAAAAGGGCCAAAAAATAGGAGGGAAAAAAACAACAAAAACAAACCAAAAAAGCCACCCAAAAAAACTTCCCACAGAAGGAAAGTTAACCGGAGAAAGCCACGACACGCCCCGGCGAGGGGATTCCACCGGCCGCGACCCGCTGACCGCCTCTGGGCTCGGCTCACCGACTCTCCCCGCGGTTCACTGACTTGAACGGCGTGCGGTGCGGTGCGTTGCGGTTCGGTTCGGTGCTGTGCGGTGCGTCCCTCTCTGCGCTCCGCCGCCTTCTGCACACTTTCCAAACTAAAGTTCCCCCTTTCTCTCTCTCTCTCTCTCTCTCTCTCTCTCTCTCTCTCTCTCTCTCTCTCTCTCTCCCTTTCTCTCTTTCTTGCGGGACACTCTGACCGACTCTCACGCACTTGTGTCGGCCGCTCCTCCAGCCCCGGCTCCGGCTTCTCCACTCAGCTGCTGTCCGCCCGGCGGTGTGTCGCTGCTCTGCGGCGGCTCCGGCTCCCTATCATATGATTACAGTATAGCGGGCGGCGGTCGGGGGCGCGCCGTGCGCGTCGCCGCAGCCTGGAATGGCGAGGGAGGGAGGGAGGGAGGGGCGGGTGTGGTGGTGGGGGTTCGCGACTCCTCCTCAACACACCATGGGCGAGCACGCGTGCACGCACGCACGCGCTCCGAAACAAGTGCGGAGACAATCTGCAGCCGCTGTAACGCGATAAAACGACGCTCACACCTGTTCAGCAGCAGCGATTGTCATTCGTTTGTGCTGCAGTGTGTGTGGGTGTGTGTGTGTATGTGTGTGTGTGTCCATGCCATCAACAAAGTCACTTTTTGTTTTTTCTTCTTCCTTTTTTCTTGTTTCTTCATGTTTTTTTTTCACAGCCACCCGGACAAGTCTGGGTGGCCAAAAGGTTTTGTGTTGACAGGCCAAACTGTTGAACACTGATCTGAACGGACTGTTGGCCTGTAGGTGCTGAGCCTGAGGCGTCTAACAAGAAACACAGCAGACAATTGTTTCGTCACACCAGAAATCAGAGGAGGAGGGAGACGACTCAGAGGTCAGAGGTCAGTTCGTGTGATTCACAATGATAAGGAATGATAGTCTCGGTGGAGTAGTTGCAGCGTTGAGAGGTGGCCCGGTTGTTGTTGATTGATCGTTGTTCAACGATCAATCAAAGGTTTTCTGATTACCGTAAGTGTTAAAAAACAGGAAAAAACAACTGGAGTTTAAAATGTCTAAATTCTCCCCCCCCCCCCCCTTTTTTTTATTTATAAATTCTGCACACACACACACACACTCAAGTGGAGTCGCCTTAAGCCAATGATCATCCAAAACCTCTCCATCAAATGTGCCAGCAGCACATTTAGTCCTCTGTTTACAGCCTACTAAACATCAATTCAATTCAATTCAATCCACTTCAATTCAATTCAATTCAATTCAATTCAATTCAATTCAATTCAATTCAATTCAATTCAATTCAATCCAATCCAATCCAATTCAATTCAATTCAATCCAATTCAATTCAAAATACTATATCATCTACCATGTGGTGACATAATACACATTAAACACAGAGACAGAAAAGTGATGTTTTGTTGGACCATTGAATACAAAACAAGGTGGTCTCAGAGGGCGGAGCCAGCACTTGGCAGAGGGCGTGGTCTCCAGTAGCAGCAGCAGAAGTAAAGGAGGGACGTTCATCACAGGATTGAGGATAGAGACTCCGATTATTGTCACAGATAACGCTGATGTGCTTTTTTTTCGTTGCCTGGTTAAGCCTCTGATTAATGAAATGATTTTTCTTCACACAACGCAGGCACACAGGATCGCTCCCCTCACCTTACCCTCTCCTCCCCCCCATACCCATACACACACACATATGCACCCCCCCCCCCTGTCCCCCACACTCTGAGCTTTTGTCATGGATCCTGAAATAATAAGAAGGTGTGATGTGAGCGCCAGTTCCCCTGTGGGTGGCGGCCTCCGTGGCTGAAATGTTATTGCGGAGGGAACAGATAGGTGCGAGGGTCTAAACTTAACTCGCCTTGTAAATCACACTCGCACAATGTGTGTGTGTGTGTGTGTGTGTGTGTGTGTGTGTGTGTGTGTGTGTGTGTGTGTGCGTGTGTGTGTCTGTCCATGCATGCCTGCACTGAAGCCCTTTTCCTGGGTGCCCATTGACCTCCCAGCTGGTTCCTCCCCTTCATACATCCACTTTTCTGGACTTATTATGTAAAACTTTGTCATCATCCAGGCAGAGTGGGAGGCTTTCAATGTATGTATGTGTGCTTGTGTGTGTGTGTGTGTGTGTGCGTGCGTGTGTGTGCACATGTTAGAACAGCGGGGATTGTAGTGAGGTAGCGCTGTCGATAATGGCTGGTCAGCTGGTATGGCGAGTATTCAGGGCGGGGGCAGGGCATTGTCCTCTCATGGCTGCAACAATGGCCCAGTGAGCAGCCACACAGCGCCAGTCACGGGCCTCCCTCGGCCTCCCTCGGCCTCCCTTGGCCCCCGCCACCGCCACCGCCACCGCCGCTGCTTTTCTTTCAGTCTGCCATATTTATTCAGTCCGCGGCCGACGAGGTGCAGAGTGAGACCCAATCCGCCGCACCGCCGCCACTGTCCTCAGCCCCAAACACCGAGGTCAGCTGCTAACCCCGGGTTAATATTAGAGCGCATGTCATTGTCGACCTGTCACACCCGGCCCGCCTCACGCCACTTCAGACGCTTCATGCCGAGTGTCTTAAACGTTTGCGTACGTCTCTTTCTTCTGCCGTCGTTCTGCATTCGGGGCCACATTTCATGTGCTTCATGTCACGCGTTTGTATATTTAACTGTGTATGTCTGTGTGTATGTGTGTGTGTGTGTGTGTGAAAGTTTGTCACGCTTCCCTTTTTTCATCATCGTCAATCATCAAATACTTACATATATGTACATATATTTTTACAGTTCCAGGGATTTGAACAGCTGCGAAAAAAGAAAAAAACAATCTTTGGTTCTGACGTCTTCCTTTCACTGTCGCAGCTGCAATTGTTCAATTCACTGACCTCTGACCTTTGGGTTTTCTTACCCTCCCTTTTTGCATGATGAACATCTCAAGTCATCCTGTCCAACAAATAAGTATCATAGAAGCAGAAAATGAAAGGATTGACAGATGAATGAATGACGGCAGTTATAAAGTGGAGTCCAGCCAATATTCACCTCAGATTTCTTGGTTTCCTTTGATGCACTGATAATGTTTTTCTTCACGCACTCGGGAAACGGTTTATTCAGTAGATTACTGCATGTATGTACGTAACATAGTATTCTTCAACAACTTCCCCCAGAACCACGAAGACAAAGTTCTGAAGGAAGTGCCTGTGAAGTCAGAACACGAGAGAAACATGGTGAGTGATGACTTGTATGTAATATATATATTTGATATCAAACGTGTCAACGACAACAAAAAATAGTAAATAAATCTGCATACGTTTTCCGTGAAGTCTGCTCTCATCTCACAGTTTTAGTTTTTCCAGCATTGGGTAGGTCGCCCGTGCGCGATATCGCTGATGGAAACACGCCCTCTTGCGGGCACTGAGGGAAACTGACACGTTTCAGAGGGGCAGATTCCAGCACATCAGTGAGAGGAAGTGCGGAGCTCCGGAATGCGTGTTGGCAGCGGAGGACGGGGGAATTTATTGGGGAAAAATCAGGAAGGAGGAGCGCTGGTGACATGACAGATTCTGCTGTCAGTGGAGAGTTGTGGATTTTTACCGGATATCAGGTTACAGCAAGAGAGAATTCAGCTTCACGCTGTGAGCATTGCATTACCTTCAGCCACCATCAGAGGGAGGCAGATCACAGACCACGCGCAAGTTGGCAGACGAGAAGGTCCTGATTTATTTATTTTACCAACTGAGTTTTCCATCCATCCATTTTCCGTACCCGCTTCTTCCTGAGCTCAGGGTCACGGGGGTCTGCTGGAGCCTACCCATCTGTCATAGGGCAAAGGCAAGGTGACACCCTGGACAAGTGGCCAGTTCATCGCAGGGCCACGTAGAGACAAACAACCATTCACACTCACACTCACATGCACACTCACATGCACACCTGGGGACAATTTAGAAAGTTCAATTGGGAGGAAGCCGGAGGAGACGGAATCGAATCCACGACCTTCTTGCTGTGAGGCGGCAGCGCCAACCACTGCGCCACCGTGTCGCCCCCAACTGAGTTTTATTTTTCATTTTTCATTTTTTAAAACAAACAAACAAACAAAAAAACATAGATACTTTTCTGGAGACCGCTGTTGGGTAAATGTAATTTCAGGTGATGTTCACAGTTAGGGTTGCCCCCTCCTAGACTTTCAAATCCGGCACATTTCGGGCGGGGGCGGGTGGAGATCTCTCAAGTCTGTCGACGGGGGGCAGGCGGAGGCGTCCTCGAAATATACGGGACAAAGTGAAATGCGTCCCGTATCAGTTCATTACGGGACAGGTTTTTTAGTTGCCAAATATGGGACAATCGCGAATTTTACGGGAGGGTTGGCAACCCTATCTAGACCACAGACGGAAATCAAATGAGGTTTTGTCATTTTCCCTGAAAAACGGGACAAATTGTGTCCCGGGAGAGATTTTATTTTTCCCTGGACAGGTGGTGAAAAAATGGAACAATTCTTGGAAAAACGGGACGGGTGGCAACCCTATTCACAGTCTGAAACAATCATTTGGTCACTGATTCTCGCCGTCCTCTGCTCTACCAAAGTTCTTGCTCACACTTTCTCCTGCTTGTCTTTTCTGTCTGACTGTGTGACACTCCTCCTGCCATCGGACCTCATCGTCTGCTCACCTGGCCGAGTGGCTCATGCTAATCTAAATCCGATTAAGCTTCTTATCTGCTCAGTGCTGGTTATGTGCTTTGGTCCAACAAAAATACCGCACAGAGTTGGCCTCCGTACCATTTATGCTGACTGCTTGCAGCCCTTCCGCATCCCTCCAGCTGCTACCATTGGCTCTCATTTATGTCTGAAAATATAAATATGTTTTTATAATACTGTATATAGCAGAATATGTGATGCACAAGATTGTGGCAGTACCTTATAAAATGGGACTGTGACTGGGAATGAGCTTAATGGTTCATTTATTGTTTTTTATTATTTCATTAGTTACTGTTATTCTTATTCTTTATTTATTACTTCCTCTGACGTGAAATATTGTCAAAAGGACAAACAAATCCAGAGATTCTCTGTAGGAGAATCTTTGCATCAATATTTCTCATCCCCTGACTCACGCACTCACACTCACACACACACACACATGCGCACAGAGAGACGGACACTCGTGCGCTGTACATGTGAAGAGTCATCCCATGTCCATGTGAAAGCAGTAATGCCATAATTGCCCTCATCCTGTTGACTAATCAGGAACCCTGTGGCTCTCCCAGCATGCTTTGCTTCTTGATCTCAGGTTCCTCAGGGCGACTCAAGGTCAAGACGACACAGGGGCCTCGTTTCTCAGTCAGATCACATCTCTAAAATCCTTTATTCACCAGTACAATCAGCATAAACTTGTCCTCTACACAGAAACACACAAAAACCATCAAATGGAAAAAAAAATCTTTACATAGATTTGAATATTTTTTTAAAAGTTAAATACATTCTTTTGTTTGTTAAAAAAGATACATTTTCATTTCTACACTATGTACAAATACAGTAAGCCAGTGGTTAGAATATACATGTGTATGTGTCAATGTACAGGTAGTGAACCGCACAGGGAGGGGAGGGGGGGACATGAGCGA
The DNA here is from genome assembly GCA_009823395.1 of Thamnaconus septentrionalis. Taxonomy (NCBI): domain Eukaryota; kingdom Metazoa; phylum Chordata; class Actinopteri; order Tetraodontiformes; family Monacanthidae; genus Thamnaconus; species Thamnaconus septentrionalis. Next base: position 16,907,768 of record CM020503.1, on the reverse strand, counting down.
GGAGCTAAAGTGGCGGGGGCGGGGCCAAGACTTAGCTGCCAATTTCAGTCGTTTCCTCTGCAGGTTTGGATTCAGGCCTGCCGCTCTCTGGGGCTCACGTCCCCGATTCCCAAGACTCACCGCGCTGTGACAAATAATTCACTCTGAGCTGAATTGGACTCCATCTTCCGGAGGTTGTTCAGGCCTCCTCTGGGCCAAAGGTTGGCCGGAATGTAGAAAAGGTGGCTGTGCAATGGAGGGACGGGCGGGCGGATGGGTGGACGGGTAGTTAATTCATTTTTTTTTTTTTTTACTCCCCCCAAAGTACAGTTGAAGTAAAAACAAGTGTGCTAAAAGAGTGTTAACACCTGCCATAAGCACATCCATCTGTGAAAAGGGGGGATTGCATGGCAACCACCATCCTCCTCCTCCAAACTATACAATGAACAATGAAAAGGGAGGATAAAATATTGACTTGTGATTGCCGATTTTCATTCAATTTGTTCATTTTGCACTTTGCTGCAAAAACAGGCGTAACTCTCTCAGAAGAGGGATTTTTCTTCCTCTTCTTTTTTTTATTTTTTATTCTAAGGTAATCAGCATTTTTGTGTATAGACAACAGCAGTGTGTTCGGGAAGAGTCCAGAGTGGTTCGGTTATAGCTGAATGTGTGTGTGTCCGTAGCATCTACATGATAAATGTTGTGAAAGGGAGAAGCGTCCCCCTCCTCCGCCGGGGGCGGGGGGCGGATCCAGCTCTGGCAGAGAGAGGTTCAGCTCAGCTCACTGTGGCCACTGCCGTCTCCCCGCCCTCCTCCACCTTGCCGCCCTTGCCCATGGCCTTCATTTTGTCCATGATGTCAGTGAAGGTCTCCTTGACTGTCTTCTCCAGGATCCAGCCCTCGCTCTCGCTCTCCGGGTCCTCTGGGTTGGCCAGCGTGGACAGGGAGCTGCTGACGTACTGCAGGCCCACCGTCACCGCCACCTGCAGTGGGCGGGGACAAGAAACATCAGAAAAATGAATCCTCCCTGCAACTGTAAACACATGCACTCATCCACATTTGAAAACATGACACACACTGGTTAAATAAAGCTTAAAAAACATTATTAATATCCTTAAGTGCTTTAAAATAACGACAATTGAATTTTAATTCATAATATACCATTGCTTACAGCTGTGACTGTCTAAATGAAGTGATATGTGGAATGTTTGCAGTACGACGAGAGAAATCTTCTGAAACTTCTTTTGGATTTGTGCGACAATAAAACAATAAACATAGCATCATTTTTTGTAAGTGTCTTGCCTCAGTATTTTATTTACTACCAAGAATGCTAAGAAGTAATTAGAGCCTGCAGCAGCCACAGCCTTCAGCAGGAAGCGGCTCCCCTCCCATCAGATTAACTCTTGACTCTGACCCGTCTCAGCATAGAGACGCTTACGTAACTATTAAACCGGGAACTCCTCTTGGCTGAGAGGCGGCATGGCCTCCAGAGTGTCTCCAGAATCCATCTCTTTAGGACGGGAGTTTGTAAGGCGGATTTGTGGCGATGCACAGGTTGTCGTATCAGCCCCCTCTTTTGTGTTAAAAGCCAAACAGATTCTTTAGGACACACAACAAACAGCAGATGCTGCCAGCAGGGTTTCTGGAGAGAGTTTAGGGATTAAAAAGTAACTGGTGAGGTTCAGCCAATAAGATGCCAAAGGTGCTGTGGGGTAAAGGAGGTAACGGAGGAGGACAGACGGCGTGACACTCGGAATGAGGACGTGGTTGTTTTGGAAGGAAGAATATTGCGTGTGTGTGTGTGTATGAGTGCATGTGCAACGGTGTTGGAGTTAAGCGCCAACTGTGTCATGGCGGCTTTATGCTTGGCTTATAACCTCCCATCACTGTCCTGGGCTGAACTCAGTCCCAACTATCTAGCAAGTGATGACATTTCTCTGTTAATGTTACTTAACTTGGATGTTTGACCCCCTGGTTTCAAAGGTTTGACCCAAAAGACCCATTTTTACCCAGTTTGCACAAATAAAATGTAACAAAAAGAGTTGGTTACAGGATTGACTTTAGGATATAAAATCAACTTGATGCAGTTTGAATCTTCCTACTCAATTTGTGCGTCAATTTATGTACTAATTTTATTAAGGTATTGGCATGGTTTACATCCCCCATATAAATTCTCAAACACAGAAAAAAAATTGTACGTTTTTTAAAATATTGTATTATATCCAGAATAATGTTGTGTTGGCTTTTCAAATGTGTTTATTATATTTGTGACTAATTGTTTCATTTTCTTTCCTCTAAAGAAATTAACCAAAAGTTTCAGGTGACATCATCAGGGATGAACATTTTTAAATAATTGTTTACTTATAAACTATAATTAAAATAATTAAAAATAATTGTTCAAATGCTGTTGCCTGATGTGTCTGATTCCAAGATCAACACTGGGCCAATAAGGCAGAATGAGTGTCGTAGCTGGAGAGTTTCACGTGTGAGTTTGTGTTGGTGCGTGTGTGTGTGATTTTTCACGATGACCTCTGACCTCAAGCATGGTGACCAGCACCACCAGAATCCCAATGGTGGTCATCATGCCGCCGTAGTAGGAGAGCAGGGCCTCGCGGCAGCCGCGCTTCCACACGTTGAGCTCCTCGGTGTAGTGGTCGTAGCTGTAGTAGGCGGAGTTGTTGGTCATCTGTACCTGGATGCAGGGCCGCGGGGAGCTGGGGTTGCAGCAGCTGAACGGCACACCGTCCATCAGGTACTGGCCGTCCACGTTGCTGCCAATGCGGCTAAGAGGATGAGGCAGAGGGTCATTGTGTTTATGTCATGTTATGATGGGAGGGAGGTGAGAGTGAGGTGGGCGGTCAAAGGTCGGGGAACTACATAAGGCAACCGGGTCAATATTAGATTTGCCAAAAATAACTGTGGCTCATGTTTTTTTTTCAGATGCCATTCAAAACAAAGAAATGGGCGTTTCCCTCGGAACACAAGTCGTCCCGGGCCTTCATCCCGCCAACATCCACGCCACATCTCAAAAACACTGACAAAGCACTGTCCTCTCAAGATTAATTATGGAAACAAAGCAAGACATGTATAACAGAAGCAGTGCTGAAGGGACTTAATTTTAAACAGTATCTTGCAATATCTCTTTTTGTATTTCATGTTTTTTCCACGTAAAAACTGCTTCTCTTTTTATCCTAACTTCTGTCCTAAAAACCCTCGGGAGGTATGAACTTGAAAAAAACAAACAAAAAAAAAGACAAAAGAGAACAAAAACCTTCATGAGTAAGTCGGCAAATATCCCATCAGTGAAATCTGTCTTATTTCAAGAGCTTGACCCAAATTCTCCGTCTTGGTTTTGATTGATAGTAGTAGGTCAGTGGAAAAACACGCACAGGTCCATCACAAAGACTTGAGAAGATCAGAGGTGGCTCAGTGATCTCTGCTCACATTAACACCGTAGGGCCTATCTGGGTCAATTTTATGGAACAAGAAGCTCCGACTGGGAAACACCTCTGAAAAAGTCATTGATTTAACGTATTGGTTAAGTGATGTTTGATGTGAATATTTAGAGTTTGATGAGACCTCTGGCTAATTATGCTTAAATTAATTTAAATCTTTTTTGCTCATTGTAATTATTATCGTTAATAATAATAATAATAAATTGTGGGGAAACGTCCTGTTGTAATGTGGTTCTCAGTGTTTGTACAGCTTCTAGACAACGTTACGCATTTAACTGTGGGAGAGTGCTAACTTGGGAACATTGCCAGCTCTTCTGCTGATTGGTCAGGACACTGAGTCTCGAAGGCAATTTACGCGGTAATCCTGGAGATTAAATCTAGTCATCAATCAACACTTAAAACTGACCTCTTTACAACTCTCTCACACGGGGGCGATACTGAAGACCCAAAGAAGATCTCAACACATTTAGAGTAGTTTAAGAAATCCTCCAATTGGACCAGACTGGGATCTATTCAGGAATTGATCTCATGGCCTTTGTGCATAGAGTCAACCAGGACCCTTCTTCTGTCTTTGTCCAAAAAACTGCATGGTAACCTCCTCCGTCCTGGTTCCAGGGAAGCGAACCCCCCACTCCCTCCCACTGATGCTAATCCTTTGTGAACTACAGTGAACGATACACCTCCTCTGAACCACCTTCAAATCCACTTATGCTCCACTGTAGATGGACAATCCATAAAGCACTGCAATAATGTACCCACTGACATTTACATCACTATCAAATCACACACCAGCTATCTACAACCGGAAGGTCAGACTAGGTTTTATTTTCCTTCTTGCCACTTACTCTTTGACCTCCTTGGCGCTGAAGTCCAGGTAGCGGTTGCTCACCCATTGGATCTCAAACCAATCTCTGTAGTTGTCGTTCCCACAGCAGCGAAACTCCATCTGCATCAGGTCCAGGGTCCTCTTCATGTAGCACCGCCCAGGTGTGTCTGTGTCTTTGTAGTACTTCATGCCATTCCTCAGTCCCTCGGTCAGCGTGAACTGCAGGGGGATCCTCATCACGAAGCACAGCAGGGCCGTCACGAACAGCAGAGCATTGAAGACCACACAGAGCACCAGGAAGTTCTTCAACATGGGCTTCCACTTGACGAACTTGGTAGGGTCCAGCGAGTCGTAGCAGATCTTGCCCCCTAAGGCATTGATGCCACAGGCCACCAGACCCATGAATATGAGCAGGTTGGGCAAGAAGTGGCTCTCGTTGTTGTCCATAAGTTCTGAGCGCTTTCGCAGCTCAATCTTGAAGAAGAGGCCCATACTGAAGACGAGCACGCCGGCCATCACGGCAGACCAGTACATGAACCAGACTGTCTGAGCGAGTTTTACCCGCTTCTTCAGGTCGAACTTGACCAACATCAGAGCCATGGCTCGACCTGTGTGAAAGTCCTTGCCTGTGGAGGAGAAAGACTCGAGTGGTGTTCTTCAGCAGGAGATGCTCCAAAATTCCGAGAGAACTTCTTTGTCCTTCAAAGCTGCAGTTCCTCTTCCCAGTTTCTTCTTCTTCAATCAGGGGTGGTCCAGCAGGAAAGGAGACTCAGCTCAGACTGAAATCCATCCCACAGCCAAACAGCAGAGGTGGAGGATCCCAGAGGAGCACGAGCAGCGCTGGAGGGTTATTTCTCCAGGGCTTTGGCCTCTTCCATTGTGACAGAAATTTGAAATTTCAAAATATCGAAATGACTCCAAACTTACTTTCAATGTCTTTATCCTACCTTATCGCACAGGTGAGGCTAATTGCGGTGCTGCGTTGTGCCGGGGAGCTGAAAGAAACCCGCCGATCCTCATGATTAAACTCAAAGTTGCAGTACGTCATGTTAAGCTCCTGTAAGAGGCCTGATCCAATTTACAGAAATCCTTCCTCACAAGATGAGCTCTATCGTAAGCTGCTGCAAGGGCCCATAATTGGTTTTGTGTGTTCACGTGGTCATGGTTGCCTTGGTGGAGCACACCAGGGGCCCTCATGGCGTCATCTGATGCCTGTAAGAGACCCTGGACATGAAAGTTGTGCTAATAATGGAAATGGAGCCCAACCAGTCACACGCAGGGTCTACAAGTTCACCGCTGGCCGGATGTTGGGCTGCTTATGTCCCAGTAACCCACTCATAGTAACTAAAGAGCTTCGAGGCTTAAAAATCAATTGCCTCCCCTTGACAGAACCGAGCTGGTTGTCAAGTCATTAACTTGTGTGCAAGAAGCACTAACAAAGAGGTGATCACTGATCACTCAGAAGTAAAGCAACAAGCACTTTCATCAACTTTTACTTTTAAAAGTGCTCTTCACTTGTTAGTAGAACCCAGCCTGGACAAAAAGGCAAGAACCTGCAGACTTTTGATGTGGACGATTGAAGCCACGTTCCATCACTTTTATGTAGCTGTTCTTGTCGAATGCTGTGCAGATAGTGTCTTCATTGATATGTATATATACATGCATATACATTTATACAAACATCTATACGTATACACACATATACAGATAAATACACACACACACACACTTATAATATATATATATATATATATATACAGTGCCGTGAAAAAGTATTTGCCCCCTTCCTGATTTCTGTGTTCTTTGCATATTTATCACACACAAAGGTTTCAGTTCATCAAACCAATTTTAATATCACACAGAGACAACCCAAGGAAATATAAAATGCAGTTTTTAAATGATGATTTCATTTACTAAGGGGGCAAAAAATTACAAACCTATCTGGCTCTATGTGAAAAAGTAATTGCCCCCCTTTGTTAAATCACAAAGTAACTGTGACTAACCACAGTTTTGGGAAAGCTGAGTTCAATTTCACAGGCCACACCCAAACCTGATTACCACCACATTTGTTGAATCAAGAAATCACTTAAATAGAATCTGTCACACAAAGTGAAGCAGGCCACAAGATCTCAAGAAACAAACTCATCATGCCACGATTCAAAGAAATTCAAGAAAAAAATTAGAAAAAAAGTGATTGAAAGCTATCAGTCTGGAAAAGGTTACAAAGCCATTTCCAAGGCTCTGGGGCTCCAGCGAACCAGTATCAGAGCCATTATCCACAAATGGAGAAAACTGGGAACAGTGGCAAACATTCCCAGGAGTGGTTGACCAACTAAAATTACTCCAAGAGTGCAACGATGACTCATCTAGGAGGTCACAAAAGAACCTAGAGCAACATCCAAAGAACTGCAGGACTCGCTGACCTCAGTTCAGGTCAGTGTTCACGACTCTACCATAAGAAAGACACTGGCCAAAAAAGGCATCCATGGGCATGGCATCCATCCTCAAGACTTTTGGAAAAACATTCTGTGGACTGATGAGTCAAAAAATGAACTTTTTGGAAGGTGTGCGGCCCGTTACATCTGGCATAAAAATGGCACAGCATTTGATAAAATTATGCCAACAGTGAAGCATGGTGGTGGCAGTGTGATGGTCTGGGGTTGCTTTGCTGCCTCAGGACCAGGACAACTTGCTGTGATTGAAGGAACAATGAATTCTGCTGTCTACCAGAAAATCCTGAAGGAGAACGTCCAGCCATCAGTTTGTGCCCTCAAACTCAAGCGCTCTTGGATCATGTAGCAGGACAATGATCTGAAACACACCAGCAAGTCCACCTCTGAATAGCTAAAAAAACAAAACAAAATTAAGGTTTTGGAGTGGCCAAGTCAAAGTCCGGATTTTAAATCCAATTGAGATGCTGTGGTGTGACCTTAAACGGGCGGTTGATGCTAGAAAACCCTCCAATATGGCGGGGTTGAAGCAATTCTGCAAAGAAAAGTGGGCTAAAATTCCTCCACAGCGATGTGAAAGACTCATCACCAATTATCGCGAACGCTTGATTTCAATTATTGCTGCCAAGGGTGGCACAACCCGTTATTAGGTTCAGGGGGCAATTACTTTTTCACATAGGGGCAGATAGGTTTGGATTTTTTTTTTGTGCCATAATAAATTAAATCATCATTTAAAAACTGCATTTTATATTTCCTTGGGTTGTCTCTGTGTGATATTAAAATTGGTTTGATGATCTCAAACCTCTGTGTGTGAGAAATATGCAAAAAAAAAAAACAGAAATAAGGAAGGGGCAAAAACTTTTTCATGGCACTATATGCCATGTATATATATATATATATATATATATCATAATACTTAAATGTTCAAGGTCACAATCATCTCCTCTCATCTTGCCCACAAAAAAATATATTTTTGTACTGCTGTGAATTGAGAATTATGAGAAAATTGATAAAAGAAACAGCAAATATATCAAGAATGTCTGAGCAGTATTTTGTAAATTGTGAGTATGTTTATTTATTTTTTTAACACACACTAGACAAGTAACATACTCTGCGATGAAGAAGCGACCTGTCCTGGGTGTGACCCCACACCACCCACCACCCTGACAGCAGGAGAAGCAGTGATGGAAACTGGCTGACAAATGATGCAGACATTCATACCAAATTCAATATATCAATGTTTAGCACTCAATTGTTTTCACATAATTTAAAAATAAACAAAGCACTTAAGACAATATGTGTCAAAAGGGTACGTTGATTTGTTTAATAAATCATTGGTCAACATTCCCATTACAATTCAGTGACTTGAATTGGAGATTAACACAGCAAGCTGTTGATTAAACATTAAGAAACCGAGGTCGGTGTTTGAGAATAAACAGGCATGAGTTCAAAATGACATTCTATAAGTTTTGTTCTTTTTGGGATTTGACCATAAAGTGCACAGAGCTAAACAACACGCCTTGGTCTATCAGTCCCAGCTCGTTTTCCTGTCTGCCTCCAGAATGACAGCCCAGTTTGGGGAGGGGGTTCCTGTAGCCAGCCAGTTGAAATCGTCCACCTGGCTCCAGTTGTTGCGCTCTCGGTCGAGGCCAGATGCGGCGAAGTCCTCCTCCAGGGTGGGGTATGACCAGGTGAACGGGGCGAAGCCGACCCCCCGGCAGTCCTCGATAATGGCTCTGCTGGTGACGTGCAAATACACATGCGTGTCTGTGGTGTTGTGGGTCCGAAGCTGCTGACAGGGGAAAGCCAGTGTGCTGTTCCTGCACTGATCCACAAACACCGAGCTGGACACCGGGCCGCACAGGATCTCACAGCCGTCGATATGTTTGAGATGCAGTGTGCTGGGAGAACCATGCATGCGGACCCTGCAGTTAGTCAGGTGACTCAGCAGCACGTCTCGCCTTTGAATGTCCTCGGCCGTCTTGGTCAGATACACGCCGTCCATGTTGGAGAAGCCGCACTGCTCAGGGGCTGCAGCTCCATCCACCTGGTTAACCGAGCCAGAGGCTGAAGCAGCAGCCGGGGAGGGCGTGTCTGGCGCCGCCGCAGCAGCAGTAGCAGAGACGCCGTCAGCAGCCTTCGTGCGAGATCGAAAGGCGAATCGTTTCTTGGGCAGGAGCTCCTCCCTGATCTCGGCAAGGCTGGCTTGGAGCTTCTGGAGAGCAGCCTGGGCCGTCTCCAGGACGTGCGGGGTCAGAAACATGGTGCTGTCGTTAAGGAACTTCTGTAGCTGCGCGGTTTTAGCCGTGGCCTCCTCCAGCCGCTCGGTTCCCACCGACCGCTCGACCCCGGAGCAGCCGGACAGGAGCTCCTCGATGGAGGCCCGCTCGGCCCCGAAGGCGCTGGAGAAGTACTCGCTCTGTTCCTCGGCGACAGCGTAGCTCTCTTTGTCCTCCCTCCTCCGCTCGGCGTCCTTCACCCTGCTCTCATGTCGCTTCTGGAGTCGCTCCTGGATCTTGGCGGCGCGGCGCTCAGCGTCAAACGCATTTTCAACACTCACATCGGCTACTTCCTCCATGTTGCTGCACTGTCGGCGCTTGCAGAAGTGACGTCACATGTCTCCCTGATGAGTCAAACCACGAGAGTCGTGCTTACTGCCCCCTGTTGTCTAGGAGGGTACTACCTAGGGTAAATAAACTCAAAGGGAAGAACACAAGAGTTGATATCAGCTACTTAAAATGGACTGACTGACGACATGGACTCAGGAGATTCACAATGCATATAGATTCTTTTAACTTTTTTTTATGGGAACCATGTACCGCCTCTCTGACTGGAGCAAATCAGACTCTGAGTACAAGGCATTCCCCTTCCTTACCTAATTACACGTAATTACACTAACCTAAAAAAAAAAAACTTTTGTATGTGTTTGTTCAGTGTCATTTCTCACCCCCATCACTTTCATTACTGTGTGAAGCAGCTGGTTTAGGTTTGCCTTCAGTAATATTGTTTCAAAACCACGGTCTTCGTCACAGCTGTACAATTACTTAACAAAAAATACATTTGACTGCCTTCCTAATGTTTTATGTAGAACAGAAAGAAATCACACACAAGGATGTTTAAAGTCGAGTCCTGCAATTTTTTAAAGTCTTCATAAATAAGGACTTTAATACAGTGTAAAATGAGATGATACTTTCATTCTTGTGTCGACAGGGAACAGGGCAAATATTTAAAAGCAAATTTAAAAATACAATATTAGCACGTCTGTATATGACTCCAGGGGCGCATACCGATAAAAAGAAATTGTGGCTATGTGAAACTGGCTTCAGTGGTAGTCGTTTTTATAGCCGTAAAAAAAAATCAAAAAAGCTGCACTACCTGGACTACGTTAAGGTGTGTCCAACATAGAGGCCCGCCCCCTACTGTTGATAGTGATTTGAACATACTGTATTTATTTCCAACTAATGGGAACAAAATATGGTGGAAAATTGCACCAAAACACACATATGCATAGTCTGTTAATTAATGTCATACTGGTGCTTCGGCGTTTACCTATTCAAATTCGGCCAGCCGCGTTCCACCGCCGTGGATTGGTGACTAGGGCTGCCGCGTTCCCTGCACTACCCCTTCAACCCGTGCGGTGATGGCGAGGAAACCCCGTTGACAAGGCACTGCTTTTTCATGACGGTGAGTTTCCCCTTTGAGTGTATTATAATTTTGTGATAAAAATTTCAAGGAAAAAACACACACAGCCTCCTTCCTCCCTTCCTTCAGGGAGGGTAGTGAGTCTGAGCGGAGAGAAAAATCTATCCGAGACAGAACAGGGACAGTGAGAGAAAATATGTGAGTGGGAGAGGGAGAAGAAGGAGGAGGAGGACAAGGAGGAGGTGGGGGGGGAGCAAATTAAAAGTTGCCAAATGGAGATATTGGGTTTCAAGAGGAGTGAGACAGGAGTAGAAAAAAAGGGTTTGCCTCTTTTGCGTCGCCTTTATGTTTTGCTTATCGGGATTAATTTGTGTGGCTCGACGACGTGTAGTGCCGCGGCATTTTCGACCAATTCCTGCCGTCGTCGTTCCAGACAGGCGCCACAGCCAACACGCGGCTAGCTAACCGGACCAGGCCGGCGGTTGTCGGGGTTTTTCCCCCCCCGTGGTCCGCAGCCTTTTGCCCGCAGAAGCTGTCAGACCGGGAAGCGTCCTACCTAGCTCCGAACCCCCCCTCTCTCCGATCGAAACACGATGGCTCGACATATTGAAACAAATGTGACGGGTTTTTTTCCGCGCTGGCTGATGAGCCACGTCGACGACAGACAATGGAAGCCTCTCGTACGGGGACGGCAGCAGAACACGTCAGCGACAAGCAGCCGTGGACTGGCTGTCGACGGACGTTTTGTGCAGCTTGAATGCGATTATCTTTCAGTCGATTCGGCGTATATATTTTTTGGGATGGGAAAATAGAACTCGCGAGCACACTGAAACAACAACCGGCGACGCCACTCAGCAGCACTAGCTTGGTTCGCGTCGCTCCTGGGAGGATTTCACAGACTCATCATTCCATCGAAATTGTTCTTTTTTCAAAAAGCTCAAACGTGTGAAAATGTATTGCGTTTTTTGGCCGACATGAACAAAATTGGCGAAGTATGTGCATCTTACTAGAGGATTAAAATTGTTATCTTTTTGGAATACTGACGCCGGGCTCTGTGTAGACACAGCTAACTTTGCTTCAAGAAACGGTCTTTTCTTCTCCCCTTTAAGCGGAGCAATATCGTAATGTTGCTTCTCCCAGCCAAAAGTTGGTCCTTGGAGCGAAATAAACAAACGTTATTCTTTGGATATCCATTTTGTGTTGGGAAAGAGCCCGAGCTCAACGCTCTTGGTGTAAACTAACGACAAAACTCAGTCCTGTCGAATAAAATGTCTTGAACAACAACCGCGTTTCGACCCGTCTTCGCCATCCGTATACTAAGCCCGCCTGTGCTTCACAACAGCTTTTATTTATACAAGTTAGGCAGTGGTGCCTTTATCGTGTTTTGGGGGGACTTTAAAGTCGCTGTGCGGTAATTTCCAGCCCGCTGCCCTGTACAGGGCGACTCTTCCTTTGTTCCCCTCGTGCAGCCAAAGATGGAGGCCGAACGTGTTTCGGTAGTGAAGAAGACGGGCTGACACAACAACAGCCATTTTGTTTCACTGCGGCGCACACTTCAGTCCCCCTCCTCTTCCTCCACCACCACTTCCACTCGAACCCCCACTGAAACAGAGAGCAAATGTTGAACAAAATTGTCATTCAGTTGCACAAAGAATTTGCAATGTTCTGACTTCTTTTCCCACAACATGCTTCCTCTTGGGCAGGAGTCCAAGAAAAATTAAGAGGAGAATAAAATAGATCTTATCTGCCCTGTCTTTAAAACAAATAACCCTGACACATTCTTGTCATGTTTTCCCCTCTATTTGTGTCACAAACAGCTAAAATGGCATCATACCTCACAGTAGATAAACATAGAGCCTGTGACCCCTGTGAGGGGTGGAAAGGCAAACTGTTGAAGGTCTAAAAAGAGAATGGTGGACTTTATTTACGCTGTGTCCCTTCACGCCCAAGACAACCAATGTGGACCAGAGTGTGAGGGTGATGGGTGGGAGCTGCATGTCAGAGACACACGTCTGTAGGTGTGAACCGAGGCCATCCTCCTCTCAGAAAATACGTACACGGCTCCTGTTGCAGTGAATAAACGCACTCACCCCCCCACACACACACCACTTCCTCTCCAGTCTGTTTTCTCCCACGCCCATCTCTCTGGCCTTATTGCTTGTCCGCCTCCTTCTGCAACACTCCCACGACTATGATTAAAGTTTGACAATGTGACTAAATGCACTTTCTCACTCTGCAGACAAGGACACAATTGGTGTTAAATGACTGAATCCATGCTTCCTGCAGGAAATCTGTAAGTGGGATGTCCTTGCTACTGAAATAATGATACAGCATAAGCTCTGCTGTTCACACAAGTTCTGAAAAAGAAAAACAAGCTAGATATGCATTAGTACAAATGAGTTTGTAAGTTTGTCCAACTTCTCATCTGCAACATTTTGTCCCTGCGTAATCTTTCAGGTGTCATGGATGATGAGGAAGATCGTCATCTTCTGGATATTTTAGGGTAAAAAATGTGACATTTGACATTGTAGATAATTTTGAATGGACTTTGAATAGATGAAATGACTTTTTGTCTTGAGATTTTGTCTTATTTCTGTAATGGTGAATGGTCTCTTTTTTTAAGGTAAAGTTTAACATCTCATTTTTTTTGCCTGCGGAAAAAAATGTTCACCATTAAACAAACAGGACAAAATGAATTACTTTGAGCTATGTTAAATGGATTTGCTGACATTTAACCCCTGTTCTTTGGTATAATTAGAATTCTTGGGAAACATCAGCAGGAAAAACAACAGAAAAGCCCTGTAGATGTAGTGCAGTGATAATCCACTGGTCTGGCCCAGGTTACGAGGGATTAAAAAAACACAAATGTGAATGAAAGGGTTTGTCTCTTGGGCCCTAAGACCTCTTATATAAACTTTTTCAGAGATGTGGACGCATTGAATGATTATCTCCATGGAAGCAACAGCAAGGCTGTGAGTGACTCCACCAGAATGTGTTCATAATCACCCATTCTTAGAAGAAAAAATCTGTTTGAATAGTCACCAAGAGGTTTGGTGCCTCAAGTTCACTTCGTCACACTGTGTTGTTTTTGTAGATTGAGGAGGATGATGTAACAAATGCAGCAGCGTACGGGTCGGATGGATCCTTCTTTGCTAACAACGCGGTGAGTTTACCCCCTTTCACACTGCATGACCTTGTTGTTGAAGACGCTGAACCATGTGATCGTTCTGTATTCAGGTCAGATGATGGGGGTTCTCACTTTGTCTCCCTTCCAAACCCTTCATTCAAGGCTGGCTCCAACAGCGGCCTCAAGGAAGCCTCCTCCTCAGTGGGCCAGTTTGGCGAGGACTCAGCCGGGGCAGGCCTCCAGCTCTCCAGCAGCCTCTCATTCATTGAGGATGAATTGGGACCAGGGACCTCCCCCGGTGGGGTGGACCTCGGGGGAGAGGACCAACCTTTTGACATCCTGCAGAAGTCTCTCATGGAGGCCGACATCACCGAGCAGACGCTGGCCCAGGAGGCCTTGCTGGACTCGCAGGCTGCCCCCACCCTGGTGCAGGCGCCGGCCCCTTTCCCCTCCCAGGTGGTCTCCGGGGGTTACGGCGGGGGCGTGGTGACCACGGCGGGAGCTGCGTTTCCTGCAGGTCACTTCCTGCAGGGCGTGTCCCAGCTGCCTAACGGCTCCGCCCAGCACATCCAGGTGCTGGGCTCCTTCGGGACGGCGGGTGGGGTCATGACTCTGAGCAACTTGGAGAGGCCTCCTCAGATCGTGCTGAGACCCGGGGCTCCCGTACCTGCAGCAGGGACCCCAGGCGGGGGGCAGGTGTACGCTCCGACGCCAGGTCAGATAGGCCAAGTAGGTTTACCCTTCAAAAACATCCCTCTGCAAAACATCATCATCCAGCGTGGCCCAGGTGGCACCCAGACGCTGGTCAGACCCATCCAGCCGAAACCTCTCCAGGCCGGCACTCATACCGTTTACAGCCTGGGTCTGCAGCCCGCCAACACCAACATTGCTAACGTTCTGAACGCGGCCGCTCCCGGTGGCCAGTACACGGCCAACGGATCCATCGTGGTGCAACCGCCGCTGGAGCAGCAGCAGCAGCAGCAGCAGCAGCAGCAGCCAGCGCCACAGACTCAGACTGGCCTCGCAGCCGGACAGTTCCTGCTGCCCGGCTCTCTGGCGCTGACGCCGGCCAGCAGCGTTCACAGCAGCTCGGCCGAGCCCAGCGCCGGCGGCCTCATCACCAGTCAGGGCGCCGTTCAAATCGTCACAGGCCAGAACTTCAGCGCGGCGCCAGGGGGCCCGTTGATGCTGAATCCGGGGGTCGTCGCCGGGAGTCAGGCAGGAGGGTCCGTCACTCAGACCTGGACCGGGGTCACCTGCGCAAGCTCCACCCCGGTGCAGGGGCGACTGACCCTGGTGGGCCCGGCCGTGACGGGGGTCTGCGGTCAGGGTCAGGTGGCGGCGAGCCCCGTTCAGCGCCTGCTATTGACGCAGAGCCAGAACTCCACCTCCCAGTCGCCGCTGCCTGGAGCTGTGACAGCAGAGCAGCAGGACTTCCGACAGGTACAATCACACCCTCGTGTTGCTGCTTCCTCCTGAGTTCCTCACCCACAACACTTACAATTCATATCCATATATGTGTATTATTTTGCTTTAGAATTCCTCATCACCTGCCATCAAACAAGAGTGCCAGGTGCAGCTCAGCACCGTCCACGGTAACTGGCTCATTCGTTTTTATTTACTGATTTCCATTCAGTCTGCAGCTCCTCAACTTAACAAGGTTCGTTTTTGGATTTTTTTTTACTTGACAGTCTCGTCGACGTTGAGTCAAGAGCCGACGCTAACCTCTCAGGTACATCACTCATTCATGTCATTGAGTGTGTTTCTGTGTGGTGAGTCTATGTTTGTGTACATGGTATTAGTGAGTGTGTGTAACCACGAGGCTGTTTGTGTGCACTCTGTCTACAGACCAGCGCTCAGAAGAGACCCGCCCCTCCACCACCTACCAAAGGAGGAATGTGAGTTGTTGTTTTTTTTTTAATCTACTAATGTACCGCTGTTGTTTGCTGCTGGTGGTCGTGGAGGAGAAGCAGAAGATGATCATCATGAAGGCTGATCATCTTTTGTAGCAGTAATGCAAATCTGTTGCTCGTCACCGTTGTTGTTGTTATGAGTCGTCGTCTGCGTCACAAAGTTTTCCTTTTTTGAATCGGAATCTTTATTTGAAATTTCAATATGCAAACATAGACAATTAGTGAATATCAGAGTACACAAACATCAGTATGACATCATCACATTTCAAGTCTTGTCAGTAAAAAACAAAAAGACAAAAAAACCCAATAAACCTTTATTTTTTATCTATATATTTATTATATTTTTTATATTTCTATTCGTGATAGCATGGAAAGGTATTGCAGCGTATTCTCACTTTTCTTATTAACGGTCAGCTGAGGTTGCGAGGTTGGGTGGGGCTATGACATCATAGTTTACAATAAAATCCTGTGTTTGTCTGTGTCGTCGTTTTTCAAGCTTTCCCATCTCTGGAGCCCGTTTAAAAAAGTTGTGCGGTTTTGGTTTCTGACAACGGTGCTGAATTTGGGTGCCAAATGTTACCTGTTTACTGTGAAACACGTTTGTTTTGTAAACAGTTTAGGGCCTTTAAATTTTAGAAAAGCAGACATCTCGCTGCCCTGCCCTGCCCTGCCCTGCCCTGCCCTGCCCTGCCCTGCCCTGCCCTGCCCTGCCCTGCCCTGCCCTGCACTCCTCTCCTCACCTCTCCGCTCACTGATTGGCTGGATGCTCAGCTCATGCTCTCTCCTTGTCGCCCCTCCCACATCACAACCTCTCCGCTGGTCTTTCCAGGACTCTGCAGCAGCTGAGGAGGGACCACACTGGGGTTCAGAACCCCGACCGCCGTCGCTTTGCCTCCATCGACGAGGCGCTGCAGAGGCTCCTCCCATATCACGTGTTCCAGGGGACTCCGCCAAGCCTGGATGAGTTCTCACAAGGTGTGGCCTCAATCTCAATCCAGGACGTACATATTTCCCCTTGAAAATGTGACCAATGAGCAGCTCTGCCTCCTTGCCCCCTGCAGTGGATGAGGAGTTTGAGGCGGTGGCCACTCAGGTGCTGAAGAGGACCCAGACCATGGTGAACAAGTACCGGCGGCTGCTGCTGGTGGAGGCTGAGGTGAGGCCGCCGCTCGCCATGACGCTAGGTGCACACATGCACTCATGCAGGCATTCATATACAGGTCCCCCCCCCTTCTTTTTCGTCCCGCAGCGCGCTTCAGCCCGTCGTCGGAAATGGTGATGATCGATCGGACCTTCAACCAGGAGGAGCGCAGCAACCTGACGCAGGACAAGCGCATGGTGCTAGTGGACCCAGGTAAAGAGAGAGAGAGAGGAGTGAGGGGAGTGAGAGAGTGCACAAAGGTGTTTTGCTGATATATGGAGGGATATTTGAGGGATCTCACCATTTGATTTGATTCTAGAGGTCACGGTTCCATTCAAAATTGATTCTCAGTTCAAATGATTCTCGATTCAACAGCTGATAAAGTGCACAGTGTGTTAATCATTAGGCAAATTATGGCATCAAAACAGAATACAGTTTTTATAACTTTTTTCAAATTTGAACGCTCTATCTACGGGTTCAAATGATGTAAACAAAAACCTCTGCTGTTGCAAAACTGAAGACCAAAGGTTCAACATTTCTTCATGCTCAGGTTGTACAAGAAGTGATAATAGCTGCCCTTTTCCACAAAGAACATGTCACACAAATAACACAAATGAGTGTTTTGCGGGATTTTTTTTTTTTTCAATATGAAAACTTTTTAATTAAGTCTCAATTCTCAGCGACTTCAAGAATAAGTTTGAGATATCCTAAACCAGTGTTTTTCAACCTTTTTTGAGCCACAGCACATTTGTTTCATTGAAAAAAATCCCATGGCACACCAACAACCAAAAATAAAATGCTGATAAAAACAGTCTCTTAATATATTCATTCTCACTCATGGCGAAATGTGTAAGGAAGCCTTTGAGGGCGCGCAGAGTGAAGGAGGAAACGTTCTGAATTTTTTTTTATCGATACAGAATGATAGAGGATAAAAATCTCAACCTCTCCCCCCCACACCTCCCCACTGATACACAACAACATTGCACTGTGTTTGTCGTCAGACGGCTTCCTGGAAGACTTCTGCTGCGGGACTAAATCCAAGCTGTTCCGGGAACCCAGCCCGCCGCCGCCGCCGCCGCCGCCGGCCGTTGTCCAGCTGCGGCCTCAGCCAATCAGACTGGAGCTCCAGCGAGCCACCGTACAGGACTGACTCTCAGCCCGGCTACGGAGACCCGGGAGGGGGCGGAGCCGCCGGCACGGACGCAACAGTCAGGCTCCACCCTCTGCAAACAAAGAGCGTCCTGGAACTGAAGCAGCCCAGTAGCACCAGCAGCACCAGCAGCCTCCTGCAAGGTAACCGCTCACCCTTCGCTAGCACGGGGCCGCAGACTCACTACCAGGTGTCTCACCCCCACCACCTGACCTCCCAGCAGCCCCAGTACTCCCCGCCCTCGCCGCCCAGCCAACCTGACACGGACTCGGCTCTGGAGGCTGCAGTCAACAGCATCCTGGAATGTTAAGACTGTTTCCTCATCGCTCACCTTTGGTTTTGGACATTTCAAAATGTTTTTTTTTTGTTCTTCACAGTGAAGAGAGTCAACTGTCCAGTCCACTACCTGTGCCACGTAGCGCCTCTCCCCCTCCCCCAATACAATGTTCGTTTCCTGTTTTTTGTTGTCGGGGTCACAGAGGCTCCCATCACACCGCAGCGCTGGCGAACACATTGATTGGCACTTGTTATGTTTTTTACGGCGTCGAGATCCGGGCATGTGTGCAATGCAATGAGACACCAAGTTGGAGGTTGTTGGGATGTTGTTGTTGTTCTTGGGGAGCTCAGCAGGTGTGTCGTTGGCAAGCAAAGACGAGTGTTCCTGGAGGAAGCTCACACACACACACACACACACACACACACACACACACACACACACACACACACACACACACACACTTTTATTTTATTTTAACAAAATGAAATGGAACAGGAAGTCAGCAAAACCAAAAAAAATCAGAAGACGACAATGAAAAAGAAAAAAGAACTAAAATATTCTCAACACACGCATGACAAAAAACATGGGACAAAATGACAAAATATGACTCTGTGCCTGATTTTACTCCCCCCAACAAGTGTTTACATGAAGAAGAGGTGGGATTTTAAAAATGTGTGTGTGTATAGAATTAGTGCAGTTTAAACCCATGCGTAGCAAAATGTCTATTGCAGTGCTTACACACACACACACACACACACACACACACACACACACACACACACACACACACACTTCCCAGTAGAAGGGTGAGGCTCATGGTGCACAGCTCAGCAGTCAGACTAAAATTGCACTAAAACATCAGGACCCTCTGCTGCCCCCTGCTGCCCTCTACTGCCCCCTGTTTCCCTCTGCTGCCCTCTACTGCCCTTTGCTGCCCGCCAACCACGCGCAACGTGTCCCAGCACTCAACTGTGTTTGTTTTTTTGTTGTTTGTCACTTTAGTCACATTTCCCTCTTGCATTTTATTTGGTTCCTTTGTACCTTAAAGGTATGCAAGCTCCCACCGGACATCCCTCTGTGCCGCTGCCACCGCCGCCTGCGTGTGTGTGTGATGTCATCAGAGCAGCTCAAGTCCTCAGATTGAGGAAGATAGATCTTTTTTTAAAAGAAATAATTTAGAAGCTTTTCTTATTTTGGTGTGTGTGGGGGGGTGGCATTCATAATGACATTTTAAACGTTGTCGTATTGTCGTTCTCTTGCTCTGTGAACATGTTATTGTTTGTTTGAACGGCCCTGGATGGTCATTGGTTGTATGTTTGTGTTTCTCTGCTTGTCTCGACTATTCTAAGGATGTATTGATCATGTCTGTGCTTCACTACCTGTGTGGGGTGGAGATCTGGGGTCACGACCCCCCCCCCCCCCACTTCACCCGCTGTTCCTTTCCAGAGCGTCTCCCACATTTTCCGCCTTTCTCTCTCTGAGCAGCACAACCAAACTGAAATACAGACAGACAGACAGACAGACAGACAGACAGGTGAGGTCGGTGCACTTCTCCACAATCACTCTTCTGTTTCTCTTCTCTCTCGTTTTTCTTTCCAAATGCTGCCTCACTTTAACCGTCAATTAGCTCAGTAGCAGCCGACGACAACCTTTTTTAAATCTCGACCGTGAAATAGTCTGTTTTGTTTTTCTAAACTTTGTTTCTCCGGACCCGTGTTGTCCACAAGAATAGTTCCTTCTTCCAAACCCGACACAGGACCAAAGCTGAGCTGAGTCGTGTTCTGACCATCTCAGAGTGGATTCTGGCCGCTGCCACCCTCCTCCTGTCCACCTGTCAGTCTACTCTGCTTGCCAATGAGCTCCAGAAGCAGAACCGAAGGCCTTTTATTCATGAGGTAGTCATGTTTATTTTATTACTTTGTTTTGTGCTCGAGTGCCAGTGGCCGCTGCAGCCTGCACACTTCTTCTGTGTCTGTAAATCTTTTTATCCATTGGCAGCCACTCAGAGAAAACAGGTGTGTTTGCTCCCTCTGGTGGTCGCTGCAGGACTTTGTGCCTCTACAGTTTGTACCTGGAACGTCTTGTGTTGGCATGTCAGTCGTTCGCAAAGCATTGCGTTATCTTGATGCATATCAGTTTGTGAGGGCTGGTCGAGACAAACTGTGCTTTTCCTGCCTGTTTCACAGCCGAGACGCACTTATAATTCTGCCTCCATTTTCACTGTAGTTTTTGTTTGTTTTTCTTTCTTTTTGTGTCTCATCTGATTTATACAGTTTGTTGTTTTTTTGTATAAAAAGTAATGAAAAGTGAAACACAAAATATTTATAATTTTTGTATGGAGAAGAAAAAAAGAATGTAAACCAAACAAAAAAAAGTCAAAGAATGAAATTTATTTTTTATTGTGTTGGCGAAGACACGGTGTCAGGACAGAAACATGTTACATGAAAGATACTGTGGTGTTCTTTATTTGTAGCCTGTGTGTGTGTGTGTGTGTGTGTGTGTGTGTGTGTGTGTGTGTGTGTGTGTGTGTGTGTGTGTTCACTACAGCAGTGAGGAGAGTCGACAATAAATTCATTTTTGAATACAAAAGGAAAGTGGTGCAGCTCACAATCTCCTTCAGCACGTCTACATGACTACTGTGAGATCCGTCAGATCTCTTTTAAATCGTTTAAAAAAAACACAAAACAAAACACACACGATGCAAACGTCACAAGTTACTACAAATATTTGAATAAATATCATCCAGCTAATTCATGTATTCTGAGCTTTGATGTCAAAAATACTTTCTTCTAGATACAAATTGGTCAAGAATAAAATTGCTCTATAAATGACAATTTGGAAAATTCACATTGTCGTGAGCATCCACTCACTGGTTCAGTCTTGTATAAAAGAGGCAGTGCAAAAGCTTCATCCCTCAGCGTCAGTGGTGCTTCCTCCAGCGATGCTGCTCTGCACAAAAAAACAAAAAACAAACCAGAAACAGTCAAAGATCAAATCTGCCGAACCTCTGAAAGCCATCAAATCATCTTCTCACTTACTCAAATGCGGGTAACTCCAGGCGTAGCTCAGCACACAGTATCCTGCCAGCAACATGCCCAGTCCACCCACGCCTCCCTTCTTCACGTCAATGTACCTCCTGCAGTACCACTGCCAGCCTGGTGTGGGATACACACGAGTCGCACAGTCAATATCGGCAACCCGCAACAGTGACGTAAGTGAGGGGGCGACACAGTGGTGCAGTGGTTAACACTGTCACCTTGCAGCAAGAAGGTTGTTTGATCCCGGGCGACTTGTGTGGAAGCCTGGCTTCTCCCCACGACAGCTAGGGGAGCAACAGCAACCCCAAGTGCAGGAGGGTGTGTGTGTGTGTGTGTCTGTGTGTGTGTGTGTGCGCGCGCAGTACACACACGCAGTACAGTATCTCACAAAAGTGAGTACACCCCTCACATTCCTGCAAATGTTTAATTATATCTGTTTAATTAAACACTGAAGAAATTACACTTTGATACAATGTAAAGTATTCAGTGTGCAGCTGGTGAAACTGTGTAAATTTACTGTCCCATCAAAACAACTCAACATACAACAATAAATGTCTAAACCGCTAGCAACTAAAGTGAGTATACCACTAAGTTAAGCCGGTGTCATGTGACTTGGTGGCGCAGTGGTTAGCCCTGCTGCCTCACAGCAAGAAGGTCCTTCGGGCGCTTGATTCCGGGCCTGAGGCCTCTCTGTGTGGAGTTTGCATGTTCCCCCTGTGTCTGCGTGGGTTCTCTCCGGGTTCTCCAGCTTCCTCCCACAGTCCAAAAACATGCACGTGAGGTCAATTGAACACTCTAAATTGTCCGTAGGGTGTGAGTGTGAATGGTCATTTCACAGGATTAGGGCCACAAGAAGAGGAAAAAAAAAAAGGACAGAGATTTTTTTTTTATTAAAGTTTTCATTTCGAGTTTTAAAATTTGTGAATAAAATTGACGTTAAAAAAAGACGCAATTTCGTGAATAGTCCAAAATACAGTCTCTGCAAATAAAGTGGAGATTTCGAGATTATTGATATGGATGGTGGATTAACCCACTTAACCACAGTTAAAAGTATTCATCATTCATTCATCTTCCATACCCGCTTATTCCCGAGCGCAGGGTCACGGGGGTCTGCTGGAGCCTCTCCCAGCTGTCATAGGGCAAAGGCAGGGTACACCCTGGACAAGTCACCAGGTGTATCCCACAAGGTTCACCCACAGTAATCTGGAAACTGGTGAAAACTCCACTAGACTTGCGCGCGGAGCCTTTCAACTTTATTCTTGACATCTTGACTTACTTCACGTTAACATTAATTGCAAAACTTTGATTTTATTCACAAAATGTTACCTTTTTTTACATCAACTGTATTCTCGAAATTGACTTTAATTTTGAAATTTTTCAAAAACATGCAGGTCATATTTTTTTCTTACAATTTGCATGACTACTTTGAAATATTTACCTTTTTGCAGCGTGTCCAGTAAATCCCTGGGCTGGCGAGGAGCTCGGCCGGCCAGCCAATCAGGTAACTCCTTCAGTGTCACCTGACCGAGACGCTGCGGCTCCGGAGAACCTGCGATTTGACGAGAACCGACAATGAAACTGAGAGCGCTGCCTTCAAATTCGCCACGTTCGGCCTCAAACACCACCGACCTGTAGCTCCTCCGCCGCTGGTGCTCCATGCTCTGCTCCCTGCGCCGGGCTCAGCCTGATGCTCCGCCCCCCCCGGGAACACCTGCGGTCCCGCAGGGAGAGGATGGCGCCTGTGGAACGGGCTGAGGATGGGCGAGATTGTGTGGAGCGCCTCGTTTAGACTGATGGCTCGGAGCGGAGGGTTGGGCGTGGCCTGGCTCGCCTGAGGAGGGACGTGCTGTGTTGGGGGCTGGTGATCGGAGCCTTTAGCCTGAACAAGCGGCAGAAGGGATGAAGAGATGTTGGGAAGCAGGTTCGGTTCCGCCTGCAGTGAGATCCGGCTGAGGTCGGCAACAGTTCTGACTTCAGCTCCAGAACCAGGAGGCACAAACTGGTGCAGCAAGTCAGCCCTCCTGCTGCTGCTGCGGCCCAGCGTAGCTTTAGCATCCCTGAGTGTGATCCTGGCAACCTGGTGACCACTTCCTGCTTTTGAGGTCAGGTGACTGATGGATGAATCCTCAGTTCCCCTGCTGGTCCCAGAGAAGTTGTCTCCACTTTGACCTGCTTCAGAGTCCAGGTTGGCAGAGGCCACGCTGGTCCTTGAAAGCTTCACTTTAGCTGCAGCTGGTGGTCTGAGATCTGCAGACAGACGGATGGAATCACCTCGGTCAGGACCCGGCCCGGTCGGCGCCGCCGTTCTGGAGCTTCCAGGACCTGCCAGGTCCTCAGAAGGAGGTTCATTTCCTCCCACTAAGCCTCGATGAGGGACACGACTGGTCTTTGGGTCTTCCGTCAACTTAGGGTCTCTCTTCTTTTTGGGTTTCGAGCTGTTGGGGGCAGCAGGAGGAGACTGGGTGGAGGTGAGAGGAGTAGAGGAGGAGGTGGAGGAGGAGGAGGTGGAGGAGGACGATGCTGCTGCAGCTGCAGCCTTGATCAGGTCTGACAGCTTCTGTTTCTTCTTCTTCTTCGGCGATGCTGAACTCTGGGACACTGACTGCGAGGGAGACGATGGAGCTCCACTCTGTGAAGATGCTGCAGGTGCTGTCACCAGCTGAGACGCCTTCTTACTCTTCTTCGACTGCGGGGTCGCCGCCACTAACAGCGACTCGTCCGACACCAGGGGAGAAGATTTCTTCGTCTTCGTCTGCCCCGCTGCCGCGTCGTTCCGGCCTGGAGGGGTTTTGGAGTTTGCCGCAGCTTTGCAATGTGGCAGGTGACTCTTGAGCCTTTTGTACGTTTTCCCGCAGAATGGACACACATCTGAGGGAGAGAGAGAGAGAGAGAGAGAGAGAGAGAGAGAGAGAGAGAGAGAGAGAGAGAGAGGGAGGGAGAGGGAGAGCAGTAGGACAGGCAGGTTAAAATATAATCCTTTCTTTGATGGATACGTTCATTTTCCTTATTGCACTTTTAATCCACTTTAAAATTTAAAAAAATAATGGAAAAAGACTAACCCCAAACAAGGAACACATAAGTAAACAAAATCATCTATACATTAATTGGTTTACTTGTGTACAAATTAATCTACAAAGAGATAAAAACGTCATAGACAACAACAGAATGAAAGAGGATCCGCTGTTCAGAAAGGGTTCCGTGACGTCATCGACGTTTGACAGCTATCCCGACAAGGTGAGAGAGAGAGTTTGTGTTGTGTGTGTGTGTGTGTGTGTGTGTGTGTGTGTGTGTGTGTGTGTGTGTGTGTCGGGCATGTTTCAAAACTCGCTGATGATAAAAACAGTGAGCTCTGAATAGCATTATAACACCGAGCAATTCACCAGTCTTTGAAAGTATATTTCAGCAAACACATTCTTCATGATGAAGTGACCGAGTGAGTCACAGAAAGGAAAACACTGTCGCCGAACTTCTCGGCGGTCCGACAGCCGCTCCAACCCTCAGTCCTGGCTGCTAATACAGTCGGCTGACATTTCCGTTTTGTTTTTTTGTTTTTTGTCAATGGTTACTGACCTCGCACTGTGTGTGCGTCTGTGTGCGTGGGTGCACGCGCGCGCATGCTTACTTACCGCAACTCATCTTGCACGCGTCCTGTAAAACGACCAATCAGGGTACAGCATGATCCCGACCAGAGTAACCTCGCATACAGGCGACACTAAAAGGTCATGTGACCCCTGTGGTCGCAGCGACGCTGCTAGTAGTCAAACACTGCGGTGTGACTTTTACTAACTTCTACCAAAGTCACGCAACACGTGGTGAAGTGTCACAATAAAAGGGGAGAGAGAGACGGGTCGCCTTTAGGTGGCGCTCCAGGTGCCTGAGTGTAAAACAAAAGTATAACAGTTTAGCATGCTAAGTTGCTAACGCTGAAAACGGATCTTTGCACCGCAGTAATGACGAATGTTGAGTGAGCTGGTCGGCATACAGAAAAAGGTCGTGCGTCACCGTCGTGGTCGTGTGTCGTCTGAAAGAACGTGTGGTAGGTATGGCGAGACAACTTCCTGCCATAAATCATCAAGTGAGATGGGGCACTCCGCTCCACTTCCGGTTTCGCCCAAAACACCAGAAGGCGACCCGAGTCTTTGATTTTTATTTTATGTTTTTATTTAAATGTGTCACTGGAAGGCTTGTGGTTGGGCACAGTGACGCAAAACACAGTGACGTCTTTCACAAAACGCATTTTGACATTGAAAAAAAAGCTCAGTGTTTTGTTTTGTTTTTAAAGTAAAAACTTGTTTAGCTTTCGTTCTTCCCGTGAGGTGACGAACAGAAGCTGGTCGTCACAGCGTTTTACTTTCGATGACTTGGTTTAGGTATTTATTATCAAGTGCATAATTGTAAAGTATTTATTTAGTTGGAGAGAAAGCCTGCTAGAACTTTGGTTTCCCTTTAAGCTCTTTTATAATAATAATGATAATAATAATAATAATAATAATAATAATAATAATAATAATAATATATTACGATGACTAATTATAAACACTCAATATTGACAAGCTTAAAGATAAGTTATCTCAGGTAGCTTCCACAGCCGGGTTAAAAATGGAGCTTTAAAAAGTCTAAACATTCCTGAAAAAAATATTTAAAATGTTTTGTTTATTCATGGCTGAATATATGTAATTATGATGTGTATCTTTCAAAAAGAGGAGTCTGCCTTCATTAGAAAAGTGTATTTTATTGATAGAGTTAGAGTGGCATCAGACTTGGCACAGGAATGGATTTCTATAAGATGAAACAACTTACACAAAACATCTACAATAAAAGGTAATCTTTGATGGAAAAAAGCAGAAATTTGAAACACATTTGGCATGGAACAAAAATACACCATCTCTACAATCATTTACACAGAAGAAGATAAACCTGATAATTATTTACACTGCAGCAGATCTCAGTATGTACAAATCCAGGAAAAGCAGACTGAAACTCTCAGGAACTCTTTTGTTTCTTAAAAAACAGCTGAAGCCTCTCTGGGTTAACTGGCCAAAAATGATTGGGGTAATTTGGCAGAAATTCAGGTTTTTCAACAGTGCCTGGATGTTGGAAGTTGCCCTCCTACTGTCAGCGACTCTCACAGTTGCCAATTTAAGTCTTCAAATCCAGTGGTTTCCTTTTCTCTACCATTTATACTGTTCTTACGAGTTAAAAATGATTTTTTTTAAGACATACTTTAAAACGCAAAAAAGATGCCTAAGGACAAAACTGTTGGTTACAGTATATTCAAAACATCTACAGCAAATCTCTGTACATGTATCAACAGACATTCATCGTTCATGGACACAAGGGGGGAAGTCAAGTCCCTTTACAAGACATCCAATCAGGTCAAAAACAATAAGGCAGGGGGAGAAAAAAAATTAAATGTCAGGGGTGAAAGCCAGGAGGATGCAGAGCCCAGACGCCCAGCTGGCTGTGCTGAGGTCAGTCTCAGTCTCACTGTCCCGCCCCCTTCTGGTTGAGTTACGACGATGTCGGGATCCGACCCTGAGAAGACAGTGGGCTGCACGTTCACTCGCTGGCACACCCGATTCATGTGCCGCAGAAAAAGCTAAACTTGCCCAAAGGTCACGATACAATCTGGATTTAAAAAAGTTGCATTTTTTGAGTTGTGTGTATGATGAGGGAGCTCAGGTTGAGTAGACAGAAAGACACGCACAGACACACAGACACACTTCAAACAGTGATTTGGTCGGGGTGAGACGTAACGTGGAGACGCGACGCTGGCTTCTGTCTCGCTGTGCTGAGGCACACACACACACACACACACACACACACACACACACACACACACACACACACACACACACACACACACACACACACACACACACACACACACACACACACACACACACACACACAGTGAGAGAAATGGTCAGTGCGAGAAGGCGAGGGAGAGAGAGAGAGAGAGGGGGGGGGGGGAGGGATGGTCTGCCTGAGAAGTCTGCAGACAAGCGGCCGAGTGGACCAGCGCTTCAGGCAGCCATCTGGCCTCAGGCTCAGAATCCAGCAACCAGGAATGTGACAGAAGTGATGGAGTGATGTTGGAGGACAACACAAGCTCCACCACCAGGTTCCACACTGTCTGCATCCTTCTCACCATTCGCTGGTTGTGGTTTCAGGGGCGACACCACGCGACCTGGAGGCCCCCGACTGTCCCAGTGGTTTCTGTTCTCACTTTCAGCTCCAAGCAGCACAGCACTGGGTGTCGTCATCTTACTCACACACACACAAACACACCTGAACCAACAAGAAGGTGGACTCTTCAGAGAGGAGGGTTACAAACTAAGATAAAAACGGACTGAACGAGAAGAAGAAGAAGGTCTGCGGGGGCTCCTGAGGCTGGGTTGGTTCTCCAAAGTCCTCCTCAGGAGATGGAGGGTCTGTTCCCCCTTCACGGTCCTCTTTCAACTTTCACAGGTGGACGCAACGCAGGTCATTGGAGCATCAGCTGCTTCAGGTTGTCGTGCAGGATGGTGTCCTTGACGTCCCGGAACACCAGCCTGATGTTCTCCGTGTTGATGGCCGTGGTGAAGTGGTGGTAGAGGGGCTTCTGGGTGGCGTCGCGCCTCTTGGCCCGGAAACACTCCACCATGAAGGCCTGCACGTCTGACAGGCTGTGCTCCGGCCCGCTGTACTCGGGAAAGTAGTCCTTCAGGGCAACGTTCTTCACCTTCTCCTCCAGCAGGTCCGTCTTGTTCAGGAAGAGGATGATGGAGACGTTGACGAAGACGCGGTTGTTGACGATGGTCTCGAAGATGTTGAGTGACTCGCGGAGCCTGTTGGTGTGCCTGTCCTCCATCAGCACCTGCCCAACACAACCACACCATTAGAAAAACCACGTCTTCTGCCAGTACTGAGGTCAGAGGTCAGTGATCCCAGCTTCCATCACACAGGGGTCTCAGTGTTGCAGGGCTTTGGGGGTTCTGGTTACTACTTCTTACTAGCGCAGATGCCTGCTGGGTTTCATTTTCTGAAAAATCTAGTTCTTGACTACTGGCAGCACCAGAGTGTCTGAATAGCTCTTAGGTTGTCACAGAGTTTTAAGGTGGGAAAAAAATGTGACATCATTTGAGGCCACTGAGGACAGGCCAATCAGTGTACACACAATTAAAAAAAAAACAGCAACAAAAAAAGAAAATTTCCAGGAGCCCTGGTCATGTGTCAGCTCTCCAGGTCTTTGCAAGTTGTAACAGCATGTAAACTGACCGAGACCAAGTGGACTGTGGAGTCTGGAGACCACACCAGCAGCACGGCAACGTGCTCCATTTTCAGAGGTGGGAGGCAACAAAGTACAAATACTTTATTGCTGTATTCAACTAGATTTTTCAGGTATCTGTACTTTACTTGAGTGTTTCCTTCTGACGACTTTGACTCCCTACATTAGTACAAAATATCTGGACCTTACATTGGAATAACACTCTTGCTACTTTTGTGTTTAAAAGATACAAATTCTGTTCAAAGTAATTCACGTATTATTATTTATCATAGTTGTTGCTCGAAGCAACACTTCACTTTTACCAGAATATTATTTTTACACAGCTATCTGTACTTTTACTGACTACTTTCATTCCAGAATGTGAATACTTTTGGCACCTCTGTCCATTTTCCTTCTTTGAATAGTGCCAGCTGACACAGTGGTGAGCAGGAATGAGGTGAAATGTCAGTGTTGGGAGGGTGAGACGCTCTAATTGCTGCTGTGCAGGTACAAACCCTCCGACTCCTCCAGGTATCAACACTGCGCTTCAGGTTTTTCCTGGTTGCTGAAATCAGGATGTGCGGGGTGTCTGAGTGAGTGAGTGAGTGTGTGAGAGGGGGAGGGGCATCACCTGGTCGTATTCGGAAGACGAGACGAGGAAGAGGATGGAGGTGACCGAGTCGAAGCATTCGAACCAGCGCCGTCGCTCCGAGCGCTGCCCGCCCACGTCCACCATCTTGAAGGGCACGTTCTTGATCTCAAAGTCGTACTCGTGGATGCCCTTGGTGGGTTTGCGGGCCAGAAGGATGTCCTGCTGGGTGGGCAGGTAGGTCTGCAGTCGCACAGAGGAGGAGGAGGAGGGTAATGATAATCGGAAGACCAGCATGTTTTTGGACACGTCATGTCAGAGGTGATGCTGCCGAGCGGAAACCTCCACATGCAAGTTGGTGAGAGAAGGTTAATATGTTCCACAACCAGAGCTGGTGGGTTGGAGCTGGTAGGCGGATGAAAACACTTGTGTAAGGGATTAAAAGGCTGAATGAATGTATGTATGTATGTATGTATGTATGTATGTATGTATGTATGTACATATATTCTCTATTGTTCTGTTATTTTCTATTGTTCCATTGAACTTATCTTTCCTTCCCGTGTCCAAGACAGAAACAGTTAAATTCCCAGAAGGTTCAAACATACCTGGCAACAAAATTTGATTCCAATTCTGAATTTTAATGGTCGGTAAAAGGTTTGCATTAACCTCTGAACTTCATTTGACTGCATATTGAACCAGCACTTATTTTGGAGATAAATGTTTGCTACAAAATTACCTTTTGTATGAAGAAAAATAAGCAGAAAAAACAAATATCTGTTTTTGCTCAGCTTGATTTAAACTGTTAACACCAAATAGTTCAATAATAGAAATTTTATATGATTTAACAAATAAAATACTACATAAAAAAAAAAAACTGTCCTAGGATTTTCCAGCATTTTTAGATCTCACATATTTTTTTCATCCTGGACTTTGCTGGAGCAGCATTTCCTGATTGAACATCCAGAACACTCTCCAGACGGCCAGAAGGAAGTTGATTTATTTAGCGCTTTGTTTACAGACTCCTCCTAAAACAACTCATACTATGTTGGACCTTCCACATTCGGAAGGGAAAAAAAAAGGTGGCCTCAAAGGGCGGAGCCAACACCCGACTAGAGGCGTGGTCACCCATCTGATAGAGAGCCCCCTATGACATCACAAGGGGCTGATTTCTAATCTGGTTTTAGCAAACACTTAAACAAGGTGTATTCAGTTACAGGACAGCCACCGAGCATGAGCAGAAAACACTGGTGGAGTAGAAAATCTAGAAATGAACAGACGTTCATGAAAAAACAACAACAACAGCATCACCTGCTGCTGCTCAGCCAGCTGGTGTGTTTGTGTTTGTGTTCGTGTGCATGGTGCAGACGACCTGCACGTTCGGACCAACAGCCGGGGGCAGAAACAACTTACCGGGTCGCTGAGCTTATCCAGATTATCCAAGAAATACTTCACCGACTCACCCTGCGACAGGACAGAGCAGGAATTTTCTGTTAATTCGCCACAATCGATCACAAGCAGTTACTCTGGTTCATTAATGTTCAGCAGCTGAAACCACTGCCGAGGCGCGGGTCCGCGCGCGTGCGTGCACGAGAGCCGAGTGTCACCATTCAAAGCAGGATGCAAACCGCCAGGGCCTGCAGCGGACACGTGTTGCCGAGTGTGATTTTGATGCTCGCACAGACACAGTGCGTGCCTGTGTGTGGAAGTGTGAACGTAGGGGAGTTTTTCTTTTTTTCTCCCCTTGACGCTGCCCTGATGCTGTTCTTCATGGCAATTGGTGCAAGCCCAGACACGAGGCTGCCAGGAGCTGAGGAGCATTCCTGTATCTGTGTGCAATCCTTCGCACCGGCGCAAAACAAAACCTTGAATTTTTTAAAGCAGCAGCAGCAGCAGTAGAATGTGGCCGGCGTCGGTGCTGCTGCTGCTGCCTCGCCATTTCCCATAACTTTATCTTACCGACACTTCAGTTAATTAATCAAATTGTACTAAAATGTAAAGTTGACTCAGCTGTGAGTGAGTTCTGCCTCCTGCACCCTCCGGTTCCAGCCAAACTGCACCGCTCCGCATTTACCTTTAGATCTTTTCAGGTGAAAAAACAAAACAAAAACTAACCTGACCTGAAAAACCTGTGCCCTTGTGTGTGTGTGTGTGTGTGTGTGTGTGCACGTGGGAAGTGTATGCGAGGCTAACATGACAGGAGGGAGGGGTGGAACGGTGCGAACGGTGCTACAGCCAGAGACGGAGCGGCTGCCTTCCTGTACGACACCCTCTTCTTCTTCTTCTACTGAAAAAAGTAGAAAAAAACCCTCGACTCTCACCACAACTGCTTTCAGCGAGAAGAGAAGAACCACTCGGGCCTGAGCTCTGGCAGAGCTGCTTTTGAAATCCCTGAAAAAAAAAATCTGTACTGACTTTTTTTCTTTGGTTGTTTTAAAAAGGAGAAGAGAAAGAAGAAGAGGCGTCACTCCGGCCACTTTCTGTCGATTAGACAGCGAGGACGGCGGCTGGAGCTGCTCCAGCTCTGCTGAAGAGGCAAAAGTAAACGGCAACATCATGAAATAATGTCGCTGCGTCGGTGAAGCGGAAGCCGACACGCGCACGCACACACGCGCACAGACACACACACATACACACAGAGCAAAACATGGATATTCAAGGTACCTTGTGTTGGGTGAGAGAGAAAGTTTGCTGTCCCTCAGAGTGAATGAATGAAGTTGTTTGAGCTCTTGCGTGTGTTGTCACTAGCTGGGTTCCCATTGAAGTTTTTCGCAGGTGTTTCCATTGAATGGTGTGACGCGCAGCAGCTGTAATTCTCGTAAAATCTCGTCCCGAGTGATTTTACAAGAATTACGTTTGTGCAAGTTTGTTTGCTGTGAAGAATGGTTGCTGTATTTTTCTCTTTAAAAACATGTAACCATTACTTGTTACCGTCCAAACATAGCTCACCATTTTCACCTGAAGTGAACTGGTCACTTCCGGTGACGCGTAAATGCAAAAAACTGTAATGTCGATACGTCTGAAAAACCACCCAAGAGCGTCAAAACCTTTCAGCCATATTTGAGAGTTTTTTTTTTGAAATGTAGGCATTTCCACGACCAGTTTTTTATTGCGTTATTTAGGTTTTGTGCAATTTTAGGAGTCATGGAAACGCAGCTAGTGATAATCAGAGCGGGTGCCAGAAGCTGCTGCAGGTTCAGCTGCAGTGACACTTCTCAAC
This sequence comes from Thamnaconus septentrionalis, assembly GCA_009823395.1. Lineage (NCBI taxonomy): Eukaryota > Metazoa > Chordata > Actinopteri > Tetraodontiformes > Monacanthidae > Thamnaconus > Thamnaconus septentrionalis. Next base: position 16,875,715 of record CM020503.1, on the reverse strand, counting down.
CTCTGGGGTCTTTAATGCAGGGGAAAGTTTGTATTTTGCTTTGAGACACTTGATGCTCTTCACGAGTGACAAATGTGCTAATTATATATATATTTTTTTTTTTTACAGGATTATTGGAATTTCTGAAATAAAGAATAAAGTCAATGTCTGATAAACACTAGAACACTTTCTAAGACTGAACTCTGACAAGTCATTGACTTTTTAGTGCCAGACTCAAGATGAGAAAAAGGAGTGTTGATGGCGGCCTGGATGCTTCCAATACGACTAAGCTGAGATCACAGCAACTCCATCAAGACCTTCAGACTTTAATCTGACTTCTGTGTCTCTGACAGCGTTTCTGACGGTGTGAAGCAGCGCTGCATAGAAAACCTGGCACCTTTAATCACATTCAACAGCCGCTCCGATATCCATACTACTGAGATACATCCGAGAATAAGATTACTGAGTCTTTGACTCATTCAAAGTTTGCACTGGGAGGTTTGGGTGTGGCTAATGTTTTCCACCTGCTGCTGAATAGAAATAACGGTGGAGGTGGAGGTGAACAACAGGCTGAACGCTGGCTGAACGCTGGCCTGCTCTCTTGTGTAACGTGAGGTGAGTGTTTGCAAGTGTTGAGCTCTGTTTGGAGCCACAAAGCTGTTTAACTACAGATCAACATTCCAACTCCGATCACTCTTCTTATTCATTCCCCCTTCTGTCTGCTCCATGCGTCCTTAAATTCACCAGCAAGCCCAGCAGCAAGCCCAGTGTGTGTGTGTGTGTGTGTGTGTGTGTGTGTGTGTGTGTGTGTGTGTGTGTGTGTCAAAATGCCTCTGACAACAAAACAGCCTGGCCGAATGCAACTGACAGAGGAACATTTCAATGTATGACTGTTGCCTCACCGCTGGAAGACAATCATAACAGTGCTCTGACCCTCCCACCCCCCCAAATAAACCTAAAGAACAACGCTCATCACATGGCTTGGAAAAAAAACAACAAAAAAAAAAAACAAAATCACAGGGCGCCAAATGAAAGGCACCAGGCCAAATCCCAGGCGCGGAAACGTGAGAGTCTTCTCTCTCTCCTGCAGGGCCGCTGGCCTGGGCCTCAACGCTCGGGTGCGAAAACGTGCTGCTGACAGCCGAGATGCGGCGGATGGACGGATGGCGAGAAGTGTAAACAGGAAGTTGACTCAATCAAATGACTGGCCACTCAGCAGAGACAGAAAGAGAGATGTAGGGAGAGAGGAAAGACGAAAGCAGTTCAGTTTCACTTTCTGTTCTCGACACCATTGAAAAGGCAAAAATTCCCCGAACTCGAAAATCTGCGCACGGCTTCGACGTCCTGTGCTGTGTCTGAGTTGTGCGTCGTCGCCATCGTCCACCTACCAGCTGAAACTCCCGGCGGCGGTCGTAGGCGTTCTGGATGCCCACGTCAGCCCACAGCGCCTTGATGGCGGGCAGGTAGGGCAGGAAGACCGAGGCCTCCAGCTGCCCGGTGGCCATCTTGGTCGAGCGGGTGTCGAAGGCCATCAGGCTGTCGCCGTGCTGCTGGTTGGCCTGGTCGCCCCACGGGATGTGCAGCTTCTCGCGGGCGTCAACCAGCACGCGGGCGCCTGGCGGGAGGAAGTGAGAGGATGGCTGTGAAAGAGGTCAGCTGGTAATGTCTCCACAGCAGTGTGAGCGACAACGAGGATGAGGCCAAGGCCGAACATGAAGTTAGAAAACACACTTCAGAGTGAACCAGAAAAAAAATGTATAGGATAAAAGCTGTGTTTTAGGTTGATATTTAGTTGGGTGAAATGTTATGCTCTTATTCTCTGTAAAGTGACCACAGGCGACTTGAAAGGCGCCATCAAATCAAATTACACAAAAAGCAAACAAATAAAATTTTTTCGTTTTAAAATTACTCCCAAAAATGGATCATTTACAGACAATATTAAACTAAACTCACTCAAGAGTGTTTTCTTCTGTCTATGGATATTTTCGACGTGAGGAATGTGGAGAGCTGTCACTACAATAAATGTTGACCTCTGAAACATGACAGCAGCACCTGCCCACACACACACACACAGGTGCAATTAATCATTTACAATTACCATCCACTGGTCCGCTTCCAATATGAATGGATTGGTAATTTAGGCGAATAAAAGAAAATAAAACAAGTCTAATGTGTTCACACACACACACACACACACACACACACACACACACACACACACACACACACACACACACACACACACACACACTGGTAGTTGTGGCTTTAGCCTCCATGAGCTACATCCCTTTGCGTTGCTGTTGTTGAGCAACTTTGAGCTGCCCGCGGTTAATTCGCACTTATTATGAAAGTGCTGAAACACGGCAAAGGTCCCGTTGAAAAACGCCGTAGAAAAGTGCCTCAACTCCGCGACGGCGGCGCCCTCTTCCAGTGGGAGCTGGAGCTATGAAACACTGGCTAACATGGGTGTGCCGACCGAGTGTTTATGCGAGTCCTGCCCTGCTGCGCCGCTGCGCCGCTGGGGCAGCTGTGGAAACTTTCCCGTCCATCTGCTCTCAACAACAACCGAAAAATAAAAAACCCTCGCCGCCAAAACGACTCGCCCTCGTCGTTCCCACCGCCGGTTACCTTTGATAATGTTACTGTAGATGGTGGGTCGGAACTCTTCGCGGGCTTGCTGGTCGAAGTCCTGGCCGTGGATGATCCGCATTTGTTTGAGGAAAGTCGACTTGCCGCTCTCGCCGGCGCCGAGCAGCAGGATCTTCACCAGCCGCTTTACGTATGTCTTCTCCCGGGAGAGGCATCGGTCGATCTCCTTGGAGCGCCGCAGCTGCTCCACCTCGCCGTTGTTCAGCAGGCATACGGGCAGGCAAACTTTTAACACGGACCTGGTCGGCAGGAAATCCGCCATGTTCGCACAAACTTCATCGATGCTAATTTGATGCGCGTTCGCGGTGCGCGGCCACGGACCAAGCCCCTTCCCTAAACTCAGGAAGTAGCGTCGGAGGGTGTTTACCACCGAGCTGAGGGCGCGTTAAAAGGCGCCGTTTGCGCCGCGACAACTCGAATGAGTACAAAAAATGTTTTCCTTTTGACTAAAAGTGTCATACCTTGTGCAAGTATAAGGTCAGTTGGTGGAGAAATTAACCCATAAAGTGTCAACTTGAAAATTGTCGTTTAAAATGAACTTTTTATAGATTTATTTACCAAATTGACAATTCATGAGACTTAAAAGACAGATGGTGTTACATTAAAGCACACAACATTGTCCTTAACGGCCAAATAATTTCAAATACCTGCGATTAAATAACGCCAATAAATCTGAATGTCGCTCTGATGACGCGATACTCCCCTCTGCTGGTGTATTTTGGGAACTGCAGCAGCAAAGTTTCTCTGAGAGGAGATGTCGCGTTCTGATTGGTTCGTTCGTGTTGCATTCAAAGATCGCTGGAGCTCTGTGCTTTAATTGGCCTGATTGAATTGAATAAAATAAATACAATTGGAAAATATTTATTATGGTTTCTTGTAAAGATTTAATATGATTTGCATTTACGTGGTAATCCTTTTTTAACAAGGTCGTTGATGTAGAACATGTAATATTATTCTTATTTTTTATGCACATTCATCATATTCTATATACATATATATGCACCAGTTCATCCTTCACTTATTTGACGTGTTCTAACTATAAAGCAACTGTGACGTGATCTTAAAAGTGAATTATAAGGCTACACAGGGCGATCTCGATCTCAACGTCTGCCCCTCCGCTGGTAAACAGCACGAGAAACACGCGAACGCAGCGTCTGTGTCCATCATTTGCACTTCCTCTCTAGCAGCATCCACATACACACACATACACAACACAGGGCTCTCAGACCGGGCGACAGCACCGACCGTCTCATGTGTGAGAGGCTGAAGGCGACATACGGCCAGGATGACCATCAGGAACACTCTGCAGGACTACGGCCAGAGGTTCCGGCCGCGGATGGCTTGTCTGAAGAAGGTAGGCTACTGTCTACGGACAGGAGGCGCTGGTGTGGTCGCACCTGCGGACGCACCTACAGAGGAGGCTCCTTGCATGTTTCTCCTACGTAACGCCGGGCTGTGGAGCTGTGGTGCTTCTGAACTGTGTTGGCATTTGCTCTCTGAACGTGAGCCATGGAATAATGTTTATATTTTCAACAGGTCCCTCTTAGCAACGATGGTTCTGCTGCTTTGGTTTCCTTTCATAAATACTTTTTTATATATATATTGAGCTACCTAACCCTCTGATTCCGTTTTGTCTCCAAATTGCATCATGAAATGGCTGGAGATGAAAGGACATAAAAAAAAATCCATCTATGTCTATATCCCGTTTTATATGCATGCAAATTTGCATGCAAACTTATTTCAATTACAAAAAAATAAGAACAATTGTAGGAAGTAGGCATTTAAAAAGTACACACACCGATGAGATAAGATAGGGAATAATGATTTTCATTTTTGTTTTGCTTCAACCTTTCCACCGTGATAAGGTCAGTCACTTTAATAAGCATTAAGCCTGGATCAGTATCAGCACCTGCATCTGAGAAAGAAGTTAATCACTGGCAGCATCAGCAGCAGCAGCAGCCCGTCACTTTGTGCACATGATGCTGCTTGATTCATCAGCACAGGTTCATTCACACCGAGGGAGGGGAAAAAAAACAACAGCGTATGAAATGAGTGTGAGTTTTTTTTTCCGCTCAAAGAGACTTGTTGAATGGTTTCAGAGGAGTGCTCGCGTCAAGCCTGATGTTTTCGGTCCATGAAAGCCCACTTTGGTCTGACCCAGCCAGGGCTAGAGCCACTCCGCCATGACTTCAAAGCAGAAAGCCACTTCAAACAGGCCCTGGGAGTCAGCGGCACACACACACACACACACACACACACACACACACACACACACACACACACACACATTATTAATGCCACGCGTGGTATCTAGCGCGCCACTGCACACCTGTGCAGTTGATTCTGTGGGACCAGATGATGCGAGGATGCTGGGAGAGGGAGAAAAAAACACCTTGTTCAGAGGGCAGTGACTCACTGCAAACCTCCCACACAAGCCAAACAAAAGCCATTAAATCACAGCCCGGCACCACACCGCTGTCTCACCTCCCCACAGCCTGTCAACGCAGCGTGGAGGTTCGTTATGATTGTTTTGGACGGAGGACGGTGTCGGTGACAGAGTCAGGCTAATGCACCAGCAGCAGGAGGTTCTGACTCCACGGGGGACCTGATCTAAGGGCGTGTTTCCACTAGCACCTACTCAGCTCGGGTGGGCGTGAGTTGTCTCGGTACGGGTGTGTTTCCGCCGCAACTTGGTACCAGTTCAGTGTGGGTGGAGTTACCACAGCAAAGCGGGCGGAAACTCCCTTGATGTTTGTTATGCCCTCCGTGTGCCCCGGGACTCATAGGTTTTACTATTTTGTATTTATGATGATTTCTCAATCATCTGAAAACGTCAAATTCTGCAAACAGGGCATTTTAAAAATGGAGTTGTTTTTTGGGGCTCGCTCTTGTGTTTGGTCAAAACCTCTAACCAATCAGTGCTCTCCTCTCTGTTGACGTTGTCTTTTTGGTCCCTGCTCGGCTCGCTTAAAACCCCAGTTGATTGAAATGGTGCCTGTTGGTAGTAGTTAGCACTATGGATGTCTGATAATATCGGCTGGCCAATAATATCGGCCTGATATTAGCATTTTTTGTAATATCTGTACATATCGTTATTGGTTTTTCCTCCGATAATGCAAACCCTATAATGCTGGGTTTCGCCAAATGTATATGATTAAGTGTTTGGACAATATCGGCTTATCGGATATCGGCAAAAAGTCAATATCGGATACCCCTAGTTAGCACTTAGTGGAAACACCTGTGAGCCGAATTGGCAGAGTATTAACTTCTCTTGCACCTGTGGTAAGACTCACAAGAACCTTATGAACACTTTGACTGTGAGCAACTAACTGACTTTATTCCTGGCTGGTTGACCTCTGACCCCCACCTCCACCCCAATCCCCCCCCGGTCTTCTTCCCAGCTCACCGGCTTGTTCCCCTCTGCAGGCGGAGAAGGTGGTGCTGGAGATGCAGGACCCCAGGACGGGAGTGAAGTGGCAGCCTCAGAGGCTGGTCATCACCACCATACCGCACGCCATCACTGGTAAACACCGCTCGCTCGCTCGTTCACACGCTCGCTTGCTCGCACGCACGGCGCTCGCAGACGACGAGGCACCCGATGGCGGCGGTGTGCACGCACACACAGCTCTTGATGTTGTTCAGCAGCTGGCTGAGTGATTGCGCCTGCATAGTCTCACTGGAGGCTAGCACAGATTTAATCTCCATGACAACCCCGCGGTCTTGGAGTCAGAGAGAGAGAGAGAGAGGGTAAAAAGTAGGAGGTAAAGGAGGAGGAGGAGGAAGAAGAGGAAGAGGAGGAAGAGGATGGAGCGGCTGAGAAGAGAAACAAAATGACTAAGAGGGACAAGACACGAGATCGGCGTTAACAGTCCTTCCTCTTCTTCTTCTTCTTGCTTTAATATCTATTTTCTTTTTAAGTATTATTCCCCTTGTCTTTTTTCTCCCTTTTCTTTATAATTTGACTTCATCTCCTCTGTTTAATCTCTTTCCTCTTAGTCTCATCCCTTTCCCTTCCTTCTCCCTTGCCTCCTCCTCCCCTCCTCCTGGATGCTGTTTGTCTAACAGCTGATGTTCTGCTGCTCCTCAGGTGAAGATATTGTTGCGTGGCTGGCCGACAGGTTCCAAACAGGTGCTGAAGGTGAGAGACACTGCTGCTGCTGCTGCTGCCGCCGCTGTGGCTCTCTATGTTGTTTCCTGCACACCTGACGAGGCTTCCTGTGTCTGTCTCCAGAAGCCTGGAGTCTTGGCTCCATGCTGGTGGCGCTGGGATATATCTACCCTCTGCAAGACCACAAACGCTTGGTCATCAGAGCAGACACGTCCCTCTACCGCTTCCAGGTGAACGCGTCAACGCCACTTCCTTGTCTTGACCACATCCTGAGCAACATTAACTCTCCTTTGGTGTTTTCCTCCAATAATCAGACGCCGTACTTCTGGCCGACTCAGCAGTGGCCGGTGGAGGACACAGATTATGGTGTGTTTCACACAAACCATCTGCTCTCACTTCCCTCTCAGTGAACCCAATCAATCAATTTACTTTTATTTGTAAAGCGCTAAATCAGATCCAAAGGCGTCTCAAAGCGCTTTAACACAATCAGAGAGAAAAGCAACTGGTCCCTCCAGAGCAGCCAGGAGCAACAGTGGGCAGGAAAAACTCCCCAGTGGGAACAAACCTCGAGCCGCCGCCGCCGTGACCAGTGGGGCTGAAAAGGAAAAAGAAACAAATGAAGAGAAAGAGAGAGAGAGAGAGAGAGAGAGAGAGAGATAGAGATAGAGCTAGAGTCCGAGTGGCAGACTGGCCAGAGTGAGTTGCAGTGAGAACATCCGAGTATTGACAAAACTCTCATTACATTATATCCATAAAGATATAAATACGTCCATAAATAAATGATTCAAATCTAGACATATCAACTCTGCTTCTGTGCATGCCAGCGATCTACCTGGCCAAGAGAAACATCCGGAAGAAGGGGATGTTGGAGCTGCACGAGCAGGTGAGAACCAGCGACCCTCCCCCCTCCCTCCTCCGTCCTCCCATTTTCTTCCTCCCTCTTTCTCTCCCCCCACTGAGGAATCATCTCCCGTCTTCAGGAGCAGTACAACCGCCTGCACAAGTGGATGAATCACAAATGGGATTTCATTGTGATGCAAGCCAAAGAGCAGTACAGGTGGGCTCTGTGTGTGTGTGTGTGTGTGTGTGTGTGTGTGAGGAAGCAGTGAGCTGCCGCTGGATATTTTCAGGATTGTGGTTCCATCCCGGGGTTGCTGCTCTCTTCTTCTTCAGGGCGGCCAAGGAGAGGAAGAAGCCGGACCGCGTGGTGTTCGAGTGCCAGGAGAGAGCCTACTGGGTGGTGCACCGGCCGCCGGTGAGAGCAGCCACCTCCACCTCCTCACCTCTCCTCAGGCCCGCTAATTATCTCCACCCACGGTGCCTCATTAGTGTAGGAGGTCCAGGCCAAGGAAAAGGGCGCCGCTTATTAATATTTCACCACTGGAGAAACGGCTGCATTCTGCCGTTCCATCTTGGGAAGACCCAAACTGAATGAAATGAGTGTGAGCGGACCAATCAGAGCCCCTCTGAGGAGATAGAGAGAGAGAGGCAGAGCTACAACCAAGCTGGTGGGCCACAGTGGGTTTTAAAATTTGACAGAGGGGCTGGAGCAGGAGCAGGTGGATGGAGTGTTTTGGTGAGCCACCTCAAATATATCATGGGATATGTAGAAAACATTTGCTTTAATGTCAATTGAAAATGAACCAAAGCAAAGTTACAACAGGGGTGGGCAAACTTTTTGACTGGTGGGCCACAATGGGTTTTTTTTTTTTTTTAACATTTTTTATTTAGGAATGGCAATAAAATGCAATACAGTGTATGCTCTCAGATGGTACAGTCAATATTTACCACTCATAATATTTTTCTTTTCTTTTTTACAAAACTGAACAAAATACAAAACATCAGGAATCTTCTGTTTGAAAACTTTTAAACCAACGGGAAAGACAAGTATACATGACAATTTGAAACAAAAAGGAAAGGTCTGTCAGTAAGATTTAACATAAAGTATAATCATTAGGGCGACACGGTGGCGCAGTGGTTAGCGCTGCCGCCTCACAGCAAGAAGGTCGTGGGTTTGATTCCGACCTGTGACCTTTCTGTGTGGAGTTTGCATGTTCTCCCCGTGTCTGCGTGGGTTCTCTCCGGGTTCTCCGGCTTCCTCCCACAGTCCAAAAACATGCATGTGAGGTCAATTGAATATTCTAAATTGTCCATAGGTGTGCATGTGAGTGTGAATGGTTGTTTGTCTCTATGTGGCCCTGCGATGAACTGGCGACTTGTCCAGGGTGTCACCCTGCCTTCGCCCTAAGACAGCTGGGATAGGCTCCAGCAGACCCCCGTGACCCTGAATAGGAATAAGCGGGTATAGAAGATGAATGAATGAATGAATATAATCATTAGGCTCACCAAGACATTAAACAATTGAAAACAAAAGGAGCAGATTCATCCTTTCAGCTCTTCAAATTATAGGGCACCAACATATTCAACCCACTTGGCCCAGCGTTTAATGAAAGTGCTTTTCTGAAGGCGCAGGGAGAAGGTAATCTTTTCCATACGGTAAATGTCATTCACTAGTTGATACATTCCAGTATCGCAGGTGGTTCTGGGTGCAACCAATGCCTAGTAAGGGCTTTTTTTTGCCAGCGTTTGTCAAGAAACCAAATAAATATTCGTCAGTTCGTTTGACCTGTGAGTCCAAAATTCCTAAAAATAAAGTAGAAAACTGCATAGGTACACTAGTGTTAAAAAAAGCCTCTTAATATTTTGTGAAGTTCTGTCCAGAAGGGCTTAACCACTGGACAGTCCCAAAAGATATGCCAGTGATTGGCTTCCTGGTGTCCACACTGTCTCCAACATACAGCTTCTCCTCCAGTAGAGTACCGGTATGCCTTTTGTTGTGGTGTAATAAAGAAGGTAAGCAAACACTTCCACCCAAACTCCCGCCACACTTGAGAATTGGTGCATTTCCACTGGGATTGACAAGGGCCAGCAAGGGTTCTAAGATTTGACGGGCTGGATCAGGAGTAGCATATTAATACTTTAATTCCTTTCTTGTCAATAACTGACAATCATGAAAATCGCATAATGCCCTTTTGAAAGAAAAAAAGGAAAAAATAAAAATAAATCAAGGCTATTTAAATCATAGTGATACCACAGGAATGTGAGTTTATAGCTGCTTAAAACGTTGTTCAATTGTTCAGTGTGTGTGTGTGTGTGTGTGTGTGTGTGTGTGTGTGTGTGTGTGTGTGTGTGTGTGTGTGTGTGCGCGCACACAGCCAGGGACGGTGAGTGCCATGGACTACGGCCTGGACCGCCGTGTGGACCCCAACGCAGACGAGGTATCAGGTGAGTCATCAGGTGTCTGAGCCGTGCAGGCAGAAGATCCAGTCAGCTGAATTTCCTTAAGAGGCTTTAGTGGCTGAGAGCAGCTGCAGTGTGTTCTTACATTTCTCTCTCTCTCTGTGTCTCCTCAGGCCTTTTACACAGAAGCTCCGCGGCTTTAAAGCCATCCAAAATCCTTGTCTGCCCGCCTCTGCTCATTTCCCATTGAAGAAAATAAGAAAGAAATTAGCAATTCTGCAGCAAAATTGCTTAAATTACACATGTGCTTTTGTATTTCCTCTCCCCTACAAACAGCAAAACATGTATGCTGGTGCAAAAATAATCCACACTGAATCTTTAGTAAATGTTTTTTCCCCTCCAGGCAAAAACCCCCGACTTCTATCAGAGAATCGTGAGTTGGTTTTATTTCATTTCTGTATTTTTTCCTTCAACTTTTCCAACATTTTCTCTCTCGCTCATCACTTTCCGTCATCAGTCTCAGCTCTGAACTGTTTCTCTTGACACATCCGACATCTCTCCTGCAGATGATCTTCACCCAGCAGTCCATCATGAGGCCCAGAGTCAAGTCGTCCGTGTCCATTGGCGCGTAAGAAAGTCCTTCATCATCCTCACACCCCAACCCCCTCCTACCCTGCACCTCTGGTCGCAGAATTCTCTCCTTTTTATTTGGTTATTTTAGCTCGACTTCCTTTCCTCTCTCTGCAGACTGGTCAAGTATTCCGCCACCTACAGCAGCCACGACCCCTTCCTCTCCAAGTGTTTCCCCAGCAACCCCTGGCTCACCGATGATGTCACATACTGGACCCTCAACATGCCAAAGTCAGTCCGCCGAGGTCGACAATGCTGGACCTGTTGAAGATTTGTTGAGCTTTAACTCTGTGTGTGTGTGTGTTAGTGTGGAAATTCCCACTAAGATGCGTGTGGAGAGGTGGACCTTCAGTTTCGGCGAGCTGCTCTCAGACCCGCGGGGACGAAATGATTTCCAGCTCTTCCTGAAAAAGGAGTTCAGCGGTGAGGCTGCAGCGACTGTGACAGGAGCAGCAGAATCTCATTTTCAAGCGTGATAGCGTGTAAGAACATCAACCCCTTCTTCTTCTTCCTCTCCTCCTTTTCCAAACTGTTCCAGGAGAAAACCTGGCGTTCTGGGAGAGTTGCGAAGATCTGAAGTGGGGCACGGCGGCCACCATGAGGGAGAAGGCGGAGCAGATCTACAAGTAAAGCCTTGATTTGTTGTCTATGTCTAGGATTTGATTTTTTTTTTTAGTTCAGTGGAGCTGCAGCAGTGATGAGCGATGTGGTCAAGAGTGGAGGAACACTTGAAGTGAATCCGCTCTGCCTGCACTTAGTAATCTGCCTCCAGGATTGCGACCTGATTGGAGGCAGTAACAGTTCAGTCGCAACATTAAGACGTCAAGTCTGTCGGTGGAGAAAGTTTAGAGTCTAAACTTGAGACTCATCAGATGACAGATGACAGTTTATGCTCAGGTTTCAACAATCTATTAACATACAAGATTCACCATGAAGTTCTTTGCCATCCATCCTATACAGCTGCTTCACTCAAGGTCGCAGGGGGTGGAGCCTATCCCAGCTGACATCGAGTGAAGGCGGGGTTACACAGTTTATCACAGGGCCACAAAGAAAGACAAACAACACTTAACACTCGCACCTACAGACAGTTTAGTTCCCAGTTCCCCTCAGGAGCATGTTTTAGGACTGTCGGAGGAGCCTGAGAACCTGGGGAGAACCACACAGGCACAGGGGGAACATGTAAAATGCATGCATTTTGTTGTTCTATCCGAAAAAAAAAACCCAAAAACTTTTCTTTTGAACTTTCTATGACATGCTATTTAAAATGAAATTGAAGTGGTGGTTGCTGTAGATAAAAAAAACTGCAAAGAAAAATGTCAGCAGCAGCCTTTAGTGGTCAGAAAGGATATTGCAAGTACATACACAGAAAAAAGGAAATTATACCGCACTGGCTGCAAGAGTCCAGGAACATACATGTGAGGTGAATTGGTAACTCCAAATTGTCTGTAGGTTTGTGTATGCCTGTTTGTCTCTATGTGCCTTCGCCCTAATAACAGCTTCGATAGACTCCAGCAGACCTCCGAGACCCTGAGCTCAGGAGGAAGCGGGTATAGAAAATGGATGGATGGATGGATGGATGTATATTGCAATCAATGTTAATGTTTTGAACACATAATGTCACGTCTTGATCCCAGGACGTTCCTGGCCCGCGGCGCCCCCCGGTGGATCAACATAGATGGGACCACGATGGAACACACCATGAAGGGCCTGAAACACCCCCACAGATACGTCCTGGACGCTGCACAGACGCACATCTACATGCTGATGAAGAAGGTCAGTAGTCGAGCCTGCAGGAAGGAGGAGGAACGCTGCCTCCTGCCAGCCACACTGAACGACCCCCTCCTCCCTCACCCCCCAGGACTCGTACGGCCGGTACATGAAGTCTTCGGTGTTCAAGGAGACGCTGAGGAAGGCCGTCTGTCCCGAGGAGCACAACTTCAGGTGAGTGGCGGCGTCTCTTTTCAGGCGCGCCAGACCGGCTGATCTGACTCTGACCTTCTTCTGCTCCTCTGTCCGCCTCCCAGCGAGGCCCAGCTGGAGCAGAACACCAGGAACCGCCGGCCCAGTCTGAGTCCCATCGTCCTGCGGCAGATGGAGCAGGAGCAGAAGGCCAAGACGGCCGCCGCCGTTGACATCACGCAGGTCATGAGCAAACTGAGCAAACAGGGCCGGGTTGCCCCGCCTCCTGCCCTGCCCCCGGCTGCTGCTGCTCCTGCTAATAACTAAAAGAAAATTCTATAAGGATTTTTATTGTCGCTGAGGAGACTTTTTAGTCCTTGACTAAGATTCAGTTGTAAAAAGTTTCCCATCTCAACGACTGTTTCATTTTTGTTTCATTGTGTCTCGTTGTGCGTCCTGCTGTCCATCTTCATCACAAGCTGGCTGGTTGTTAGCTTTAGAAAGACATTTCTGTATGTTTTTGTTGTCGTCATATAATAAAATGCCCACAAGCCACCTGACAATCATCTCTTCCTGGTCCTGGTGTCATTTTGTCACGCTGCTCATCTCCTCATTGACATTTTTCTGTTTCACATGAACGATTCTTTCTTTTATTTCTGCCCAGCATCCATTTCTTCTTTATGTGTTGTCCAACTGAATGGGAGAAAGGTGAGAGGAAACAAAATGATTTTAGAGGATGAACCTGCTGCTGAGATGCTGCAGCCTGGTCTTTACCTCACATCCTGTTAAAACACTATTCTATTGTCTACAATCTTTATTTCTTGTGTAAAACCAAATTTCACCATCAAAACTGCATTTAGGTCGAAATATGAAATATGTGTGGCTTTTCAAGTAGCAGCAGACAAATAATGTTTTAAACATTGATGTTGTTGCTACAAACTTTTAGAGGAAAGTCTCGACTCTTTGATGTCCACTAACTGCTTGTTGCCCTTTGACCTCTCAGCTGTGCCGCTTCACCACGCCCGTCCCCCACCTGGCCGTCTACACCGGCAGCTCGGACTTCCCCTCCGCCTCGCCCTCCCTCCCCTTCCTCGCCAACAGCAGCACGGCCTGCCCCTCCCCCATCAGCGTGGCATTGGATAGCGTCTCGGCGTCCGAGCGGCGGCTGGAGGCCCTCGAAGGGGACGGCGAGGGGCCGCACGCCACTGCTGCCGCCTTGGCCGCCGCTGCTCCGCCCCTGGCCGCCCACGGGAACGCGTCCAAATCCGGGGTGGGCGTATCCCTGCGCCGCCTGCTGAGGCGCAGCTGCACGCCGTCCGCCGTCTTCGGCAGCCTGTCGCCCAAATGTCCCTCGGCCGCCGGGATGGGGAGCCGCATCCAGCCAATGAGCCCGGACCAGCCCAGCCAGGCTCCGCCCAGACGCATTTCCAAGTGAGCGTGACACAATATATCAACCAATCAAGTCCACTTAAAGCCTTATAGGTTATAAGCAGAACTCTAAAATCAGCTCTGGCCTGACTAGGCAGCCAGTGAAGTGACGCCAAGACGGGAGTTATGTGACTGTATCTGCTTGTTCCTGTCAGGATTCTGCAGAGTTTGGTACAAGTTGAAGGCTTCTTGTGGTGCAGTTAGGGAGGCCAGAGAAAAGACAATCACAGTAATCCAGTCTAGAAGACACTGGAGCATGGAGCACAATCTCAGCATCGCAAAAAGATAAAAAAAAGGGCGGATCCTAGCTTCAGTGTGTTGCGCAGATGAAAAAATGCTGTCTTGGTTACTTCCCTTATTTGAATCTTAAAAGTCAGAGTCGGATCAAGACTAACTAGGTTTCCTCCTAGAGCTCGCAGTAATGACATATGTCATATATGTATGACTGTGTATTTTAACCTGCAATGACAATGAAAATTCGCCACTGTTGCAAATCTTCTACAAACACAGTCACTTTTTCTCATCACTAGATACTGTTAATCTTACAAGCACTAAACCTTTAAGGGATGAAAGGATCTGAGTGACTTTGTTTTGAAAACCCACTTCCTGTTGCTGTGGTGTGTGCTGACAGATCATCACTCCCGCTCAGTTTTTTCCAGATTAAAGTGGACATCCCTCCCGAGTGCCGGATCTACCCCATCGAGTCTGAGGACGAGGACGAGGAGAGCAGGGCCGTCTCTCGAGGAGCAGTGGGCACCAAAGAGATCATCTGTCCCTGGGAGAGCCTGGCCCCGCAGAACGGGACGGGCTAATGGGCTATCGGGATGCCTTTTCCACCTCCGTCACCCTGTTGTTGTTCTTTTTAAATCTGTGTCTGTCTCAGCAGGAGGCTCCTCTCCCTCCACTGAGTTCTGACCGGGAGGAGAGTTCTAAGATGGCCCAGCAGCACCTAAAACCTGGGCGTGAAGGAGCCACGTGAGCCGAGTTCTCAGCAGGCCACAGACCAAACACAGACAGAGAGCTCCTGGACGTGAACACACTAGAGTGTATTAATGTGCCTCCATGTATGTCTGACTTTAACTTCTTTAGGTCTCAGATTCATCACGTCACTGTTTCCCATGAAAAAAAATTCAGAGTTTCTGGCCAAAACTCCCCACAAATGAGAAAATGTCCTCTTTTACTTCTTCAACTCGATGCACCTTTTACTACGATTTGTGCTGAAATGTAAGGTGCGTTCCAGAAAAAGACCCTTTGTGACGTCATAGATGATCTGTCCTAGGTCAATGTCAGGTCACAAAACTAACCCTTCATCGCCTTTATTGCCCTTTGACCTTTGGGAAGACACAGCGCTCTGCTGGACTTGGTGGGTACTACTTTCCACAGACCATGCCCAAGTATTAGTGCAGAAAAAAAGAACTAAAACCAAGTTTGACCTGGATGAGAGTCAATGAAAATTTGATAAATTCACCTGCACTGTCAATTCATCACTGTGTTCACAGAACAAGAGTTACTAGGGTACAACAGCCCAGGCCCCAACCTGCCCTGATGTTTTATTTAACCTATGACAATATATCAAGCAACAAATTCTAAATAATCTGTGATTTTTTAAGATTGTATTAAGCTGACCGAAATAAGTATTTTAAACATTGTTTTTCTGGGACCCTTGTGCAGCCGTCACAGATGTGAGGCCCAGTTGAGCCAGATATTTGTATTGGTGGTCGGGTTTTTAGATGGTTCAAATGAGAACCAGGAGGGGCTTCGGAGAACCTGAGCTGTGTCTTCATTCAGCAGCAGCAGCAGCAGCAGCAGCAGAAACTAATTCATGCTTTAAAAATTGTCCACAATCAAGCTGTGATGCGCTGAAAGGTCAAGTGGTGTCTCCGTGGAGATCGGGGCCAAAGTGTTTACACAAAATATAACGTGTTTGAATATTTGTTAGCCAGCAGATGAGAGTTTTTAATGGAGTAGAGACATGTTCTGTTTAGTGCTGCTAATTAGACGTAGATGCCTCAGCTCACACTTTCTTACCTCTCGCACACTTTGTATGTGGAACTGCCCAACAGGTGTAGGTGAGATGGGGGTTACTTGAACAGGATGTTGGTTCAGGCCGTCTCCTTTGTATCTCACTGTGTGGGCGTCGCCCTGCAGCCAGTCGTTGGTCTTTTTTCCCTCTGTGGATGGAGACTTTCAGAATGTAAATCTTAATGTTTACAGATGCAGGAATGTGAAAAACTCCCTCCTCCCCCAACTCTTTTGTGTTTGATTTGTACATTCCATGGCTTGTGTCAAGTGCCTCAATAAATGACTCTCAGTGACTCAGTCTCTCACTTGATTTTCCCAATCAATCAATCAATCAATCAATCAGTCAATCAACACAACCAAAGACGTTTTAAAGCACTTTAACATAATCAAGTGAAAACCAACCGAACCCTCCTGAGCTGCAAGGAGCCACAGCGGCAAGAAGAAGAAACCTGAAGAAGAGCCCGCCTCCAGAGGGGCGGAGTCATCTGCGTTCACTTTTTGGTTGTCATGAAAACGAAAGTGAGTTGCAAAAACTCTCACTGTATAGATACAGATATGAATATGTGTATAAATAGATAATTAGAACAAAGAAAGAAAAACATATATATGAATGTATATAAATATATATATATATATATATATATATATATATATATATATATATATATATTCATATATATATATCTATACACACACACACACACACACACACATACACATACATAAATACATATATGTATGTAAATGTATGTGAAGACGTTTAATAAAATTAACACAGCCCCTGTAATGGACAGAGAACAAAATTAGCATTTTCTTGCAACATACTTTGCTGTCAGTGGATGCTACTGGACCACGGTGGAGAGGTCACAGGTCAGGGGTCAGAGGTCTTGAACCGCCCTTTGAACTGGCAGCGAAGCACCTGAGCTGACGCTGGTTGGCTTGACTGAAAAATTCCCTCAAATCAGCGTTTGAGGGGCGGTGATAACATACAAACACCACTAGATGGCGAAACAACAATAGGATTGTTCGTGTGTGCCAGTGTGTTTGGAGCCCAGAGGAAGAAGACTGACAACATCAGCAGGACACCGACTCCTTGATTCTCCCTTTGCTGTTCTTATTTCTGATGTGTAAGTCATTATGTATTTTTTCATATATTTAGTAAACAAAACATTCTGCGAACAAATCCAGAGGTGAAATTTTCTTCTTCTCTTCTGAGATCTGTTTTTAATCCAGGACAAGGTCAAAATGTCATGGAGTTCATGTTGCTGTACATATTCCTGCAGATTTCACAACCTTAGCCTCAACCATTTTTAAATGATCACACACGTGTGTGTGTGTCTGTGCACGCACAGACACACACCACATAAGGACATCCAGGCCTGGTTGCCACACAGGAGAAAACTGCAGAATTTATGCAGCGACTCAATATTCATTTGGAGTCTGAATACATTAATAAAACACGTTGCATGTGGGAGCATCTTTTAATGAAACCCCCGGTGTTTGGCGCAGCACCGCCCTTAAATAATCGGTCAAAACATCCTGGTCATGACTCCACAGTGGTGTTTTTTTCCCCTGTATCTTGTAGGTCAGAGTGTTTACGAGTTATT
The DNA here is from genome assembly GCA_009823395.1 of Thamnaconus septentrionalis. NCBI lineage: Eukaryota > Metazoa > Chordata > Actinopteri > Tetraodontiformes > Monacanthidae > Thamnaconus > Thamnaconus septentrionalis. Next base: position 16,858,153 of record CM020503.1, on the reverse strand, counting down.
GTTGGAAAACACACGTACGCTTCAGTGTTATAAGAAATCAATGTGCTGCCGCTGTGATGAGGCACCAGGTTTAAACGTCCTTTGTGCAAAAAACACTTTTCTAAAATGTTTAAGTTGATGAAATAGTTCTGGTTGTACCTCCTTTTGATTCTCTCTCCTCTAAAAAGCCCAACCCCAAACTAATTCCTTCTTTCCATCACGGACTAGTAAATTCTATATGGAGAGCAGCAAAAACAGTCCACTAATATACTGTACCAGAAGTCCAAAAGTCAAGTCTTACATTTTAAAACAATTTTAGCTATATAAATATATATATGTTCATATACTGTATATTCTCTCTCTCTCTCTCTCTCTCTCTCTCTCTCTCTCTCTCTCTCTATATATATATATATATATATATATATATATATATATATGTATGCACGCACACACACACACACACAAACATATATGTTTATATGTAGATACATAGATATGCTTATGCATGTCTATGTTTATTTATATAAATATTTAAATCTTTATATATATATATGAGAGGTTTGTAATTATTTGATATTCACTCACTCTGGCCAGTCTGCCACTCTAACTACTCTCTCTCTCTTTCTCTCTCTCTCTCACTCTCTCTGTGTCTCTGTGGTCCATCTTTGACTTCTTACTTCTGCTGACCCCACATTTTGAAATATCCTAAAACATTTCTTTGAAAAATATACCCCCTCTGTGACATCATAAAGGGTACTGAGGTTCTTGACCAGACTGACCCTCTGAGGCCGTTCTTCCCAACAGGTAGAACATCCACTGATGCAAAACAGTTTTAGCAGGAGGCTAAACACAGGGCAAACTAAGACTTGAGAATTTTGGGACGTGATAACGGGAACAATAGGACATCTGATATAGCTTTTTTCAAAAACAAAAAACAGAACAGAACAATCCACTTTTAAAAAAAATCCAATCTTTCTGTCTTGATTGAACCTTTAGCGCTGTCGTTCTCAAGTCCAGCAGGTGGAGTTCAGTCATCACTAACAGCAACAGAGACGGTGCACAATTACACTTACGCACAACATATGCCTGCGCAAACACACACACACACACACACACACACACCCGCACGCAAGCACATGTGTCGGCTGCTGTGCGTGACCTCAGTGTGACATGATAAATGACCGAATCAGACGCTGTAATGAAACCCTGCACATTTGGCTGCTGCTGCTTGGCTATGCATCTGTGTTCCTGTGTGTGTGTGTGTGTGTGTGTGTGTGTGTGTGTGTGTGAGAGAGAGAGAGAGAGAGAGAGAGAGAGAGAGAGAGAGAGAGAGAGAGAGAGAGAGAGAGAGAGAGAGAGAGAGAGAGAGAGAGAGAGAGAGAGAGAGAGAGATGGAAAGGGAGATCACACAGAACCTCAACCAGAATCACTGGTGACCCACCGGCTGGAGAGGAAGCTGCCGCCGACCTTGAAGCTTCATCCGTCTCCTCGCTCCTCCTCACCCTCCTTCCGTCCCTCCGTTGACCTCTGACCTCCAAATGCCCCCCCTTTAATTCTCGGCCTCCTTCCTCTGGGCTCGGGGGTCATTATCAGTGTCCATAAACCTGTCAGGATGTTCCGCCTGGTGGTGACCAGGCGGTGGCGTGTCCCTCGATTCCCGCTGATTTAGTGATTCTGTTTTCTGCTTTTGTTGCCACTCGCCTTTTTCCTGGCACGAACACGACGTGCTGAGCGCCGTGCAGGTCACATTTTCTGACAAACAGGAGCAGGACAGTAGGGGTGGGTCAGCGAGTCGGATGACCTCTGACCTTCACAGAGCTTCTCCATCAACCTGTGGATGTTATGGAGCCCTGCGATGATGATGATGATGATGATGATGATGATGATGATGATGATGATTGAGGACAAAATAAATCTTTTTCTTGTACTTCAGGTGCAGAAACTGTTGGTGTGAGGTAGACGCCAGACATATAATGTTAATCAGAGCGTCAGCCATCCATCCATCCATCCATCCATCCATCCATCCATCCATCCATCAGCCTGTTTTTGCACTCCTGCATTTCCGATGGACTGTTCTGTTTTCTGATGGCTACTTGCTGAGTCGACTGGAGACGATTAAATTCAGCTTTAATTAGAACCTGGATCCCCCAAAAATGGTGTGTTTCCTCAACAGTTTGATAAGAATCTAAATTTAAATTCTCACCATGTACCAGCAGATGGAGTTTTTTAGCAGCTGCCAATCAGCATTTATCTCTGTAGTTGTGACAAATGCGGGAACCGATGAAGAAGGACACTCAAAACGTTCTCCATGGTCTCTTTACCAGACGGATGCAACATGAATCCAACACTGTGGACGTCTACTGTCATGGCTGCGCAGTCGAACTGTGAAAAAGGTTCTGCTTGTTTATGAGGCGCAAACACAGAGTGAAACACCTTCGGCTTTAACGGTAACATATCAGGATTAGTCGACACAGTGACGTTTGACCGCTGAGCCACGGAAATCCTCCACACTGTGACGCTAAGCAGATTTATTTCGCTGCAACATGAGTAATGCTGCCGACACATATGTAAACGTGCCTATATTCATGAGTAGTCTCGCACACGCACGCACGCGCACATGCGTGCGCACGCACGCACGCACGCACGCACACACACACACACACACACAGTGAGAAGCACACTGGTGCATACAATCTTTGTCTCAGGAGAAATTGTATAAATATCTATCGGCCTTGAAAATGTCAGCCGCTCTGAAACAAAGAGCCAATTTATTTATGGATCTGACACTCCTGACGGCTCGCAGCTATTTTCTGCTTTTCAAAGTGTGTCTTTGGAAGTGGGAGAGGAGGAGGAGGAGGAGGAGGAGGAGGAGAAGGAGTAGGAGGAGCCAGGATGGAGATAAAGGTCCGGCCAGGCTGACCGGGAGCTCAGAGAGGTGTGTTGGAGCTGATCCACTGCTGCTTCAACCCTCACCAGAGGAAAAAAAAAGGAAACGAAATTAAAGTCCCGCAGGACGAAACGTCCGCCATCAAAGAGTGGCGTCGAGCGATAAAAATATCACAAATGTGGGCCAATCACAGCTCCTGAATCCCAGCCTGATGGCTGCTCACTGATTGATTGACTCTCTCTCTCTCTCTCTCTCTCTGTCTCTTTCTCGCTCTCTCCAGTCCACTGCTCTCACTGCTCACCTGCTGATTTAAACACCTGTGTGTTGAACACACAAACACACTCTTTCACATGCGAGTGAGTCCGAGGCTTCTGCCTCTCCTCCATCTGGTAGGAGTTCATAGTTTTCCAGTGGTCACTTGAGGTACTGCAGTCAGAAAATCTCCAGAAAAGAATTTGTATTCTTTCATTCATGTCACGTGCTGCATCTTGGCTCGTTCTGATTGCCTGATGTGTCCTAATGCATCATGTGAGTTACAGAGGCAGGTGGTGATGCTACTGCTACATGCTCTATAGCAGAGGTCCCCAACTACTGGGCCGCGGACCGGTGCTGGTCCGTAGGTCATTTGGTACCGGGCCGGACAGAAAGAATAATTAACTTCCATTAAATTAATCCTGTTTCATTCATTATCTGAGTCTGAACAATTTTATTTTGAAAATTACCAGATTCTCTCTGTTACGTCAATCTAACGCTCAACTCTTGACGCCGTAAAAATATTGTCTCACATTGAACTGGGCCGTGGTGCTAAAAAGGTTGGGGGCTGCTGCTCTATAGGACCGCGTGATTCGGAAGTAACTAAACAACTTTTTTTGATGTATGCGCTAGATAACTAGCATCTCCATCGAAATGGATGGGCTATCATATTGGGTCCTTGGGGTTTGGGCTGAACAGTGGTGGGCCATCAGGGCCAGCTAGGCCTTCTCTGCTGGTGCAACCATCCTTACAAAAGCATTTTTTTCTGTAAATATGATCATAAAGTTATTCTCCATTTGTTGCATTTCTTCCATTGTCATATATTACGGTAGAATTTTATCCAATCATATTTCAGCTAGCTTGCGCTGCCAGGTTCTATGAAATCTGCCTGAGGACAGCAGAATCGCCACTGTAGACTCCTGTGCGCTGGAAGTGAACGGACCACAGTTAGTTGCGATCACCAATCAGTACTTGAATATGCAATGCCAAGACCTGGTTTTCTGGTGCGACGCCCACTTCTGGTTCGCCTACCCGTTTCCTGTCAACTGACTGCTAATAAAGCTGCTCAGAGTTCAACCTCAAGCTCTATAATCAGTAGAAGCTAGATGCAGCACTGCTGTTCCGCTGAAACGCCTCTTATTCAGGTTCCTCGGGCCGCTGAGCAGACGGCAGCGCTGCTGTTCCACACACAGCCGACCTCACGACTCTCCTCAGCTGTGCAGTTCTGACCTGCAGTGGGAGTGCTTGGAGTCGCTGGCCCAACTTTTCTCTTTGCTCTCTTTGCTTTTTTTTGGAAGCCTTGTTTTAAATATGCAATTCTTCCTTTGGGGCTCTTTGTAACTTTGTATGCGCGATCACTCGGTGGTGTCTAATTGCTGTGCGGAAGACGTCGTTTTGTGTCTGACTGAGACACTGTGTTTGCGGGAGTTTTAAGCTGCCTTGTGCTTTTTTCTATAATGAAAGCTGGAAGCTGCAGAACTTTCTGGAGCTTTGTTACAATCACAGTGTTAATGAATTCAGAATCTTTATATTTGTAGGAATGTAAAAAAGTTCAGAATCATCTCCTTGAGTTTTACCTCATTAAAAAAACAAAACAAAACCCCAATTCAGTCCCTTTATTCTTTTGCCCATAAAGCAAAACTTTATTGATATTTAAATTCATTGCAATAGCTGAGTTGATGCTCTGACTTTATGGCTCCCTGCAGCCTGCTGTTGTGGGACTGATGATAGCAGACAGGTTCCACACAGAGCACCAGTGAATCAGTGGAAGAACTGCAATGACCCAGACTGACTCTATTATCCAAATATACATGTCGTCACAGCCGACAGGCGGTGGAGAACTTTAAAAATAGTGTGAACCAGAATGCTCCCTGGCTAGCAGGCTGTCCAGCAGGACGATGACTCACTGAACCTGCCGGGACCTCCAGGAACGTTCTCCTGACTGAACTGCAAATGAATCGTCCCCCAGGCCGCCTTCAAACACAGCAATGGCAAAGGCTAAAAACGGCTCTCACTGTCAAATAATGTTTTCTTTCCAATAAACAACATCTTAAATGGAAACCTTTCAATAATTCCCACCAATCAAAAGCAGGAATGATAACAATAATTGGAGAGGTAAAAACAGAGGACATGAACAAATGATCTGTTTTAGGGTTTCCAGTTTTATTTTGAAAATCTGCCCTTGTATTTTCTGCACTGTATTTTCTACACATGCTGTTCCTGTTTTTCCCGCCAAGTGTTTCACCTGTGTCTCGTTGTCGATCCTGCCCTTGATCGTTCTCGCCTGTGTTCCCATGGTCTCTTGTATAAATAGTCCTTGTCTTCCTTTCTCTGTGTTTGGATTTGGAGAAGGTGTTGGACTGTGTCCCTCAAGGCAGCTTGTGCGGGGTGCGCGTGGCGTCCTCTGCTAATGGCTGTCCTGTCCCTGTATGCCTGGAGTAGGAGTCTGGTTCGCATGGCTGGCAGTAAGTCAGACCTGTTCTCAGTGCATTTTTGACTCTGGCAGAGCTGTTTATTATTTTCACGGGCAGAATTTCTAGATGCTGCCAGGAGCTGAAGGGGGTCCGGTTTGGGGACCACTTGGTTGCACTTTAGTATCTGAAACATTCTGTTTGATCACTTGGTGCAGCGAAATCTCACAAATGGGGTCTGGAAGTACAGAGTACAGAAAAGGTTGGAAAAGAAGAACCTTTTTGATGCGGCCTGAGATTTAAAAAAAATGCAAACAATTATCCCCTAGTGGCCAGTCAGGGTAGTGCACTGAACCGGTACACCAAGGCCCTTCCCCCACAGAACAGTTTATTTCTGTACGCAAGAAAAGACACTTGTTGTTGTTGTTGTTGATGCATTAAACCAATCCTGCAGCTCTGCTACACAATCTGACCCAGAGGATTAAATTAAGTGTTATTCTGCAGTGACACACGACGACTTCTGGCAGGCGTCGGCACTACACAATGAACCAGTGTGTTGCACTCCACAGCGGCTAGAGTAGCTGCAGGTGTGGAGCCTTGACAGTTTCTTTTTTTTTAAGAGAAGTGTTCCTGCAGAAACGCAACGTTTCGCACAACACACACAGACACACAGACACACACCTCTTCGACACACAGCTGTATAGAATTAATTACGCGGCGGCTGGTTGTCGGCGAACTTTCCCCTGCCGACATGATTGTGTTTGCACCAATCTGAGTTAATCTGTGGACGCGGTGGCCGGAGAACACATGCGTAGCGTCCAGCTGCCGACACGAGATCCCTCCGAGAACATCTGCTCCCATTCAGCAGGAACCCGCCACACACACACACACACGCATGCAGACGCCTGGAGTCACGCGCCCCGCGTCTCAAACACTCTATTTTAACACCCGTCGGTATTTATAGCTCCTCGTTATAAAGGCGCGCAAAGAAGAAGAAAGCGGCCTTTTATTAGAAGTGATGCTAACCTGCGAAAGACGCCGTCGCTCTTTAAAACCACGAGACGCCTGTCGGACAATGTGAGTGGAGGCAGGAAGGGGGAAAAAAAAACAGTTTGTCTCTCCACCAACCAAATTACTGTCACAAGTAAGCCGTGGTGGTGAGGGGAGGGGAGGGAGGGGACGGTGGGGAGGGGTGGGGAAGGGCGTGAGAGGCAATCAAAATTCTCTCTCCTCTCTCTCTCTCTCTCTCTCTCTCTCTCTCTGTCACACACACACACACACACACACTCGGTATTAGTCTCCCCTCTCAGCGCGCTCACACTCATGCATGTCAACACGATTCTGCTAAACACGACTTTGAAACCTCGCGCTCCCTTTTCTGCAGCGCGGCCGCCGTGACGTCACCGCCGACTCGGTTTTGTTCTGGCGGCTCCTGCAGACTTCAGTTTTGATCCACGCGCACGGCCGCACACAGCGCGTGCGCACACACACACACACACACACACACACACACACACATGCTGTCTCACAGTTTGCTGTCTGCTTGTTTGTTGTGGAGTTTGTGGATTTATTCATTGATCAATTTTAAGGCATTTTTCCAAAGACGCTTCACTGAACTTCACACAGGCAGCACGCAGTGATGAGACTGTTCAAAACGATGCCTTTAAAAGGGACAATACAGGATTTTCATCATTGTCACATTTAAGGTGATAATAACTGGTGTGTGTGAAGCTCCAGTGGTTGTTATTTCTTCTAGGGGCAGAGAGTCACGCGACACGTCCTCCCTGTCTGTTGACATTCAGCCCTTTAAATATTTTGTTTATGAAAGTCGGCTACAGCAAAAGTTGCACCCTGACAAGGTTGCGAACGCCGCAGACATTTGAAGGCCAAGCTAAGAAAGAAGCTGAGGCATCGAGTTGCCTCCAGGATGCAACTTGAAAGTTTTTCTTTTCTTTTCTGACCTATTTCATGGGAGGAAAGAGCTGTGAAAAAACACTCATTTTGAATGTTTGTTTGTATTGAAAAGGGTTAAGTTGAGGCCACTGGACTGGGTTTTGCTACCTCGAAGACGTGACGTCTTCTTCGTCCACGTCCCCCTCTACACTGAGATGACCTGGAAGACTGAGAACCTTCACCGACAAATTGTTTGTTTGCACGTCCAGAAATGATCCGAATCGATCTTCAACTAATCCAAGGTGAGAGCGGCTGTTGAATTAATAGCCAAAATCAGGCCAATAAACAGGAGGATGGAAGCCTGGAGGGGGTGGGGGGGTGGGGGGCGCTGGAATGAGGGGAGAGAGGCAATGAAAAAAAATTTCCATCACAGAAAAATAATTCTTTGAAACCATGAGCAGACCATGAGCATCAAAAGAGAGAGAGATCACAGAGAGAGAGAGAGAGAGAGAGAGAGAGAGAGAGAGAGAGAGAGAGAGAGAGAGCAACAGGACGAGGACCTGCTAGCGAGGAGCTCCACCCTTCGCCCTGCTGCCATCTGTCCCGCTGCTGCTGCTGCACATCTGGATCAGCTGCTGGGAACACAGCGCTAAACCCTGGAGGCATCTTCATCCTCCAGGGGACGAGGAGGAGGAGGAGGAGAAGTTGCTCCTCATCACCTGCAGGAAACTTTTTTTTTTTTTTTTTTTTTTGCCCACGCGGACGTGGGTTCCCATGGATCTGCGCCGCGTGCGTCTCCCGCCCCTGAGCTGGCACAAGGGGGGTGGTGGGGAGACGAGGGGGGAGGAGAGGGGGAGGAGGGAGGGGACCAGCGGGGAGACAGCAGTGAGGCTGAGGAGCCTCCTCCTCCTCCTCCTCTTCCTCCGGCCGCTCCACTGCTCCGCGTCCCGGCTGGTGGAGCCGGAGGGGATCTTCACTCACACACACACACACACACACACACACACACACACACACACACACACACACACACACACACACACACACACACACATCTGCTGGTCCGTCACCCGCCTCCCACCCTGACGTCTCCTCCCCCTTTTATCCTCATTTTCCCTCCTCCCTCCCTCCTCCTCTCTCTCTCTCTCCCCTGCCCCCCCCATCTCCTCCTCTTCCTCCTCCTCCCCTCTCCACCACCTCCTACCCCCTCCTCCTCCTCCCGGCATCTTCAGCCTCAGCACCACTTGTAAACCGTCAACACCGGGGGAGGAGATCAGCGCACACACGGCGGCTGTCCGGCGGAGGGAGCCCGGACACACACACACACACACACACACACGGACCGGGTGTGAATGTGCACTCCTACAGGTGTGGTGGGGTGGGGGTGAGGCAGGGGGGCGGCAGGTGAGGCAAAGGACGGACGTTCGGAGGGAAGCAGCCGGAGACACGATGGAGGGGAAGGAACTCAGGCGACACAGGTAACACACACACACACACACACACACACACACACACACACACACACACACACACACACACACACACACACACACACACACACACACACACACACTGGTAATTAGTCAGAAATTCATACTTTGTGAGGGAGACAGAAATAATATGAAGCTCAGTGGGACCGTCAGAGATGTGTGCGCCTGTCTCTGTTTGCGCGCGCGCTCACGCGCTCGTGCAGTTGCACTCTCCAGCTTTTCCAAAGTGAAGAGTTTCCTGAGATGAAGCTTCGGCGCTGACAGAAACGGAGCAGTCAGTCGTCGCAGCAGCATTTTTCACTCACTGTGTGTGTGTGTGTGTGTGTGTGTGTTTGTGTGTGTGTCGCTGCTTCGCTCGAGTGTGAAGTGTGTGTGTGTGTGTGCGCGCGCGCGTGTGGCGGCTTCTCATTCCAGTTTGTGTCATTTTCTAATTGATCTCGGATGTTGTCGCTGTTGTATCAGTTTCCTGGTGATGCGCACTGATTTGATGTGCACTGATTTGTGTAGTGACTTCTCATTTTTCTCCATTAAACCCGACAAAATATCAGGTTCCGGCACTATGCAGGAAGCTGCCGGGTCGTGTTTCCCTCCCGGGTTTCAGGGCGACGCGTCCTGTCTGGATGTCTAAGTTTTCTGCGGCCGCCGGGGGTCCTTAAAGTGTGCAGACGGTTTAAAAACCCTCAGCTTCAGTTGACTTCAGTATGTTTTGTCGCAACATCAAAGAGTGTGTTTATTTATATATTTATTCATTTATTGCAGCACATTCACAGGTCCGAAAATAAATCCAGTTTTGATTAAATAGGTGTGAAATCCTTATACGACATGAAGTCTGTTCAGAGCTGAAGAAAAGAAATGAGTGTGGAAAAGGATTTCAGGTGACAGTACTGTGATTCTCAAGTGAGAAGATGACTTAAAAAAAACCCACAATTCATTAAAATTATTTAATTTGGGACCAAAAAATAAATAAATAAAAATAAAAAATCTAAAATGAAATGTTAGCTTTCGTAGGAATGCCTAAATAGTGTTTTTGCTTTTAATTAGTTGTAACTAGAGCTGAGCCTAACCCCACCTGGACTGACTGACCAATGAGAGAGTCGCGTGCAGCCCGGTCAGCTGACCACGTGGTGAATGGCACCAACCTGCTTCATTTGGACTTTGAGTCCGATGTGGCAACTGATTGGCTGTTTGACGGCTGCAGCGGGTCTAACCGATCCAGAACTTAAACCCCCCACCCACACCTCTTCCCATCAACGTCACTCGTCCGCAGCCCGCAACGATTTCCTGTAGAAGCTGTCAAGTGGTGATGTGGCGGAGCGGGAACCCGCCGAGCGGCGGCACTGCCACGTTTGCCGCTAAACCCTAATTATGATAAATTTATGCCGCAGCCGTCATGTGCTAAGTTTCATAATAAGGACGAGGGGGAGGGGGGGCGGTTAGCGGAAGGGGGGGATGAAGCCAGACGAGCTCATTTATTCATATTAACTTGTATGTTTATTGGCTGTTTGCAAGGTCCACGTGCACGCACACACGCACGCACGAGTGGGAACACCAATCATCCTGTCGTCGACATCTCGTCACTGTTGCTCCTTGTTAAGGCTCCGTGGTGCGTTCACTTCACTCACATCGTGATGAGATGATTGACTCTCCGCCACTGGCTGACAGATGATGGATGTCGGGTTAGTTTTACTCACCAGCTAATATAGCCTTTTCCTTTGAAATCATACCTTGACATTTTTTCAGCTCACCTGACATCCAAACACACATAAGCAGCGTTTGAGCGGTGAAGCTCGCAGCTGCTGGGACACCTCCAGTCCGCCTGGTCTCCGTGGTTTCCATGGATCTGGAGAGGGTATCTAACCGGCTCTACTGTTAAACTCTACAGGTTCTGCAGCAGGCGTTCGGACTAGTTTGTTTTCTTGTTCTGGCTCTGAGCTCAGCTGGAGGACTTTGGGGGAAGATATTCACACACAGAAACAGATAACTAGTCTTCTGCTAACTTTTGGGTTCTCAAGGTTCTCAGTCTTCCAGTCCACCGTAGTCTTTGAGGGCTGAGTAGCAGGAGACCGGGTTCAGTCTTGGAGAAGATCAGCTGTGCTGTGTTTCATTCGCTGTAAACCAGCGGTGGAGGATCCTGCCCGTGCAGCTGTCACATCTGAAACCGACACTGAAACATTGGGCCGCTAATTTAACGACCCTCATTAATGCAATCAAATCAGTTTCCAAAAAAAAAAAAAAAATCAAGGTTCAAGGCAGACATGTTGATAATTCGCTGCCGATGACGCTCATCCCGTCAACTTGATCCTTGCCGCTCATTTCCTCCCCGCCCCCCAGGGGACTCGGCGCAGGCTTTCCATCATATCGCCACTAAGCGGTTAATGAGTGAAAACCCCCTCCTGCTCGTCCCCAGAGGTGTCTGCCTCTCCAGCAGAGGGCTAGCGTGATGATGGTTAGGAGCTAAACACCATGCCCAACAGGTTTTTTCATTATACAAATAATGACATTTGTTTATCCTGGACTTACGTAGCCAGCGTAGGCTTTTAGTACTTTGTCGTCTGTCAAGAACACACAAAAACACACGTCTGGTGTATGGTGAGAAGGAGGGAAAAACGAATTTCACGCAGGAATCATGAATTTATGGGATTTTTAGAGTCGTAAATCATCATGACCGGACGATGATGATGGATGATCATGTTTGGACGCGGTTTAAAAAATCATAGCAGCTCATAGTTCTTCTGAAACCAAACAAACTCCACAACGTTAATGTTGGTTAAAATGCTGAATTAATGCTGCTGAAGGTTAGCTAGAAAGGTGAGAGTGTATAGACGAATCCGATGAGCGTTTTGTGTATGTCACCATTTTGTGCAGCCACAATTACTGGCGTGTTTACACTCGGAACGTCTCATCAGCGTCAGTGCCTGCAGTGTCATGGATTGTTGGGTGGACGATGTTAGTCAGTTAGCCTACAGTTAGCGATAAAGGTAGTGAAGCAGAGAAATAGGGGCAGAATCCACGTTAGGCTAACATGCCATTAATTCATAGCTAGCTAGCATTACTTTTGCTAGCAAATGTTTGCTTTGTAAAGTAAACATTAGCTGACGAGCTAGCCATAAAAATATTGATTTAAAAATGTTCATTCGTTCACTATACAGCAGCAGACAGGGACATTCTTTGTGCTGTGGAGGCTTTATGTATTTCCCATTCCTATATGAATAGTGAATAGTATTAGCACAGTTTATTTAACTGCGGCAATACTATTCACAAGTAATCCCTCTCGACGTCAATAAAAAATATATTGGAAGATAGTAAGAAAGAGTTTAATTCACAGGCAGAAAAACACTCTGGAGGTGATAAAGAGGTGCAACACTTCTTCTGGTTATTTTTTGCCAGATTCGTCTATTTATTTCTACAAGCTAATGACATCATGACAACCATTGAAGTGTGTGAACATCACACCACTTTTTTTTTCACCTCTCAGTTTGAACTTGGGCATTCAAAATGTTAAAGATTACACCATGGACTCATTCACAGTCAGATGCTAAGGTAAATATTGAGGCAGTGTGATGAAGACTCGTCCTAGTGACCCTCTAGTTCTTCCACCCCCACGTCATCCAGAACGTGCCTCGGTTAGCTCTCATCAGTTGCTGTTCTGCGGGACGATTTTGTTGGATGTGTGTGTAGTCGTTTGGGTGGTGACGCAGGTAGAGGCTGACTTGGATCCCGCTGAGAGACTTTATCCCACATGGCAGAGCTGCTCTCCATCTGGAAGTTTCCATAATAATAACGGGAGCGGGGGGGTGGTGTCAAGCAGGATGTCATCACTGCATTTATTACTGTCTGATAAGAAGTGTGACGCTTTTTGAGTTTGTCTCCGGCGGCTTGATAAGAGGGAGACAATCAGCTGATTGTTGAGTGTGTGTGTGTGTGAGTGAGTGTGTGATGCAACGCATTGTTCTCCATTCCTCTTGTCTGGCAAATCACACACACACACACACACACACACACACACACACACACACACACACACACACACACACACACACACACACTAATCTGGCGCTCTGTGCAGAGATTACACTGTGAATTGAAGGCTGCAGTTGCTCTAATGAGCCACTAGTTGATCACAAATACCCACATTTCCGGTTTGGATTTTCTTCATGTTTGACTGTCACTCCTTCTGCTGTTCAGTGCGTGAACGGAGGTCTCGGGTGTTAGGGGCTGCTGGTGAGCCGAGCTCTGTGAGTTCAGGACCACGGTGCTGATTGTGTTTGATACTGCAAAGTGGGAAAAAACCTTTAAAACAAGAGTCAGACTGTGGACGTCATGTGACTGATGAGCAAACAGGCTAAAATTATAATATACAAACTGTTGGATTGGAGAGAAGCTGTGACATGGTGGCATGAAGGAGACGACTGTTTTAATCTTTTTGATGTGGAGTAGACAGGTGGCAGGTGGGTTAACGGCTGCTGTGTGCTCAGACCAAGACCTCCTGGTTCAGAGAAGGATAACAACAAGCAAGAAAGAAAGAAAAGGGAAAAAAAAAGAACTTTATGGATCTTGAGCCACAATGTGTTTTTTTTTCTCAACTTTAAATGATGATGATTGCTCAGGAGAACCATGTGGACAAGACCTACACCAACATCAGCAGCAACTAATCGGCTAGATCCAGTAGATGGAGGAGGAGGAGGCCAGGAGAAGCCCTGTGGATGTGACAGTTCCTCTGGATGCTCCTCTCCTCTCCTCTCCTCTCCCTCAGCTTCATTCTAATCAGCCTCTTCATGGATGTTAAAAGTGCAACATCTTTTTATTTTTTTTATTTTTTTTACCTTTATTGTAATCTTTAAACCAGATAAGACCATTTGAGACCGAGAGTTCGCTGACAACAGTGACCTGGCCAGGAAAAGCAGCAGCACGCATCATAGCCAAGAGACACACAGATGGAAGCCAATAAGAAAACCACCACTCGGATGAAAAAAATCCAAACAGTTGGACACAGAACACAGACACAACCCAAATATCGTCAAGAAAACAGCTCAGATCCATTTTTCCCTTCTGATGAAACAAATAAAAAAAATGACCCGTGACATCTCCATAATAGTGCTGCCAAGCCAGTATTGACTGAGAATCGACAGCAGCTCGGCGGCCAATAGCGGCGATGGATCGCCGTCTATAGAAGGTTTGAACTGTGTTTTTATTGCATCGAGCACCTGAAGCCCAGAGGGTTCAGACTCTATTACAGCGAGTGATTGATATGCCGGGAGCAGCAACAGCGATATGGGGTGGGGGGCGGGTGTTGTGGGTGGGGGGTGGCGGAGGCGGAGGTGTAGGGGGGTACAGGGGGGGGGGGGTTAACACATTCAGGGCGGCGCTGCTTTGAATGCAGCTTTGAATCCAAACGGGCCGTTGTTGGAAATTACCAATCAGGTCTCTGATGGCAACCAGGAAGACGGTGGCTCCACACGCCCCCGCCCCCCCCGTTCCCCACCAACCCCCCTCCCCTCCAGCCCCCACCTCCAACCCCCGGCCCGTGTCGCCCAGATCTTCATCCACCACCACGCGACGACACAAGCCCACTTGTCTTCATCAAAGCTTCAAAGGTGTGGGGAGATCTTCAAACGTGCGATTGAAGTGTCTTCTGCCGCATGCAAATGCAGGAGGTGCGTTTTCTTTGAGCCGCGTGATGGATGCACTCGTGGAGCGAGCCGGTTGTGAGGCGGCCGACTCATCATCCCGCAGCTCTTTACCATTTAGATGAACTTGGCCCGGCAGGGGTTGTTTTCATGGTTTGTCACGTGTCGTTTCAGATGCATTCATTAGCGGAATTAGGAGCCGAAGCTGCTGAGAGAGAGAGAGAGAGAGAGAGAGAGAGAGAGAGAGAGAGAGAACATCAGGCTTTAATAGGCCCCGAACCTTCACTGCTGCGCTGTGACTCCTGTCCAGCAGAGGGAGGTGCTGTTGCACCTCTTCAATCTTCTTTAAATGTTTTCTATGGGATCTTGACTGAACGGGCTTCCACCAGCCTCCTGGTGGTTCAAGTGGTGATCAGCTGGTCTTCATCCTTCTGGTCTTCAGGCTCCACTGCTCCAGAAACATCTCGTCCCCCAGTGGTCTCCAGAGGTTCGGGGGTTTAATGTGGAAGCTGGATCTCCTCCTCCAGCTCTCCTCCTATGGTTCTCCTCCTTTGGTTCTCCTCCTGCGGGTCTCCTCCTGCGGTTCTCCTCTGACCTACATTGCAGACGTAGCGACCACTCCCCCTCCTCGCTGCCTCAGTCAGAAGAAAAGGCCTCCAATCCCTCTTTCAGCTCCTGCTAAGCCCCTGCAGTGGCCCGCCCCCCGCTCCATCTTACATTTTACCTCTTTAAACTTTCTTTTTTGAAGTGCTTCGAGATTTGTCTCCACTGACGAGAAGTGCAAAATAAATTTATTGAGAGACCAGGCGGTCGCGGCTCAGTTGGTTCCATTAGTTGTTCAATCATGGTTGTGTCGTCTCTCAGAAACCCGGTGACGTCGCTCTGCACACTTAGTTTTATAAGAACCTCCCTCCTCGTCAAGGAAAGAGCAGACTTAGCCCTCTGTTTGCTGCCTTCTGCTGCTACCGGTCCTTTCACATGTTTAAGAAGCAAAAACAAGGTAGTGTGGTCACTGACAAGAGAGACAGAGGAGTTGGAGCCTTTTGTGAATTCACACATTTTGAATTTTAATTCATTAAACTGTATTTTAGTACAGTTTGGAGTTTTTATTTAATCCTGATTTCTGAGTAGTTCGCCGGCAGTTTGGACAGATTTCATTTGTTCATCTCAGATTTTGGATGATGTGGAACCGCTATAGGCCAATTTCCTGTAACAAATTTCCCCAAACTGGAGATTTGTGTTGTGATTGTGTTGCGATTGTGGGTCGGACTCTCCTGTTTAGGCTGATGATGTCACAGCATAAGTGGAGAGAAGCTGGAGGAGTAACAAAATCCTAGTGACCAGGGTCAAGGGCCCGTGGGAGAGTTTAGGCGATCCGTTGTTAGATCGTGTGTGTGTGTGTGTGCGAGAGAGAGAGAGAGAGAGAGAGAGAGAGAGAGAGAGAACGAGAGAGAGAGAGAGAGAGAGAGCTGAATCAGAGATGGTGATGTGATTACAGTCATGACACTGGGGGTTGGATTATAGTGGATTACATGCTGGTGCACGAGCGCACGCACACACTCACACACACACACATGCACACTGGCACTCAATGACTTTATCACTCACTCACACACTTTTAACTTTTCTCTCCCAGCTGAACTCTGTGTGAGGTTAGTGCCCCCACCCCAACACGCACACACACACACACACACAGACAGAACAGACAGTCTGTACCGACGGATTAGGATGAATTATGTCAAAAAATATAATGAAAGTGTGTTTGTCTGCGTTTCCTCTCGTTGACTCCGCCCCCTGCAGGTGGTAGGCCAGGCTGCCATCATGGCTGTTTCCAGGGAGCGTCCTCCTCCCCTCCTCCTCCTCGTCCTCCTCTTGCTGCTGCTCTGCTCCCCGCTGCCCCTGCTGGCCAGGCCGCTCCTGCTCCACCCGTCCGTCAACGTGGCGGTGGTGTTCAGCGGCTCCACCTACCAGACGGAGGTCAGGGGTCGCCTGAGCGGGGAGAATTTTGTGGATCTGCCGGTGGTGGTGAGCCCGGTGACGGTGCTGGTCAACGACACCAACCCTCGAGACCTGCTCACACACCTGTGCGACACCATGGCGGCGGAGAAGCTGCATGGCGTGGTGTTCGAGGACGACGTGGGCTCAGGCGCTGGAGCTCAGGTGGGAAAATAATTTGAATTTTAATATATTTGATACATTTTTAATATATATTTTCTAATATTACATTTGAATTTTCTATTATTTTTATTTAGATGTATTAATGTGATTTTCTTTTTCACTAAATGTGCTCCAGAGTCACAACATTTGGTCTCCCATTGTCACGTTCCACAAAACAACTGAAGCAAAAGTCAGAGATGTAATGAAGTCATATCACATGATGCCACACAGTGTGCAACATGCTTGCGTTAAGCAAAGCCAACGTAGCAGTCCTGAGGTCAAATGTCGTTTCCATTAACCTCCTGGTTAACTCCAGTTAACCTTCGTATCCAGACCAGGATCACTGGAGCTCCTGCTGGCGTTGGTGTTCCATCAACCTGGGAGGCAGAAACTAGTTGTCATGCCTCTTTTACAACGTAGCAGTTGTTGTCAGTGCTGTAGCAACAACACACTGTGTTGACAGTTTGAACGTGAAAATTAAAGAAAGAAAAGAAAAATTGCTGCACAAAAAGTTCATCCAACTTTCTGAATTTGATCTCGTTTGATGTCTATTTGCAGACTATTTATTTATTTATTTATTTATTTATTTTAAGGTTCAAATTTTGCAAAATCTCTTCTTAATTTTGGGAGCCTCTCTAAAGAAAAAGCGATTTCCAGCAGGATGAAGGCTGGTTGTGACTCAGTGACTCTGCTGACTCCGTCTGCTCTGTGCTCAGGTTGCAGAAGTGGCTCAGATCCTGGACTTCCTCTCCACCCAGACGTCTCTGCCCATCGTGGGCATCAGTGGCGGCTCGGCGGTCGTCATCCCGTACAAGGTAGAGTCTGCTGCCGCCGCCGCCGCTGCCGTGTACACCACCACCTCACCATCACTCAGCCGCCGCCGCTGCCGCTGCTGCTGCTGCCTGGTCCAGACTTGGAGTCTTTCCTTTGAGCCCGACAGGCGTTTGTTGCACACAGCTTAGTGAGCAATTAAGGTTGCAGCAACAACAAAATGCAGCAGGAAGATAAAAAAAACAAAAACCCAACCTGTAGTTTAAAACCCTGTTGGCAGCGCCATCCGCTACTCAAAGCCTCCTTAGTCAGAAGTTCTCCACTCCTGGCGTCATTCAGCTTAAAACAACTTAAGTAGGTCAGAGCGCTGAAACCTCCTTTGCCAGGCAACCGGCTGCATGCAGATGTGAAATGTCTTTTTTTTTGTGGGCGTTGGGGACACGAGGGAAAACACGGACATGTAAATAATCAGAGACGACTGCAGCCACTGACCTTCATCAGCGGGCATGGCTGGATCGGGGAGGAGGGGTTTGGGGGAGGTGATGATACCAGACGGATGGATAATCTGCACTTTTCCCCCTCCTCCCTCCCTGATTGCTCGCCCCTCCCCCTCCTCACCCCTCCAGGCTCTTCCCTTCCCTTCCTCTCCACCTTAATTGCCCGACTTCCATCATCAACACCTCGTATTTATAGCGGCGGCGGCGGCAGCTCTCGCTTTGCAAACGCACTACATTCGCTCACTCACTTACTCACATTTTCCCGGCACGCGAGCGCACACACCACGCACGAGCCAGACGAGATGTTGTTCCCGCCACAACAGTCGTGTGCAGACGGTGGGTGTGAGAGGTGGAGGTGGAGGGGTGGGGGTGGTAGGGGGAGCGCAGCCTTTCCGTTGGCTCCTCAACCCACCGCTTGTTAACAAAAGGCATCTTCACGTGGAGGAGCTGCGGTGTGATTGATCAGCTATGCTGATGTTGATGATGATGCTGATGATGATGAATGATGGAGGAAGATGACGACGGTGATGGTGAAGCTCAGCTGACAGCAGCCTGAAGGATCTTCTCACTCCCTTCATCTCACATGATATTTCTGTTTTTCCCCAATTTTCTTCTTCCGTCCCATGTTTACTCCTCTCTGTCAACTCCTCCCTCCCCTCCCCTCCTCTCCTCACCCTCCATCCTTACCTCGGTATATTTTTTAATATTTTCCTTTCACCCTGTTGTGTGCCGGCTGGGTCCATTAGTGCGGTGGCCTGAAGCGGGAGGCCGGTGCTCCTCTCAGCTCCTGGATGTCTGGACCCCATTAAAAGATTTAATTAGACCCTTTAGGAGGTGGCGGCCCCCACAGCTTTCATCACCGACCCCAGAAAATTCAAACCATTTACACTTTCTCTCCATCTTTTCTTCTTTTCCCCCTTGACTCCACCCCCCACCACCACCAACCCCCACTAGCTTTGCTTGAAATTGCAAAGAAGGTGTTTATCGTGACCTCCAGAGGAGCTCTTTAAAACCCGTCTGAGCTCCTTCTTCCACTTCATAGAGTGACTAAATATATGGAATATTATACATATGCATTATTCTGCAAAAATCGCTTTATTAATGTTATAATAACAACACTCTCATAATAACGTCTCCCTCTGGCCATCAAACCCCAGGAAGTGAGAAAAGTCCTATACGTGTGTGCTGAAAACCCTGTGTGATGTCACAAAGGGCACCGCCTTGGCCCTCCCCCAGCTGCCCAGAGTTAGTGACCACAACTCCCGCTGTCAGGTGTTTCGGCTCCGCCCCTTCCTTGTTTCTGCCCACCTCCCAAACACGTCGCAGGTCAAACCAAGCCACAGTTTTGACGGCAGGCTGCAAACCGACGGCTAAATAGGCTGCTCATCTATTTTTTTGGATGACAAACCATGTCGAGAAGCCCAGGATGACCTTCAGGGGTTGTGTCAAGGCCATTGGTCACCAATAATCAAAATTTTTTTTCAATTAGATCATCGCTGGTGTTTCTCTTTTGACAGTTTGTCTCGTCGTGATGGAAGATATTTTCTTCCCTGCTGCTCTGAAAGTTGAGCTGCTTCCCTGCCTCCAACCCATCCGGAGCTCTGCCCGCTGAAGGCCTCATTCAGTCGTCCTCGCTCCACTAGGAGCTTTTTTACAGCAGGAGAGGAAGCTTAAAAAAAGCGTGTCAGCAGCAGTGTCTGGTACAATGGGACAGGTGGACGACTGTCACTACACCAACGCCTCACACCATTAAAGCGCTCAATAGTGCCTGATTATCAATGGCTCTATGATGATGAATATCTTTGATGGCAGTGTTTTTTTTTTTGTTTTTTTTAAAGAGGCGCCTATTTCTGGTTCCTGCCTCGGTGATCTCTGCACAGCGAGCAACAAGGAAGCAGATTTTTTGTCAGACGCACATCAAGCAAAGAGGAAATGAGAGCGAGCGAGAGAGCAGGAAGAACAACTCTGGGAGGAGAGAGGAAAAGAAAAAAGTGTAAATACTCTTCAATAGTCGCCGCCAGGCTGCCGAGTCTCGGGGAAGCCGCCAATCAGAGGCCCAGCGTCAGTTTTCCTCAGCCGGCTGAGCGTCTCCGTCGCTGCAGTGTGCCGCCTGATCAGTAGAGGGTGCTGCACCCAGATGTTGAGCCCAGGGGAGGGAGGAAGGGAGTGAGTGAGTGGAGGAGTTGGGG
Source organism: Thamnaconus septentrionalis (assembly GCA_009823395.1). Lineage (NCBI taxonomy): Eukaryota > Metazoa > Chordata > Actinopteri > Tetraodontiformes > Monacanthidae > Thamnaconus > Thamnaconus septentrionalis. The sequence continues at coordinate 16,838,000 of CM020503.1, read as the reverse complement.
AGGAAGCAGAGAGGAAGAAACCACGACAGGAAATAAACAACAGACTGATTAAAGCCAACTCAGTTTTTCGGAGAAAATGACTTTTAAACTGATGGATTCAAAACACGACAAGAGAAGGAAATTGTTGTCAAGGTGGATCTTGTTCTGAAGTCTTAAATATCTTTTCTGTCTGGTCATTTTTTTTAAAGAATGACATTGTGACTTCTTTATTTGTTCTTGATGATTTTTGTTTCATCACACAAACAAACAAACAAACATTGATGATGATGAGCGATCAGGGGCTGCAGACGGCGATAAAACCCGGAACAAACACAGAGGAGTGCCGGTTGTGTGTATGTGTGTGTCCGTGTGTGTGCGTGTGTGTGGACTGTAAACAGGAAACCGAGTGCCTTCTAAACGGGAACATGATGGACTTTTCAGAAGTTGAGCTCCAGTGTCAGTGAGCAGGTGACGAGCCATACGTCCCTGATTGGCCCCTGTGTGTGTGTGTGTGTGTGTGTGTGTGTGTGTGTGTGTGTGTTTGTGTGTGTGTGTCTGTATCTGGACTGACCTCTTTTCTGTGTTGGTTTTTTCCTCTTGTGAGTCTTTTTCACAGCCTGCTGCCCCTCCAACCAGGAACAGAAACAGGTCACGATTTGTGGGAGTGGTCTGCTGGGGCCACGCCCATTGCCAGACGATGGCTTAGCATACCACCGCCTGGCCCACTGCCTGACGAGGCTCGATAATTTCATGGGGCCGAGTGGTGGATCGTTGTTGTGTGAAGCTGTTTGAAAGTCATTCCAGGAAACAGTGATCAGGTTTCTGAACGGTTGACAAGTGATTCGCTTACTATCAGTGATGAGGTCATCAAGGGCTTGGTGAGACACCACACAGTGCTTCATCCATCTGTTGTCACACAACAAAGGGGAATGATTTTATTTAAATGGCCACTTCACAAAAACAAAAATTCCTCTGTTATTATTACATAATTTGATGTCAGTTACTAAGCGGGCTGGTTGAACCTTTGCTGGCCTTCTTTTGATGTTCATCTGAGTAGCAAACACGTATTTTACTCAGTAAACCCCTTGACATGTGTTTACATTGAAAACTGGGATTAAATCTAATCTGATGTGAGCTCCTTTAAAATAAATAATGCACATGTGCATGCGAGCTCTCCCAGAATCAGCTCAGTGGCTGGAGATTAGCCCAGTGATGTTCCTTGATAATGTTCCTCGGTGATGTTCCTCAGTGATGTTCCTCAGTGATGTTCCTCCTTCACGTCCTCCACTGCTTGATTGATGAATAAAAATGATTAAAAACACTGTGACACACCTGCTGCAGGCTTAATAAGCAGAAATGAAGGTGACAACAACAACAAAATAATAATTATTCAGAGACTTGTGTTTTTGTAGCTTTCAAATGTGTGGTGCTGTTGTCTTCAGACCTGGAGAAGTCATAGGGATAATGAAGCTGCTCGAGTTGCTGTCTGAAAAGAAAAACAGAGCAAAGAAAATGTATTCCTGCTTGCAGAAGAAGAACAAGCTGTGAAAAGACCAGTTTCACTACTGGAGGGATCAACATCCACCTATAGGAGGTTCTGGAACAGGGCGTTGAATATTGAACGTGATGTATGTATGATGGTTGAGGTACAGCCTATGTCCGTGTGTGTGTGTGTGTGTGTGTGTGTGTGTGTGTGTGTGTGTGTGTGTGTGTGTGTGTGTGTGTGTGTGTGTGGTAGACTCACCACCTCGGACGGAGCTCCGAGGTCTCCAGTGGGAGGAGAAGGAGAGCGTGAGCATCCAGCGTGTCGGCCGTCCTGCTGTCACATTAGCATACCACCACTGAAGCCACAGAGCTAATTATGGCCGCGTGTGACAGCTGAGGAGGTAGAGAGGAAGAAGTGGAGGAAGTGAAGGAGGAGGAGGAGGAGGAGGAGAAGGAGGGTGGAGGTGAACCTTCTCCTTTCCAGAGGAGACCAGACTCTCTGGTTACCTCACCATCTTCTGCTTTGAGGACTTGTTGGAAATTTTACAACTTCCAGCGGCGCTAGTTTGGGTGTTAATGGGCCAATCAGGTGGCGGCAGGTGGGATGCTCCTTTTTTTTTATTTTTCTGGTTTCATGGGACAAAAAAACCAATGAGGTTTTCACGACTCCAATGCAAAGTGGAGCTCCTCACCAGGCCTGCAGCTGAGTTGGAACACTGTCGCCGACCTCTGCTGACCTCGAGCAACAGCAGCAGCCTCATGTGTTTCCTTGCGGCCCAGTTGGTTGCGCTCTTGAGGGCTCAGGCACAGGCAAAGCAGCTGAAACTTGAGTGACGGTGATTGGAGCTGTAATATTCCCGTAATATTCCCAAGGGATTCCTCAGCTGGTCGGCTCCTGTCCATCTGGAAGCTGTGTGTGTGTGTGTGTGTGTGGGTTTGGGGGGGGCTTTATGGGGGGACTGACGCTGGCGGATCAACGAAAGCGGCGGTGACAGCGAGTCTCCTCTGAGATTAGAGACAACCTGAGAGGATGTGAGACCTGCTCCCACCGGGCGACTTGACAGCTAAACGCTCCTCCAGGCTCGCGGCTCGCATGCTTCCCGTGCGTTTCCCGCCAACATGTGAGCCGCCGCCTCTTATAATTACCCAGAATTCTCTCCCCTCTTAGTGTCACCGGCGGCTCAGCGGTGTGTGAGTGAAAACTGGAGAAGGAAAGCAACTCTTCTCCTCACCGGGTCTGTGATTCTCCTCTTCCAGCTTCCGCTTTCCTGCTATCCAGTCAAATGGTCACAACCTGCGTAATGGGCGTGGCCTCACAGCGACTGACATCATTTGCCTGTTTTTTTTTTTTTTTTTGCCCGGGGTTTGTTTTCGACCAACTGTAAAAAATCCCAAGTTGAACAGGGGGGTTCAAACGGCACCACAGCTCTGTCACTTGATCAGTGTTCCTTGAGGACCATGTGACCAGTTGATTGCAAGGTCAGTGGAAAAATAAGATTTTGTAGGTCGAACCAGATTCCAAACAACAGTTAGTGCAGTCGCACAGACACACACACACACATATGCACAGACGTGCTAATGTGTGCCACCGCTGAGAGAAGTGTGGAGACGCTGGACCCTCCTCCTCCTCCTCCTCCTCCTCCTCCTGGCTGACAGAAGGAGAGCAGCTGCGGCGAGCTGTGAGTGGGAGGAGCCACTGGAGACGGCGACGAGAACATGGCGCCATTAACCAGCGCCGTCCTAGAAATATTTATGCTGGTTTTCCCCTCTCACACATCACCGTCACTCCCAGCTCCCAGTCAAACCAGTTCCGACCACCACTGCCACCTTGCAGGCGATCATCATCATCATCATCATCATCATCATCATCATCATCATCATCATCATCATCATCATCATCATCGTTGTTGTCTCCTGCTGCTGCTTCTTTGCACACGTGTTGCCAACTTCATCAGTTTGTCCCAGTGTGGAACCCTCTATGCCTTCAGAGACAAGCTACAAATGTTCTGGACCAAAAAAATAGGAGTATTAAATGAAAACATAATTATCATTTTAAAAATTCAGGCCAAGCTGTGTGTCTAAGGTTCAGAGTGAGTAAAAAAAAAAAAGACTTTAAGCCTTCTTTGAAGGCCTAATGCAGCAGTGGTGAGAGACTGAGAGAGGGCAGTGAAACAGTGGAAGACTGCTATTACCAGCGAGCTTGTGTCCAGTAGTGTCCACGTCTTTCCTTCCTGCTCAAGTCAGACTAGTTATTTCCACACTGTATTTATAACTAGCCTCTGTGAAAATGCTTTGTAACACCACAAGCATTGTTTGCAATTAAGTGCTTTCAATTCATCTTATTACCCCCCTCCCCGCGCACCACCACCACCACCACTACTGTGATCATTTAGCGCATTTTCGGACAGCCAGTAGCCAGGAGCAACTTTTCTTTTCTTACTGGTCTTCCTGGTTTTCTTATCTCTCCTCTCAGGCTGAAGGGTCCTCCTTCCTACAGATGGGGGCGTCGCTGGAGCAGCAAGTCCTCTGCATGTTCAAGGTACAAAACATATTTTAGCTTTGGAAAAAACCCAAACAAAGTCAAACCACACATGTGGAATAGTGGGAAATCTGGGTTTTCATAGCAAATGTTGCCACCTGGGATCTCTCAGGCTGAGTAACACCATGTCCTGACGAGTGGGAATCCCTGTGGTGTTATTGTCTTAGAGTAACACAATCTGTGTGGTGGATTGTGCAAATTCCCACGAGGGTCGAGGCCTGACGTTGACGTTTTGGGAAGTGGAGTGACAATCTGGGTTAAACCTCTGATAATCCAGTGAGGAAATGTGCCACGCTGATGAAATTTTTTCTGTATGTATGTGACACAGTTGCATCTCCATCTCCATCTTCCTGCAGGAGACAGTCTGGCTGAAGACCAACTGTGGAACCAAGGCCTTGTCAGTTTTTTGTTTTGAAGCAGCATCATCTTGAATCTCTTTTCTCTGTCCCTCGGCTCCAGCTGATGGAGGAGTACGACTGGGGAGAGTTTGCGGTCATCACCAGCCTGCTGCCGGGATACAACACCTTTGTGGATATAGTGGAATCCTACACAGACACCTCCTACTTCCTGTGGAACCTCCAGGACATCATGACTCTGGAGATGTCAGTCGGGGCCAGTGATGTGAAAACCAAACGCCTGCTGCAGCAGGTATGACACCAATCTGGGCTTTCTGTCTTGTTTCGTTGTGCCAAGTCTCTTGGGGAAAGTTTGGAGATGTGAAGTCAAGTGAGACGTCAGAAAACACAGGTTATTCTTTAGATCGTTTGCAGTACGCTCTCTGACCATAAGGTGTCACTTGTCTTACATACAGGGTCTTTAAACAAGCTGCCAGAACTATGTCGTGTTTCCAAGGGGACGACTATAAGTGATGCACACTCCTCTGACACTTGAGACATTTTGTTAAGTTTTATTCATTCAAAGTCCGTTAAATTAAACTAAACTAGGTATTTTAGCTTTAGTTGTGAGTTAGAGGCAGGTTCGTCATTGATAGTTGTCCACTTGGCAACACAACATGGTAACGGAAGGCGACTCTCTTGCTTTAGGGTGATATCCAGCATAGTTTTTTGCTAGCGTCAACATTCATTCTGACGTTAAAAAAGGAGTCATGCTAAATGCTGTCTAGCATTAAAGGCACTTTAATAAGATAGTTTTGTTAAGCTATTAAACCATAAAACAATCAAATATTAATAATAGTTTTTTTTTACTGCACTTTAATTGTCGTACTTTCATGAAGATGCCCCAAAACACGTGTCCAGACCTCCATTCTAACGGAGAGGCAGCTGTTTCCCGCCTGCAGATAGACTCCCAGGTGCTGCTGGCCTACTGCTCCTACGAGGAGGCTCAGTTCCTGTTCCGCCTGGCGGCCGAGGTGGGCCTGGTGGGGCCGGGCTACATCTGGATCCTGCCCAGTCTGGCCGTGGGCAACCCCAACAGCGCCCCGCCAGACTCCTTCCCCGTGGGCGTCATCGGCGTCATCACCGACCAGTGGCGGAAGAGCCTGCGCCAGCGGGTGAGGGAGGGCGTGGCCATCGTGGCCAAGGGCGCCGAGAGCTTCAAGAAGCAGCACGGCTTCGTCCCAGAGGGTCACGGCGACTGCAGCAAGCCGGCCAAACACGCCGACAACAACACCATGTTCAGGTGAGGAAGTCTGGGCGCGCAAGTTTTCCTCTCGCCACGCTTGTTGATGCCACTGGGCTTAAAAATGTCACTTTCCTTTATTTTTTGCATGCAATTCGAATTTTCAGAACCTTTTTTCTTCTGTTTTGAAACACAAATTATAAACTGTATTAATTGTGCACAACGACGTCTGTCATTAAACACACTTTAAACCTTTGAAGTGAACTAGTGTGATATCATGAAACAAATCCAATATTTTCCAACATTTTTGTTGTTAAAGTGCATTTTTATTTTGTGCACCTGTCAAGTCGGCCAAACACGTGACTAGTACACCTCCTTCCTAACCGACTCTGCTCTCTGCTGTGGCTCTTCGCCCCCTGCTGCTCTGCAGGCACATGCTGAATGTGACGTGGGAGAGGAAAGACCTGTCCTTCAACAACCAGGGCTTCCTCTCCAACCCTTCCATGATCATCGTGACCCTGGACCGGGAGAGACTCTGGGACAAGGTACTTCAAGAAGTCACGGAATCCCGGCTCTGTTTTTATGTGACATTCAAATGTATTGTTTTTATTACACATGTACAAGTGCAGATTAATGGAATGTAGTTTTAGCATTTAACCTCATATGCAATAAGTAGTGGTGCAAATTCACATGTACAGAGAATATGGACATATGGGGGATCAGCTAGTTTTGGCTAACTCGGATATTGAAAATAGTATCTGCATGCGTCTTGGGATCTCTGACTCACGACTCACAGTGTTAGGAAAGCTATATTGAACACACCCCAGTGGCATCGTGAAAACAACCAACAGCATCATTTTAACAAACAAGCCCTAGTAACGTGACGGTCCCGTCACCTTCAGCTCAGCTGTGTCTGAACCGGCTCTGGCTGGTTGCACTTTGGCTTTCAGCTCGTCCATCCACAACTTTTCCATTCCCCACTTCCCCCCCTCTGGGATGAAGCACAGCCCCAGTTTGGAAACCTCTGACCTACAAACATCATCTGGCTGGAGACAGAAAAGTCACCCAAGTTGCTGTAGAAGCATCAAAACATATTTGGGATGAAGAGAGCAGTTTGGGAAAACTGATCTGAGCTGATCTGTCCACCGCCACTGCTGCAATGATGATGTCACCTGCAGCCACAGGTGAGGTGGTGGTGACGTGCAGGTGGAGACGTCGTTTTTTTAAATTGATACAATAATGTGTGTGTGTGATTCCTGTTGAAGCTACATCTATCTCCAGCATCTGCAAGTGCACACACACACACACACACACACACACACACACACACACACACACACACACACACACACCTCACAGCCTGAGGTCGTATCAAAAAAAGTGTGACTAACCAGCGGCCTGGATGTAATCTCACGGCTACAGTTGAACTCATTTATTTCTCCCCTGGAAAGACCAACCTACTTTATCAATGTCAACTCCTCACTTTGTGTGTGTGTGTGTGTATGTGTGTGTGTGTGTGTGTCAGTAGAGTAGTGTTTGGTTTGGTTTGATGCCTGCGTGTGGACTTCAACCCTCCACAAACTCACATACAGTTTGTTCATCAACATAATAACCTTTTGTGGTTGGAAGCTGCGCTGACCGACGGTCCTCAAACTCACCGCAGACACTGTTGGTCACGTTCTTGGGCTTTTCGGTACAGTTCGGAATCTGTTGATGTTTCTCGATAATTTCTCGATAACTCACCATTAACATTCAGAAGAAAATCACGTCTTTTGTCTTTATTTCACTTTCAATGCCAACGTAAACCTCCACAAGTCACTCTGCTAACGTCTGCCGGACGCTACCACAGACGACTTGTCGGAGATTATTATTTTCCCGAGCACAAGTTGTCTGCTTTCCCAAAGGAGAGGTGTGATGGGATTTGTCGGGGAAAACACATGAATAAATTTACATCTTATGTGTCTGCGCCGACGGTTCAAACCAAAAAGCAAAAGATTTGTCCTCATGTTGTACGCAGACTCGTTTCCTTTCAGCCGGTTTTGGAATGTGTTCCTCATGATTTGCGTCGCCCAAGTGTGTCAATGATGGTTAAGAAGTGACAGTTCCTGAAAAGTCATGATGAAGAACATTTCTTCCACAAATATTCCTGGCTTGCTGATTTGTGTTGGGCTGATATTAAACTCATGATGACGCACTTACCCTGATACCGTCACAGGGCACGTTTGCGGGCACGAGCGGGGTCCTTGAAATGCAACCAATAATCAATAAGCTGGATGAAGAAGCTCTTTGAGAGGAGGAGACGGATGAGAATCCCATGATTGATCTCCACCAGCGGCTTCTCGGCCTTTTCCATCCCTCACAGATGGTTCAGAAGAAAACAACCACTGACTGTATGTGGTGATGGGCGGAATCACGGTCACATGGTCAGCCACTGGTTCTGAAGCCTAAGAGGTTGGTTTTCACAGGCAGCGGCGCCACCATCTGGATCACTTTCACTGTACTTTTGGTGGATTTATTAAAGCTTTGTTGAGGAATCTTCTAAAATTGCTTTTGACAGTATAAGTGGCTTATTTAGTCTTAATTGTGATTTTCAATGCTCCGGGAACAAAGCGTTGCTCGATTAGGTCACCTATATGAAGGTGATGTAATGTGTTAGTGTGGTTCTGGATGGATTCTTGAGCCGTGGTGTCATATTTAGGGTAATATGAGGTGTATTAATTTAGGGAGGACTAAATATGGCCTATGTATGAAATGCAAGGCCCGCCACTTTAATGTAGAGCTCCTCCCCCTAGTTGACAGCCAGTAGTTTTTCGCCTTTTTTGCAACCAGCTTCGGCGGTCCGTGCTGGCCAAGCGTCAGAATGCAGTTTTTTTTGGTACTCCCTCGTTGGCCTCCATCCGACTCTCACCTTTTTATACAGTCTGTGGAAAACAAATGGCCGTGGTGTAGATTGCGAGTTGCGCTGACGTGTGACGAAGGAGGCAGGAGTGGTTTAGAAGGCGAGGTCTCGTTAACACGGTCAGAGGAGGAGGAGGGGTCTCACATGTCGGCTGGCGGCGCTCAGCACGGCTCATTAGCTCAGACCAATCTGACAAACGGTCCTCAGACTCACTCACAGCCGTTCAGCGCAGCAACGCCGCCGTCCACTGGATCATTTATCGTGTTGCCTTCTAACAGTTTTGGCTCAGTGTATCATGAAACACACACATGCACGCACATAGAGAGAGAAGAGAGAGAGAGAGAGGGAGAGAGAGCCCAAACGACACCGGCGCGCTCTGAAAATCATGTGATATCTTTTAATGTGCCAGGACAGAGGCGGCGGGTGGCGCTGATCTCACGAGTTGTTCTCGTTTACGGCTGCTGACATTTCAATTTGTTTACTCGGTGGAAAGAGAGAAAAGTTAATAATTGAGTAATCAGTCAACAGAGTGAGCGCAGACTGAAGGCAAGGAAGGCGACACACTCCGGGATCGATTATTAATGCGCCGCGCCTGGTTGGCTCCCCCTCAGCAACTCGCCTCTTTTGTCTGTTTGTCATTGGAGGACTTTCAAAAAATGAATCAATTCAGCTTTTCTTTCATCCGCAAACCTTCTTCCTGCTGCTCGGTGCGATCACACACTAAGCTTCCCCTGGCTTCATTTATCACACTCCATCGCTCATCTTTTTAAGCATTTGGTCTGCGTCAGACAATAAAACTGACTCAAACCTGAATCAAGTCGTACTCTCAAAGAAAAACCAAATCAATAGTGAAAGATTTCCAGACATTCCCCATTAAAAAGTGAGGTTGGGGAATTTGGGAAATATTTCAAAATTTCTATGGGGCTTCATTAAAAACAAACAAACAACCAGCCACTGTCTGTCCTGGCAGCTTGCCTCTTAAATTGCCAATGCAAGGTGATGTGATTCAGCTACCTGGAAGCTTCGGACAAATTAGATTTATTTATTTATTTATTACTACTTTTGTTTTTTACTTGATGCTGTTGATCAAATATATTTAACTCAGTAACAACATTTAAACTGTGACTGTGAAACTGTGAATTCTCTGTGAGTGCGAAGGACAAACGCACAGTTCAGGGTTATTGACTGCCCCCCAAAAAATCTGCTATCTTTTTATTACAAAAAACCCCAAAACTTTCATCTTCCTGAAATTGTTGCAAGTTCTGCAAAAACAGGTGGTGTGTGTCGTTGTGCTGCTCCAGGTGGGCACCTACGCCCGTGGGATCCTGCAGGTGCGCTACCCGGTCTGGCCTCGCTACGGCAGCTTCCTGGAGCAGGTGTCGGACGACCGGCACCTGACGGTGGCCACGCTGGAGGAGCATCCCTTCGTCATGGTGGAGAACGTGGACCCGGGAACCGGCACCTGTGTCCGCAACACCGTGCCCTGCAGGCGGCAGTACAACCGCACAGAGACGTGAGTGGCAAAACACACACACACCGCACACCACACTGCAGCCACACAACCTTAGACCAGTTGTGTGGAGTTGTGCTGCCAGGTGGGATGTCTTGTGTTGCCACTAGGCTGATCACCTTAAAGGTCCAGTGCGTAGAATTTGGCCCAAATTATGATTTTTATATTGATAAAAGCTTAATATACTGCCAATAAAAACATTAATAAAAGCAAGTACTCGTGTGTGTGTGTGTGTGTGTGTGTGTGTGTGTGTGTGTGCAGCTATGCAGATTGCACATGCGACCTGGGCTACCACATTAATTACTCTGTGGTTGTTGGTTCGTGGTTGTTGTTGTCGGCTGCGACGGCACATTGATCGCAGTAAGGAAGATTTATCTGTGCAGTGAGGGACATCTGTCACCGCCTCCTCCCTGCCCCCGCCCCCGCCCCACCCCCGCCGCCACCCTCCACCTTGCCAGTTGGACAGCGCGGAAAGGAACCAGGTCAAAAAGATGGCGGGCGAGCAGATGCTTAGATTGAAATTGTTTGTCTGGTTGGTTAAAAAAACTGAATGATGACGCGACGATGGAGAATTAAGGGAAAAATCTTTATTATCTCCAAAGTTCAACAAGGTTCACGCCAACTTGGTTTGGACGCTGCCAGCAAAAGCAGATGCATCTCTTTGTCCAGTCAGATGTTTGTGGGCTGCTGGTGTTTCTCTGATAGCCAGTTCCTCTTCCTCCTCCTGCTTCTCCTCCTCCTCCTCCACCTCGTCTTCCTCCTCCAGCTCCTCCATGTTGACCTCAGCTTCCTCCTCTTCCTCTCCCTCCTCGTCCTCCTCCTCCTCCTCCTCCGCCACCTCATCTTCCTCTTCCAACTCCTCCTCCTCCTACACCAGCTCCTTCCCCTCCTCCACCTCATCTTCCTCCTCCAGCTCCTCCACCTTGACCTAGACTCAGACACAGAGCCTCTGACATCAGACCGACCTGCAGCAGCATCAGAACAGAGTGGCTGCGTCGTCAGTCTGGAGCTGCTGGTTCCTGGTGGCCACCTGAGAATCTCTCTCTCTCTCTCTCTCTGTATCTCTTTGTCTCTCGCCCTGCCTCCCTCGCCACGCTGCACCTCCACGCTGCACTGACTTCTGGGTTGAACGAACCAAACACTGCACACAGAGTGAGGCACAGTATCTCTGAGGATACTGTACGTCCGTGTGTGTGTGCGAGTGTGTGTGTTGCCAGTGGAGTGTGTAGGAGCTGTGACAGGTGTTCTGGCTCCTGCAGCAGTTAATGAACACGTGTTCACTGGAGACTCTTTCGGAAGCTCTGATTTTTTTTTAAAATTTGTCTTTTTTTGGAAACTTTGTTGAAACTCGGATGTTGTTCACCTTTTCCTCCCACTGCCTTTCTCAGACGTCCTCACATGCTTGCCGAGACCATGAACGTGCACGCACACACACACACACACACACACACACACACACACACACACACACACACACACACACACACACACAAACCCAGTTTCCCCTGAAGTTTCATTTTCAGTCCTTCCGCAGTGACTCACACTGTTATGTTTTTTGTGATTTTTCATCGTTTCCTTTTCCTCCTCTTGTCTTCCTCTTCACCCCATTAAGCAGCGAGGCCGCAGAGGCGGAGCTCTACGGCCCTTTACCCACCTCTGATAAGTGGCCATCAGTGTCGGCTGTAGTTTGGTGATATTTTCTAGAAACTTTCAGGAAAGCGATGGGGCCGCCGCTGCCATTGACGCCACTGAAGCCGCTTCGCTTTGAACATTTCCAGCTGCTGCTTCTCTGGAACAAACAGCTTCACTCTGCCAGGCTATAAATAAAACCGGCCCCTGCTGCAGTTTTGATCACAGGATGTTAAAAAAACAAGAGTCTTATTTACTGATGCATCATCATCTCTCCTCCTGCCGCCTCTTCCTCGCAGCACCGTCAGCCACCCAGAGTCCTACACCAAACTCTGCTGCAAGGGCTTCTGCATCGACATCCTCAAGAAGCTCTCCCGCAACATCAAGTTCTCCTACGACCTCTACCTGGTGACCAACGGCAAGCACGGCAAGCTGGTGCGGGGCACGTGGAACGGCATGATCGGGGAGGTGAGACCCTGGAGAGACACGCAGCTGGCTGGGTGGAGCCTCCTGGCGAGTCTCCAGCCTGTTCAGAGTGCCGCGTTTGTTGAGAGTGTTTTTGCAAAGGAACACAAAGGAACGTAGCTCTGGGCTACGCTCTGTCCTAATTACTGTAAAGGTTTTTGGGATGGAGCTATAAAAAGCCTCGCTGAGTTTTGGGGAGCGCTGGATATGAACATGCATGTTCTTTAAACAAGGTGAGGTGATGCAAAAGAAGAAGACGAGGTTCCACAAACTCCTCCAAACATCGGGAATCCAATAGAACGACATGACAATCTATAGATACATGTACAGATGTATCAGATACTCAAGATATCTGATGACGAATGCAGACACATAACTGTTGACCGATTTCATCATTAAAAGGTGAGAAGATTCGGAATATTGGGGGGTTGCGAATGGATGCGAACAATCCTGTTTTTTTTTCTTTTGAAGCCTCCAGCGAATCGGTTGTGTAACAGTGCGTGAGGTTCAGTCCCCAGCAGCAGTAGTGTCGCCTAAGGAACTTCACCTGGGTAGGAACTTCCTGGGTGACAGCAGCTCTGGTCAGTGATGAGGCCCTCAGGTGGATTCACCTGTGTTTGACTCACTCTCTAGTCACAAGTATGACGTGTTTTTGGTTCTTCTACCATGCAGGATAATTTGGAAGTACAGTTGTGTTCTGTGTTGCTGTGTGTGTGTGTGTGTGTGTGTGTGCAGGACTCCGTTGTTCTGGGACTCTGGGGTTGTGGGTGATGTCGGTAACGCCGCTTGTCTCCTCCTTCCAGGTCCTCTACCGACGAGCCGACATGGCCATCGGCTCCCTCACCATCAATGAGGAGCGTTCGGAGATCATCGATTTTTCGGTGCCCTTTGTGGAGACGGGCATCAGCGTCATGGTTGCCCGCAGCAACGGCACCGTCTCGCCGTCGGCCTTCCTTGGTGAGGAAACGCAAAAACCCACAAAAGCCCCCAAAACAAACAGCTTCTCCTGGACCCCGTTTGATTCTGATATCACCCATTATCCCGCTGCTTGATGTACAGTAGACACATTTTCCCGCCCCTCCCCCTCCGTCCTCCGCCAGGATGGCCTACTTAGACAACTTCTGTCTGCAGACGCTTGAGGAAACTTCCCATTAAGCTTTTATCCCGCCGATAACTGCAGCCCACAACCAAATCCCCTTACGTGCTGCGTGCGCGAACGCACACACCCAGGCACACACACACGCACACACACCGAAATCCCTCTTCCAAACCCCCGACAACAAAATTCAGCACAAAATCCTCGGCAGTGTCTTCCGCTTTCTGCCACACACGTCGAGCCGCTGCAGACGGAAAATCTGGTGGAAAAAAAACCTCTCCTAACCTGAACCTCTGCTCCACCTTCTTCCTGCCCCTCCCCCACCCTGCAGAGCCCTACAGCCCGGCTGTGTGGGTCATGATGTTCGTGATGTGCCTGACGGTGGTGGCCATCACCGTCTTCGTTTTCGAGTACTTCAGTCCCGTCAGCTACAACCGCAGCCTGGTCAGCGCCAAGTGTGAGTTGTTTTTAAATTAGGTAATTCCTTCATTCATGTCAAGCGTGCAGTTTGCACAGGACCACTCCCATTTCTCATGTCAGCCCTTCCTGACTCTGATCGGTTGACCCCGACCATGAGATGGAACCTTCAGCCACCTTTTTGTTTGAAGACAACGTTGAAATACACCAAAACATGATGACACCATTTTTGCACAAACCAGTAGTAAAATGTTCCGATAATGTCTCTGCTGAAGTTAACGGTAGGAAAGTTTTATACATACACATATACATGTATACGGAGATCAACTTTGTCAGTCAATAAACTTTTATTTGCAAAGTGCCAGATCAAATTCACAACAATTTGCACAAAACCAACAGAATCCTTCCAGGATGAAACCTATAGCAGACCCCACCTATGGGGGGGTGGGGGGGCATCTGCTGTGACAGTGACTGTGCAGTTGGGGGAGAAAAGGAAATACAAAAAAATTATACAAACAATAGCGTGAGATAGAGATAGAAGTAGATAGAAGGAGATTTGAACATCCAGCTCTGACCGTGCACCAAAACACCAAAAATAATCCAAACTGGCGATAGGTTACTGGGATCCATTTAAACAGTCGTCCACCTTGCAGGTGAACGACCTCAGCAGGACTTTTTGGGGGTGGCGAGAACGCCAATCGATATCAGACTGTGACACCGACAGAGCCCGCCCCCTTCTGCAGGTCCGAAAAGGTCACTTTCCCGCTTTAATTAGCATTTGGCTGCACGCTAATCGAAGTGTGATTGATGGCGCTTGTAACCGCCGCCGCCATCGCCGCTGCAACGGTCAGGCCTGCGGTAGGAGGGACGGCAGTGGGAACAGGATGAAGGTGTAGAAGAGCCTCTGTTCTCTGGGTCCTCCAGGCGGCAGCTAAGTGGATCAGATTCAGCCAGTGAGAACAAGCACCAGGATGTTCAGATAGGACACCTTCTAGTGACCTTCCCTGTCTGTCTCCTCCCACTCACTGCTTGACTTTTCCAGCTCCTGGCGGGCCGACGTTCACCATCGGGAAGTCGGTGTGGCTGCTGTGGGGCATCGTCTTCAACAACTCGGTGCCCATCGAGAACCCCAAGGGCACGACCAGTAAGATCATGGTGCTGGTCTGGGCCTTCTTCGCCGTCATCTTCCTGGCCTCCTACACAGCCAACCTGGCCGCCTTCATGATCCAGGAGCAGTACATCGACACCGTGTCGGGGCTGTCGGACAAGAAGGTAACACACTGGGGAGAGAGGGGCGTGGTGACCTCATCATGACAGAGCCGTTGGGAGTGGGCGGGGTTTAGGGGAGAGATTCTCGTATGGTTTAGGCTTTCCGTCTTTATGTAGCTGATGGAGCGTTTTCAGAGGCTGAAACTGGAAGATTTTGAATTTTTTTTTTAAAATCTGGAATATTTTGAAATTGTTAGTTTTCGAAACCGGAAGTTATTGAAACACCACCAAATGCTGTTTTGTCTAAATGCTGATCGCTTTTTTTTTTTTTGAAAAGATGATTTCATAACCCCGCCCTGTGAGCTGAGGTGCTTTCTCAAGGTCTTCTTCAGGCCTTGAGAAACCACATCAGGCCTGGCATTGAGCAGCATGGTTCACGGGATGTTTTCAAGGTGGATCTGCAGGAAGAAAACAGTTTCTGCGTCATCTCTGGACGGTGTTCTTTCCGAATCGACTGGATTGATCCGATGCGCCTCCACGCTGGAGGCGTATCGCTGGTCGTGGGCTTTTTTACACTTTTTGAGTCGTTCCCCTTAAAGTTCAGCACCTCCTGCTGAGGGGAAGAAGAAAAAAAACTTTGCTGCAAGCGTCTCTGTCCTTTCGCTGTCGGCAGGGAACCCAGCGGCGTGAATGACCGATCAATCAGCTCCGTCTGTCGATGAGTCTCGACTCCCCTCGTCGGCTGTGTTTTCGTTCTGTCCATCACCCCTCCCCTCCCCCTGCCCTTCCCCCACCCACCACGTCCAGCCATCCCCATATTCATCTTCATCTCACTGTTCAAACACTGTCGCCAAATGTCAACTTGCGAAACAACAGCTAAGCTGCACAGGGAAAAAAACACCTACCCAGAGTTCACTGGTAATATATGATTTTCAATTAACTTCTAAATTACCCTCAACGTCACATTTTGAAGATGCCCTAAATTCCATGAGGCTACTCAATGGAGGGTCAGCTGGATTTGCAGTTGTTGGTCAGTTGCCGGACATGCGGATTAAAGGGCAAGTCTGCTTCTTTATCTCCTTGATATAAAGGATTAGAGACCAAGTCGCTCCGATTAGCATCAGATGGCTAACCTCAAACCATTGGACACATCTGGAGAAATAGATCCCAGCGGCACAGGCCAAAAAAAGATATCCATGTCAATGTCAACTGTTTCCAGACAGCTGACAGACTGACAGATTTTACTCTATGGACTCTATGTTCTGTTAAATATGAAGGTCCTGTATTCAGATCTTTATTGTCATCTTGGAGTCCTGACGAGTAAAGTTTTCTATCTATCTATCTATCTATCTATCTATCTATCTATCTATCTATCTATCTATCTATCTATCTATCTATCTATCTATCGCTTCTTCTCATTTCTGCTGAGTTCACTGACGCAGATTATGGGGAAAAACCCTTTAAAAAAGGGGTATTATGCAGAATGCGGGACCTTTAAATACGACGTGAATGGATGAATGAATGAATGCATTGAGATTTGTTTGGTTTTGTTAATATGTGCAACGCTCATGAATGTCAGAGGGCGTCGCTCATACATTTCTGTCGCCCGTGAACGCAGCATCCTGTTCACTTTCACGGCGTGGTGTCGTGAGCTTTTCTTCCCACAGCTGATCAGCAGAAAGAGGCAACGTGGCAGCTGAGGAGTGAATATATCACACACACACGCACGCACACACACGCACACACACACACACACACACACACACACACACACACACACACACACACACACACACACACACTCTGATTGGCCCATTCATTTATGCCGGGCTCAAAAGGTCACTGCTGTAGCCAAGATGAATAGATCTTTTGGGTCTTTACAGTCGACTGGAGCTCTAACCAACGTGTTTCTGCCTCCACCTGCCTCCTTCTTTCCGAGCCGTCAGCGTGGATGGTTTAAGCCGTCGCTTGTGCACGCATCTGATCTGATCCGATTTGATTGGACAGGTCGGGATGACTGATCACATTTTCTCTTTGGTATTTTGTTATTCTTTTCCATCTCTTTTATTTCTGTCCCTCGTGCTTCTGCTCTACTCCCGCTCTCGTCTCTCAGCTTGCGACTTGTGACTCATTTCCTTCACTCGACTGTCTCTGAATCTCGTCATCATCTGTTATATTTTTCTAATCAGCCTCAAATTACTTCTCTGTCCAGACTCACTGTTTCTCACCCCGCCTCCTCTCTTCCTTCCTTGCCTTCCTCTTCCTGTTGGCTCCTTCTCCCACTTCCTCCAGTCTTGCTCCTTCCCCTCCCACTGTCTACCTACCTCCCTATTGTCACATCGTAATCCTGACCTAAACCTTTATTCTTTATACTGTTTGCTTCTCTCCCCCCCTCCACACACACACTTCCTGTGTCTCCCCCACAGTTCCAGAAACCACAGGAGCATTATCCCCCCTTTCGCTTCGGCACCGTCCCCAACGGCAGCACGGAGAGAAACATCCGAAGCAACTACCTGGACATGCACTCGCACATGATGAAGTACAACCAGAAGGGGGTGGAGGAGGCTCTGGAGAGCCTGAAGACCGGGTACGACAGACTCGACAGACTTTTCAAAGTGGCCCAGAGGCCTCAGATAGAAGATTATGTTTGACAGATCCTCCTGCCAGCAGCGAGCGGCGGCGCCAGTAATAATTTAGGTCACCCAGACGGGAGCCGACGCTCTTTGTGTTGAAGCACCTATTTGTAAATTAGGCCGATGTGATGGGTGTATTTTTAGATGAAAAGTCATGACTACTGCGGCTTCATTTGAATAATGATTTGCATTTAACACTGGGCCCTCGTGATGTGAGAGCTCAGTTCACGATGGGTGACTTTGCACTTTTTTCTCTTTCTGAGTATAAACTCTCTCTCTCTCTCCCTACACACACAAAAATGTGTGTATGTGTGTGTTTGTATTAGGGCTGTCAAATAATTATTTTTTGATGGAGATTAATCGAGATCTTCACACCGCGGAGTAAATTTCACAAAATCAACATAGCAGGATGCAGTGTGGAAACAGTGCTACAAGTTGATGACATGACAGATTAAGGGTGAAACAAAAAAAAAGGATTTCCTTTTTGATCTTTTGTAATATTTCTTTTAAAACAGTGCATCTAGACCCACTTGTTATTATATATGCATTTTTAAGGACCTTACTACGGGTGAACGGAAGGGACAAATGGCTTGTAATCAAAATGCGATTAAAAATGCGTGTTATGCCTTGAATTTATCGCAAAACACATTCATGCTCACAGCCCTAATACTTCTATATAAATATATGTTGAACTGAGGGACCCCCTCCTCTAGTCTGGAGCTATCGCATGTAACTTTGATATTTCTAAAAAGCTGGCTGGATGTCAGACGTGATGGATGACCAATCCCACCACTTCACGGCTTCTGTAATTAAAGCAGACGGGAAGCAATAGGAAGCCGACAGCAGGGCAGCGGCGAGGAATATCTGGTGGTCAGCAACAAACTGCCGCGGCTTCACCTTTCAAACGGAGCCTTGAAAGGGAAAATCTGCAGAGTTTCAGACGTGTGTGCTGGGATTTCTGAGGTGAGGATTATCTGCCTGCCTGCCTGCCTGCAGGAAGCTGGACGCCTTCATCTATGACGCGGCTGTCTTGAACTACATGGCCGGGAAGGACGAGGGCTGCAAGCTGGTGACCATTGGCAGCGGGAAAGTCTTCGCCACCACTGGCTACGGCATCGCTCTGCCCAAAACCTCCCGCTGGAAACGGCCCATTGACCTGGCGCTGCTGCAGTTCCTGGGAGACGGTGAGCGCTGGGCCACAGACACACACACACACACATGCACATGCACACACAGTGTGTGGAAGGTCTTCCTCATTTTTTTTAGATCTTTGTTTTTCATTTCGACCTACTGGGGAGCAGCCTCAGTCCATCCATCCATCCTTCCATCCATCTGTCCATCCATCCATCCTTCCATCCTTCCATCCTTCCATCCATCCATCCATCCATCCATCCATCCATCCATCCATCCATCCATCCTTGCTTTCTCAGTGTCCTGGCCTCACTCCAGGTTCAGCAGTGCTACATCAGCAGGGAAACAGGCTCTCAGGGAAGAGTTAATATCCTGCGTGTCAGCGTGAAGTCTGCCGGATGGGATTATCTTCCACCCAACCCCCCACCACACAGTCACAGTGACGGTGGCCTGAGTGGAATAATAAGTAAGCTGTGAGTTGACGATCACCCATAAACACACTGACACACTGTCTCTCTGTGGTCACTCTGGCATCTCGGTCATTATTCAGGAAGTGTTTCCTGTGTCTTGCTGGGCCACTGAGAAGTTTTAGTCTCAGCTGGAGACCAGCTGACACCGAGCTGAGCTGGTCTGGTAGGAACAGTATTAGTGAGGCATGTGTGAATGGTCACGTGTATCCTAATTTTTTAGATCTTTATCCATATCTCTATCCATCCATCCGTCCATCCATCCATCCATCCATCCATCCATCCATCCAGTCATCCTTTCTTTTTAATTCCACGGTTTAGCTTGAGTCGAGTTGAGTTGACTCGGATTTGTACCAGCTCAACATAAGAGGAGTTGTCAGTGCTAGATAGTCCCTTGACATCATATGTTACAGCAGCAATTCTTATTACTGGAAACGCATTTGTTTTTCCAGCTTCCCTCAACAGGTTTTGATGGTGAGCAGCCATCAGTTTAGACACCTGACACCTGTCCTGGCCATGAGGTGCCCGCAGTGAAACTTGTGTCTGTTTTTGTCCCTGCAGGAGACACACAGCGGCTGGAGACGGTGTGGCTGTCGGGCATCTGCCAGAACGAGAAGAACGAGGTGATGAGCAGCAAGCTGGACATCGACAACATGGCGGGCGTCTTCTACATGCTGCTGGTGGCCATGGGCCTCAGCCTGCTGGTCTTCGCCTGGGAGCACCTGCTGTACTGGAAGCTCCGCCACTCCGTCTGCAAGTCGCACAAAATGGACTTCCTGTTGGCCATCAGCAGGGTGAGAATTTTGTCATTCTGATTATTGACTGTCAGGCCCCGTTTACACAAAGATGGTATATTTGAAACCGACCGTTTTATTTATTCTTTTCTTTTATTAAAAGAAAAACTGCGTTCATACGAAGCCGTCACCAAAAATGTTGTCAGTGTTTAGACAAAACGACTGGAAATGCTGCAGTACTTAGGCTGAGCCTTTATGTGGCGCTGTGAGTTTACTTCCTGAAGGTGGAGAAGAAAAAGAAGACCCAGAGCATGCACTAAACCTCGCACGCTGTATTTACGGTGATAGTTGATAGCTTACGTAGTACCCATGGATGTATTAGTATATGTGTGATATACTCTATGTAAAAGAACTTATACTGGACTGGTGATTGGCGATTTCTTTCCAGTGGCCACTTAAGGTACTGCACCCAAGATCATGTGCTGTGTCTCAGCTCGTTCTGATTGGCTGATGCGTCCTGACGTACCATTGGAGTCCCAGAGGCATGATGGGACGTGACACTACTGCTACATGCTCTAGGGTCTAGGGGCCACACAATGCAGAAGCCAAAAGCTTTTTCAATGTATGCGTTGGGTGAGCGACTACATTGAATGAATGCGCCGCCATATTGGATCCTGGGGGCCTGGTAGCACCATGAAAGTGGCAAAGAAACACACAGGCTTCGAGTTGCTGTAGAGCACAAAGCCTCAAAACCCCATGAGAAGGTTGACTCGGAGGCGTGAAAGTCAAAGTTCGCATTTAGATTTTCTGGCTCAGTATCCCAGTCAGCCTACCGAGAAAAATAAATACACAAAGGAAAACAAGAGGTTCAGTTTTGTTGTGTTTATTTTCACTCGACACACAACCCCAGTGGATCCAAGAGCACTGTGTGTTATTGTCCACTGTTGTTTGCTGGTCGTTGTAGTTTTGTAACAGTAACACAAATCCGTTGCCCATCGTTGTTTTTGTTGTTGTTGTCGTTATGAGTAGTAGTCTGCATAGTCTGTGTGCCGGACAGGGCGATGTTTTCAGATTTTCCCACCCTGGAGCCCGTTATCAAAAATATGCAGTTCCAGTCTGTACGTTCTCAATTAAAACGCCCCCTCAGACCAGGAAGTGGTTGCAACCCAACAACTCAGGGTTAATTTAATTGGCTGGTTTGTTAAAGAGCTTCTGGCTGCCCAATTACTGTGGATCCAAGTGAGTGCTTGGCTGCTTCGACAGTCAATCAGGCCTCATGTCCATGAAGTCTCTGTGATGTGGGGATAAATCAGCACACATGGCCAATGAAATCATCACAGCAGCACTGGAAGGTCTTGTTCAGATATTAGTGGCGCTGCGTTGGCTGTTGCGAGTCGAGGGGGAGGAGGACAGATTGATGAAAAAACAGCAGCGGTTATGCTGTTTACGCAGCATTTAACTGTGATTGCTTCATTTTCACAAGTAATTAGTCCCACTTTGTTTGACGCCCTGGTTCATGAATGTGGCCACTGAGGCGAGAAGCTCCAGGAAGATCCAGAGCGGCTGAAATGTCTGCGGACGCTGTGTAATTACACCGCTGTGGCCTCGGATTCCGGATTTTTATCAGATTAGCGGCTAAATGACTATCTGACCGCTAATCCATGTTGGGCGGCCCCCGAGGGCCAAATTAAAGTTGTCTCTCTCTCTCTCTATGTATGTGTGTGTGTGTTTGAGTGTGTGTGCAGCCAGAGATGTTTGCTTCTTCAAGGTTCTGCGGCTGTGTGGCAATCCTCTTAGCTGACACTGTTTTCCTTTGAGTCCCGGGAGAATGCATAATGAATTTGTGACTAAGTCTCAGCCTCAGTGATGAAATGAGATACTAATGAAATAAGTTTTTTTTCTCTCCTTTTTTAATGTTCCTGCCGGTGGGGTTTTGATTAGTGAGGAGGTGGATTGTCACTTAGAGACACACACACACAAATTGGTTGGAATTTCATCTGTGTGAAATTCCCCCCCGCCCCTGCCCCGGGACGTCTGGGTCGAATCAAGGTCGAACAGTTTGAGGCCGATGGTTGATTTAATTACAAACCGGTGGCTGATCCTGACTGCTTGTTTTCTAGAGGTGGAAAAGTATTCACGTTTTATATTTTGGTAAAAGTATGGATACTTTTGTAAGAAAAATGCTCTGGTAAAAGTAAGAAAGTACAGGTTCTAAAATGTACTTGAGTACTTTTAATTATTATTAATTAATTTGTGTTGTGACAGAATAATCTTGGCTGAATTGACCAGAGGTCAGAGGTCAGAGTTCTTGATGAGCATTGGGATCATTTTGGACAACTTTGCTTCCGTCAGTACTATAGTTTTTTTTCTTTTTTAACTGCACCACAACCAAACTGTTATCAGCAGTAATAGTTCTGACAAGTGAGCCAATATTGGATGTTGATACTTCCAATAACAATAATGAATCAATAATGTTATTTTCTCCGTACTGAAACTGTACTGAACAATGACCCCATAGAAAATAATCTCTCTGTAAAATATCATCCAGTTTTTCATTGAACTACACAACGGCAGAGATCAAATAGTCCCACTTCAAACAACAACTATAATACATAATAATAATAAGTGAATTACTCCGAACAGAATTTTGATCTTTGAAACACTTTTAAACACAAAAGCAACCACCACATTTTTCCAACGTAAGGAGTACAAAGTACAGATATTTGTGTACAAAGAGTATACAAATAAAGTACAAAGCATTGAAGTACAGACACCTGAAAAACCTACTTAAGTACAGTAACAAAGTATTTGTACTTCATTATTTCCCCCTCTCTCTGACCTCTCAGGGTATCTACAGCTGCTTTAACGGGGTGGAGGAACCGGGTCGCCTGGCCAAACCCGACCTGACCTCCAACTACGCCCAGGCCAACATGCTGAAGATGCTGCGCACGGCCAAGGACCTGGTGTCCACCGCCAACGTGGAGACCTCGCTGGACAACGCCACCAAGACCATCGAACAGCTGAGTCGGCACGGCGGCACGCTGCCCATCCGCGTCCCCCAGGTGGCGACGGAGGCCGTGCCGGGCGGCTTCGCCTACGTGACGGAGAACCACTGTCCCCTCCCCCAGAGCTCGGTGACTCCGCCCCTGGCCGCCGTCAACACCTTCGGGCAGCAGAGGGGCGTGGCCCGGCCCACTCCGCTACGCTACACGCTGCCCGCCCACTCGTCCTCCTGCCTGTACGAGCGGCCGCTGCCCGTGTCCAGCCTCAGCAGCCCCCACCTGGCCGAGCCACCGCGCCACCACCACACCACCGGCCGCCTCTACGTGGACACCCTGCCCCACTACTCCTCCTCTTCCCTCCTCCCCTGCGGCGACCTGCAACTCCCCGACATCTACGCCTCCCACCCGGCATCCTCGCCCGGCCAGTCGGGCTTCTCCCGGCGGAAGCGGCGCTCCAAGAGTTTCCAGTGCGACGACGACGAGGCGGAGCGGCGGAAGCACCTGGCCGGTGACCTGGTGGCGCCGGTCCTGTTCGCCGAGCTACAGGCCAACCACGTCTCCGCCGCCCCCAGCTTCGACAGCGTCTACCCAGGGGAGGGGCTTCGGCCCCGGGTGGAGAACTACGGCTCGTGGCCCCCCGAGGACCTGCTGCTGCGGGGCAGGCGCAGGCAGCGCCGGCCCTCCTTCCTCAAGGCCACCTGGGGCGGCGACCACATGCACCAGCTGGACGAGTCGCAGTCCTCGCTGTCCAGCCAGTCGCCTTCCACGCTGCCGGACCTCTTCCCGTGCATCGTTGCCTCCACCGCGGCGGCGGCCGCCAAGGCCTACAACCCGGCCCAGCTGCGCAACAACCTGTGCCTCCCGCGGAACCAGGCCTACCTCCACATCCGGGAGGACCAGCGCAGGCCTGGCGGCCGCAAGGGCCAGCGGCTGCGCTACTCGCACTCGGCCCACCTGCCCAGCTACGGCGGGCGTTGCGGCAGGGCGGCGGCCTGGGCCGGGCGTGGTCCGCCGGGCCACCAGCCTGCTCAGCAGACAGTACGCCCACTACCTGAACTCCTACCCCGGCCTGCCCTTCTACCACGGGCCGGCCGAGCTGCAGCAGCACGGCCGCGGCCCCAGCAGCCCCGTGTGCCAGCTGCTGGCCTGCGGCGGCGGCAGGTGCGGCAGCCAGGGGGCGCTGCTGTACCAGGACAGCGTGTACGGGGCCTACGGAGTCTATCAGGGCTCCCAGACTGGGTTGGAAGCGCAGGCGGGTCTGGGGGGCGGTGCTCCGCCCACTGGGAGCCCCTGCGTGCTCCGCCCGTGGCGGCGGGTCTCCAGTTTGGAGTCGGAGGTCTGAGGAGAAAGAAGAACCAAAAGAGGAACTTTGCAGAAGCAGCGACTGTGACTTTGAGTTTGTTCAGTGCTGACGAACAGACGGTCTGCTCGCCCGTTTGACCTCAAGGTGGCGACACCACGATGATGGCGGCAGATTTAGTTGGCTTGTATGTTTACTGGGCTTCAGTGAGACTGATCACAGTGTGTTGTGAGTGTTGTAGTGAATCGTGGACGGCCGGGATAGAGAGTGTAGAGTTGTCGGGTGGGACAACCGTTTACAGCCGAGGGAACAATAGAAAGGGTTCAAAAAAATATAACAAAAAGTCAAGCAGCCATTGTAGCAAGACTGACAAGCACAGCTGCCGCCCACTCACATGCTGAGGTTCAACTCCAACACGACTCGTGCAGAGTTCAAACAGTCTGACTTCAGACGTAGATTATCATTTTTGAAACTTCTGCTGAGGAGATTTCTGAGAAAGAAAAACGTCCTCTAAGCCAGGCAGGTTTCACCATCAACAGCAAAATTATCACACTCGAAGGACACGTTAGAAGTGTTGCTCACTTTGTGTTTTGTTTATCTTCATAGTTACTCGTAGTCATACGCCTCTTAAACCTTTTTTAGAAGTTGTTTTGAATCTCGAGAGTGCATGTTTTCTTGCATAAATTCTATCATTTTGGAGTCTTGAGAGCCCAAAACGGCACATTTTTGAAACTGGGTTCCAAAGTGCCATTTCGTCTGGACCGCAATCGTTATCCATTTTCTTTTTTTTTTTCCAGAAATGATGATGTCATAGCCCCGCCTCACAACCTTGGTGAGGACGGCTGTGAAACTTGAACAACTGCTGTTTGAGCTTCTTCTTCTGTAAAAACACAGCGTTCGAGTCAATGCTCAGTTTTTGCAGTTTTTCTCCCTCTCTGGATTTAAGGAGTAGCCTAACAGCGCCACATAAAGGCCCGACATCAGTACTGTAGCAGTTTTCAGTACTGTCTGAGGGTGGGGGACCGATCCGATCTAGTTTCGGTTGCGCGTTCCAAATCCATTCCACAGTGTGCAGCCAGCTAGCTAGCAGGCTGGATATAGCAGCTAGCCAGCATCCGGTGAATGGAGATATTTTCAAACCTGAAATACAGAAAAAGCAAGATGGTAACATCCAATGTTTGCAAAGCCAAAGTTATTCAGAGGCGGAAGCTTTGGTTGTGACGCACAAAACACCGCTAATTTTATCAAATATTTGAGAAAGCACCTAGTAAAAAGAGCACAAGAAGTTAGCTCCAGGGGAGCAGAAAGACGAAACGAGAGGAGAGAGGAGTTTGTTATAGCCTCATATATAATCAACAATAATGACAAAAATATTGCAGGAAATAGAGCTTTGGTAACGGAAAATTATCAGTATCGCCAGATATCCAAATTCAGGTATCTGGATAGGAAATGAAAAAATGTGGTTAGACATTGACGCTAACATTTTTGTCGTGTTGGAGCTGAACCCTCAGCCAGGGCGGCGAGGAGTGGCAGGAGGCGGTGAAAAACAGTCCATATGAACACATCCTGCAGAGCAGACGGCGGTCTGGGGAAGCACTGACCAGCACGAGGTGTCTTAAAGCATTCCTGTTTCCTCGCTGGGCCTCAGGACGAGGCGGCAGCACCGCACAACATCACACAGGGCCTCACCGTTCATAAACCTCCCCCCACCCCCCATTTATATTACAATATATAAATAATACTATGTGTTATTTAGGGCTGATTAGTGTCATATTCATGTATTCTAAACTATGATAGGAATTTATGGTCACTCTTTCAATTTTTCTTAGCACATTTCTGGCACATTTCTGAGTTTTTCTTCATTTCTTTTTGTAACGCTGTGGCTGATTGACCAGGATGTTTGTTATCGCCGTATTAACAGGAAGTCAGACTATATTAACATTTTCACCTCACCCACTCCCCTGCCCCGCCCGCCCCCCTCTGGTTTCAACTCTTTTATACTCCCCAATCGTGCCCCTTCCCTCCACCCCCAGCCCCTCCCATCCCCGCTCACTGTTAAATGGTCTGATTTAAATTGAGGTAAGTGAAACTATTCTAGTATCTGTATTACCTGGCTCCCTCACCTGTAATTAATCACTTAGACCAATTAAAGAGCCTTTTTTTTTCAAAGAGAGGTGCATGTGTGTCGTTACTCAGTCTGCAATCGCTGTAGGAAGGAAGGTGTAGTGTGAACGATTCTGCAGCATACACTTGAAAAATGCTGAGACCAGGCGTGTGTCTGCGTGGTTCAATGGAACCCTGATGGTTTCCTGCTAGTTTGACTAGCATGTTTTATTTGGGGAACATTTTCCTGAGTCTGAAATATCCGCTTTATTTTTTATGTTCTGTCCCCAGCCAAGAGCAGAAACATCATTCAATGGTACTTTCTGTTCTATAATAATTCATCAACAAGTTAGCAACGATATTTATTGCGATATTTTATGGGAAAAAAATATTTCTTAATTATTTCTTGATGCAGTGAAACCAAAATGCTTCCACACATCTGATTTAAAACTTGCAGGAGTATCTGCAGCGTCTCCATCCCTGCTCGTAAAATCCAACACAAACTTGTGTACTAGCTAAAAGGAGTGCAAAGGACAATGGGAATTCATTCTGTGGACCAGAAGAGCCAATAAACCATCACATGCACAAGATAATGCGAAGACATTTTAAAATACACAACGTATTTAAGTTTGGTAAAACTGATGATAGTGTAACAGCAACTAATCAATAACAATAATAAAAAGTTTTTTACAGCTCAGGATGCAGCTAAATCAAACGAAAACCTTTGACCCACTGGAATTAAATTTAATGTACTGAATTATTCAGTCAATATTATTGGCTTTTCATGAGAACCGGGGTTTTGTGTACAACAGTAAGAAAAAGAGAGCCTCCAGTTTCCTGATAAACAACTAAAATAAACCCAACCTGAACATGTTGACGTGAACAGATATCATCAGAACCTGTGTGACCCACTGCAGCAAACATTTCTCCTCAGATGATGGAAGCAGGACGGCAAAAATCTGGTTCAGGATCAAAGCTGCTGCTGCGATCTCATCACACAGCGGTGGGTCTTCTGCTGCGGCGTCCTAGAAGAATCCAGGCTGTTGGTTGGTTGGTGTGTACATCAGCTGGTGACTGACAGAGAAGAAAAAAGCCGCCAGAAAACTGGAGATGTTGCGTCGCTGACGCCGCTTCGCTTTCCCCACTTGAGATCTCTGGAAAGCTTTTGCTCTTTCTCGGCTCTCTGTCAGTTTTTTTCCCTGACACAACTTTGCTGTTAAATTTCGCTGCTCTGCTACCAACCTCAGATGAGACGGAAGCTGCGTTTAATCCAAGGTGACCTGTTGCCATCTCACTTACTGTCATCAGGAGCAGATAGGACTCAGATTGGCTGAGTGATGCAGGGGAGTCTGAACATTGAGCGCTTTGATTTTTCCATTAGTCTCTGCTCTGTTTGTGGAGCATTGCCTTAAACTGGAGCATCGTATTGATTTAAGGCTCTTCGGCTCCACCACAGAGACCTTATTTGTGGAGTTCAAGGTAACTGGCTTGGTTTTTTCATTTTTTTTTTCAAAAAACAACCTGTAAAGGCTGATGGCGTAATCAAGACAGAGACTTTAGTGCTGATCGATGGTGGTTTGGACTGAAGAGGCTTTTGATTTTGACGCGTTTGAGAACAAAGACGCAACTGTTTTAAACCTAGCCGCTATTTATAGCGCAAGTTCAGCGCAACATGACAAGCTGAAGGTTACAGCAGCCTCCCCAAAAAAAGTGACGCCTAACTAAAATTGGTATTTTTGGAACAAATCTATTTCAAAAATAACTCTCACACTCGCAGATGTCAAAGTCTGTTACCCTCCATTACAGCAGTGGCTTCAGAAAACAAACAGAGCTAAGAATTATTTTTAGTGGTAGTAGCTTTTGTTTTTCTTCTCTAAATTCTCCCGACTGTCTTGACAACAAATTCATTAGAAAAGTAAACAAGGCGTCGGCGCTCCGAGGACCAAGTCGCTGGTTTATTTGATGGCTTGGATCTCAAATCTGAAATTTCTCCTGAGCTCTTTCTTGTCAACAAACATTGAGATTGCAGCGTGCGTGTGTGTGTGTGTGTGTGTGTGCGTGCGCGCGTGTGCTTTTGGTTTGTTTATCCGTGCGATGGGGTATGATTGTGTAACTGTTGCATCAGGATTGATGATGCTTCTGTCTCTCCGAGTGATGAAAGATGCGAGTTGTGTTCATATGAAAGAAAAAAAGAAGAAAATCAATGTAGCGTCAGGGGGAAAGGGGGCGTGGCAACGTGTCATTTGGAAAACAGACTCAGGCTGTGAGGAGGGGGAGGAAGAGGTGGAGGAGGAGGAGGGAAGGAATGGGAAAGGGGGAGGATGAAGAACAATTATTTGTCTTCAGCGGCTCTGATTTAATATCCTTGTCACGCGAACGCAGAATCCATAAGTTACAACAGGATCCATTTATTCACTCGCGGATTATTGTGAGGAAAAAGAAAACAAAGAGAAGCTGAACTCCAACTGGAGGTCCCATTGATTTTTCTTAAAGGTGCTCGGCGGCTGTTGACACGTGTGAACTGTAAACAGGAAGCTGCGACCTTGACGGGGGTCACAGCCACGTCTGGAGCCACTAGAGGACCAGAACCTGCAGCTCCTCTCCTCCCCCCTCCTCCACCTCTTCCTCCTCTCCTCCCCCCTTTTCCTCCCCCTCCTCCTCCTCGACCTCCACCTCATCCTCCTCTTTTCTCCTCTCCTCTCCTCCTCACCCACCTCCCCTCCTACTCCTTCACTTCCCTATACCTCCTCCTCTCCTCCTCCACCTCCCTTTACCTCACCCTCCCCTTCCTCCTCCTCTTCTCCTCTCCTTCTCTGCCTCCCTTCACCTCCTCCTCTCCTCTTCCCATCTTCTCCTTCCTCTCCTGCTCTTCCTTCCACCTCCTCTTTCTCCTCCAACACATCTCCTCCTCCTCCTCTTCTTCCTGTCCTCCTCTTCCTCCCCTCCCTCAGTCCCTCTTCCTCTTTCTTCCCCCCCCTCCTCCTCATCCTCACACCTCCAGCCAGCTAATAAATTGCTTCACGTATCGCGGCTCCAGATGCTCCGAGTCACCTTGAGACAAGAGACTGGCCTGTCTGGCCTCGCCAGGGAGAAAGATAGAACGGAAGAGAAAAGAAAAGAGAAAAGAAAAGAGATATCAGGTAACTGGGCCAGCTGTGGACTCCTGCTGTTTGGCTGGAGATGAACAACAAGCAGGAGAAGCTGGAGGAGAAAACGTCTGATTGGCTGGTGTGAGAGCAGCTGTGTGTTTTTCACTTTCAGTGTTTGTTTTTTTTAGAAAGACATTCCTGGTTGACAAGGAGGGAAATCAAGGATGTGGGATAGGGAAAAAAACAAACAAAAACTACCCAAATTGCCTTTAAACATCTCGCGTCGCGCGAGTCTCCATTTCTTGAATGATGGGGGGGGGATGCAAATGTGTTGCTGAACTTATTAAAAGCGGAGACGCGGAGAGAAAAACAACATCATTACTACTTTCACTGACACGCGTGACGGCCGCGCTGCTTGTTTGTTGACTGCCGTCATCATGTTAACGCAATCATCAAAGCGCGAGCGTGACAGCCGCCCGTGCCGCGCATGAGGACGCGTCTCGTTGTGCCGCCGCGAAAAAATTAAACTTTCTGAGAATTGTGAGGGAGCACAGCAATCCAGCAGCAGCAGCAGCAGCAGCAGCAGCAGCAGCAGCAGCAGCGTTAATTACTTCACAATCTCCAGACTCACAATCGCTGCAGCATCTCCTGGACTGGAACCACTCGGTCCGTTCTGGACCAGGAAAAAGCCTGGTGTGATTCTGATCTGCAGCAGCCACATCAGGCCGGAAAAAATGTTTCCGTCTTTGGACTTTGTTCTTTCAAAAACGTTTTTTTCCTCCTTAAAGCTCCGCCTCTTTCTGAAACAACATCAGCGAATATAATAATAAAGGCTCTGATGTGAATCATCGCTTCCTGGCTGAGAGAAGCAGAGAAAATTGGTTGTCAGGAAGTTTTAAACAGACGCCAAATTATTTGAGATTAAATCTTAATGAATGTGAGAGCCGAGTGTTGAACTCGTCGTGCTCCTCTCCTGACTGCCGGCTCTTTGAGGCAGCGCAGGATGAAAGTCGCAGTGGCAGTTTGTCTCCGCTGCGACAAAACCATGAAGACTCAACTTCTCCTCCTCTCCTCCTGCCATCCTCTTCTCTCCTCTCCTTTACTCTTCTGGTCCCTCTATCTTCTCTCCTCACCTTCTTTTCTCTCCTCCTCACCTTTTTCTCCTCCTCTCCTGTCCTTCCTCACTTCTCCTTCTCTCCTGACCTTCTCATCTCTCCTCCAGTCCTGCTCTCCTTCTCCTCTCCCGCTCTCCTCCTCTCCTGACCTTCTCTTCTCTCCCACTTCTCCTCCTCTCCTCCGAGGTGACACCTCCTGGGTATCTTGGCGATGAGTCCTTCAGCAAATTAACAGAACTCCACTGAGAGCCCGAGAGGCCAAGCCCCCCCGTCACACACTCACACTCGCACTCACACTATCTGACACACGCTCACAGACACACACTGGGTGTCATATCATCACAGAGTGCCAACAGACATCTTCAGTCTGCCGACCAGACACTCACATGCAGACACTCTACAGGAACAGAACCATAGAAGCTCAGCCGTCTAATGAAGCGCTTCCAGCTCCTGGTCAGACAGCTGAGACTGAGAAAGACTGCAGACAGACAGACAGACAGACAGACAAACTGGCAGGTCGACAGGCTGGTAGGCAACACTTCAGCTTGCAGTTTCAACTGTTTCTACTGTTGCTCAGAAAGCCCAGAAATTATCGACTGCTGCCATCAGACAGTCTCAGAATTAGAAACCAGTTTCCAAAGACCGTGTTGGGTTTCTTTTTGTTCATAGTCGAGGTTCGTGTTAATCTGTCAAAAGGAGAAAATGACCAAAAGCCCAGCAGGACGATGCAGCATAAACAGGAACAACCGATACATGAACGGAAACACTCAAAGACAAATAGATTGGAAACCGGAATATGTAACAGACTCACTGTGTGTCGGTACAATATCATATTGTTTCACATGGTTTTGGTGCCATTAAAGAGAAGACGAGACGCATCCTGAGCTGGTCGAGTCCATTTCAGTTCCGTCCCTCAGAGGAAATCAGCCAAGGAGGCGGAGACTGTCGGGACATTTGGAACAATGATTCCGGCCCAGTGGGCACAGGGACACACACACACACACACACACACACACACACTTGGTTGTGACTCATCGTTATTCTTGATAGAAATGTTTTGGCTGCTGGTCACTAAATGGCAGCAGAAGGTTTCGTGTGATTGTTTTGCAGGTTGAAACAGACGCGCGCACACACACACACACACAGACACACACACACACACAACACACACACACTCCAGGGAAACCAAAACCTGGCCACCAGGTGTGTCTGCTGTCTGCTGGACCGTCCACGTCTTCACATCTTCACCAGGTGTTTCTTCTGCAGGACTTTTACAGAGAAACATTGGCTTAACCTTTATAAGGTGATTTAAAAAATACTACCAATCTTTTTATTATCTTGAGGTCCAGTGTGTGTGTGTGTGTGTGTGTGTGCCATTTGTATTTTCACACCGTTGTTACTCCAACAGTCCAAAGGTGTCCGAGGTCTTTTAAATTGGGAACGTTCTGTTCTGCCTCCTAATTGGCTGCAGACCTTCAGACCTGGAAGACTTGGACTCCCTCTGACTGGAGATGAGACGTCGGCTGCAGTCGTCTGGAGTCTTTCTCTCTCCTGCTTCCACTTCCAGACCTCTTTGGCTTTGGCCACGACATGTATTTCCTGTGGCTGTCAAGGAGTCTCTGCTCACACACACACACACACACACACACACATGAAATGAAATGAAATAAAATGAGCTGCATAAATGAACGAGTAAAGGTGGAGGAGGAGCTGCGTGGCTGCAGGCTGGAGGCCACAAA
Organism: Thamnaconus septentrionalis; assembly: GCA_009823395.1. NCBI lineage: Eukaryota > Metazoa > Chordata > Actinopteri > Tetraodontiformes > Monacanthidae > Thamnaconus > Thamnaconus septentrionalis. The sequence goes on along the minus strand of CM020503.1, from coordinate 16,805,881 downwards.
CACACTTCAGATCTCAAAGGCAATGGTGAAGGACCATCACACACACACACACACACACTGGTCAGTGATGTGTAGAGCCGACAGGTGTGTCATCCTCTACCAGCCCGTCACCATGTTCACCTGCCAGATCAGCCGACAGACAAAGTGTTAGTCTGCTCACCTCTGATTCCTCCCACTTTACCTCCACTCTTCTTCTCTCCTCCACTCTTTTTTCCTCCTCTGACTCCTTTTTTTTTTTACTTCTCGCCATGTTTCTCTGACCTTCTCTCGTGTGACCTCTTTTAAACCAGCAGTGACCTCGACCTTCCTTCCCCCATCCACCGTGTTCACCTGTTAGCTCGGGGTTTCTTGTACTTTTTTTCCCCTTCCTGTCCTCTTTTTCCTCCGCTTTCATTACAAAGAGGCGGTTTCATCTCCAGCTCTACCTCAGCGCTGACAGCTCCTCCACCTCCTCCACCTCCTCCGCCTCCTGCTCCTCCTGGAAGAGAGTGATCAGATAGAGGCCAACCAACAAGCTCCTTCTCTCTGAACGACCGGGCCGAGATATGTGGAGACCTTAACTGGGTATTGGATGAATTGTGTGTGTGAGTGTGTGCGTGTGTGTGTGAGTGAGTGCGTGTGTGTGTGTGTGAGTGAGCCGTTTGGCTCTCTGTGTTCAGATGAAGTCTGATGCTCCTCCGCAGGATGAACTTCCTCCTGGATTTGATTCTCTTTAATTCAGCATCACCACATTAAACTGCTGATGCTGTTGGGGTTTTAATTCAAAAGTCTTTTTTCCCCTGCCCTGTTTCTTTATTGTTTTGACGCTGAGGGCTTTTAATATCGGCAGATCTCTTTCTTTTTTAATCTCTTTTGATAAAAAAAACAATTTTTTTCCCTCTTCCTTTGCACTGATTTCGAGATTTTGTCGCCTCAGACAAATCAAACAGGCTGGGAAACTTTGGAAGCCGTCATTAGAACACAAAGGGCCAGATCCACAAAGCGTTTGTACGGCTTTTGCGCCAGAAAATCTGTGTAAATAGCGCCAAAAACTGTGATTCCGGTCCACAGAGGGGACGCAAACGTGAAAATCGGCGCAAAATGCGAAAAAAAATGCTCGTCTGCACGCAGTTTGACAGACGGAAACACCGCCAGCCAAAACCAGGCGCAGCTTCTGTCTGTCAAAGTGTTTCTTGCTTCTGAGTGAAACTTTCCTCTCTGAAAAGCCTGAAACATATATATATATATATATGGCTCCCCAAATCTTATATATAGATAGGCATAGACTACAGTATATATATGCCAATATTTTAGATAGGCTATTAAAAATACAAATGGTACTCAGGTGTTAGTGATTGTCTTGCTTATATAATGACTAACGCGTCTTGCGTCTTGACTTTCTTTCCATTATGTCTTGGTAAGACGGAGGAGGCATCGTAATGCCAGGCGCGCGCAGGAGCGCGTTTATCCTAGCAGAGTTTCGCTGTCAAACACATGCACTCACCAACAACCTTTGGCGCAAACTGCCCTCAGGTTGCCAGACCGCAACATTCGCACCTGTTTCAGGTGCCGCATTAGCGGTCGTGTTTGCGCCTGCATGTCATTAGTGCAAAAACCTTTGTGGATACCCGCATCTGTGGCGCAGATTGCAGCCGCAATCTCGCCGCAAAACGCGCCGCATTTTACCGCTGCGCGCCCTTCTTTGAGGATCGACCCCAAAGCATTTATTAATTTGTTACCTTATTTTGTGTGTTTTTTAATTTTTTAAAATTTATTTGTAATTTATTTAATTATTTTTTACAGCTGCCCTGGGATGTTAAAATGTTTCTGTCAGTTGCAAAAGTTTCCTCAACTTTGAACCAACAAAAAATGTCCAAACTACAAACTGCAGGAACTCTGATCCTACTTTTTGATCCACACGGCTCTTTGACCTTGGACATGTTTACGTTATTGCCAGCTTGACCTTTTTCCAGGATCAGGCTGCGTTCAGAGCAGAGCCGCTGCAGCCACCACCGCCGCCTGGCTTGTTTCATCCATTTTCGATGAGGCCCAGAAAAAAAAAAAAAAAAAACAACTCAGTATGTCGCTGCTGAAAAAGTCCCAAGCAGCTCGACTCTTCTGGAAGCTCCTGTCACTCATCAGCTGCAGCCGCCCACTTGAATGCAAACCAAACTAAATGGCAGCAGGCGGCGCTACACCGGAGGTTTCTCCGAAAATAACGCAACAGATTTACAACACACATCAGATTCTGAGAGGGCTGATGATCAGATATTCTTCCAGTAATTCCTCATAAAAGGTTTTTCCTCATGTTGTTGAGGATAAACTCTGTTTGAAATCTGCAGCGATTAGTGTGGACTGAGTGGGCAGCAACAAAGTGTTAAACTAACAATAGTTAAAGGCCAGTATTCCATCCATGCTTGTATGAACCCTGATAGTAATGATGCATTTATAAGGATTCAAAATTGGATATTAAGATTAAATCTCACACATAGTTTGTGTTAAAATTGATTCAAAATAGCTTGTGGTGGTAATTTTGAAAAAACAATAGCTTGCAACAACACTGGGAAAAAAATCAAGGAAACAACTATGAACCAGTTGATTTTTGGAACCATGCATTTAGTTCAAAACTTTGAATTCTGAACTTTGAACAGAATTAGTTCATTTGTGAAGTGAACTTTGAAGTAGTTCATGTAGACAGTGACCTTGAAAGTGAAAGGCAATTTTGGACAAAAAAAAAAAAGTATCTGTGTGAAGCAGACAGACTGATTACCCAGGTGATGGAGATTTGATCGACTTTATCTGGAGAAACACTGAGAAAGTTTAAATCTAATTATTACTACTGTTCAGATAAAGTTGGAAAGGTCTCAGCTTCGCTCCACCTACATTCAGATGTATGAATTTACTGCACATTGTTTTTTTTTTAGCTTTTTAATATTTCTTCTAGTCATGTAATCAAACTCAGGGAGGAAATCAGTTCTGCTGATTGGCTGCGTTAAAACATGCCGGCGTACATTAAGTGGGAGGAAACAGTGTGTGTCCCTCAGAGCGCAGCGGAGGTAATGAATATCTGCCGCCGACTCTCAGCGCAGCGGCCAAAACCCACTTAAATTGTCTTCACGCTCTATATCACTTCCCATCTCCGTGCCAGGAACCTGCAGCCAGGAACAAAAATCAAAAGTCCCCCTGAAAATATGGGACGATGCAGCAGGTGGAAAATGAAACGTGGAAAAAATGAAACCCCGTGCACGGGAGACGTATCTGCTTCTGGCAGTGTGTGTGTGTGTGTGTGTGTGTGTGTGTGTGTGTGTATTGGTTCAGGGGTTGGCAGGGGCCAGCGTCTCTAATTGGGGACAGACTCGGCGTCCCCTCTTTGATTTCACCGCTGCAGCTGCGCTGGTGGACGTGGTGTCGGCGTTGAGAGTCAGCTGTCAGGTGAGTAATTGAGGTGAACGGCTCGGTCGCCCTGAGGAGGGAGGGAAGGAGGGATGACGGGAGGAAATAAGGGGGGAGGGAGGGCTGGCAGCAAACGTCCGATTTTTTCATTTTCTCGTGTTTAGTTTTGAATGTGAATGAATTTTATGCTCAGCTGCAGGTTTTTTGTCCACCGCAACAAAGCGGCTCCCTGCAGGTCCTCAGAATGGATCAAGGTGAAGGATTGCTGGTGTTCAGAATGGGTCCAGGGAATCAGATAGAATTGAATCATTGATTCATTTTGGTTTCTTATTGGTTGGGTAACAAGCCAGTATGAGTTGCAGCGAGGCTCTGAGTCCATTGTCTTTGACTGCCCAGAAAAATGCTTGGGTTAATTCAAACAAAAACTTTTTATATATGTATTTAATCATCATTTGTGTGGCAACAGGATAATTAAACACAACTTGTTGAAAAGCGCCAGCCAGGAAAATACCTGAGTGTGTGTGTGTGTGTGTGTGTGTGTGTGTGTGTGTGCACGATGCTATCCATGCAGCACAATGAGAGGATGTGACAGGCCAGCACAGCGCCGTACAGAGGGCAGAGTTGACCTTGGTGTCGACCTTGGTGCTGCTCCGCTGGGTTAAAGGTGTTGCTGCTGAGTGAGACAGAAGGGAGGTCAGAGGTCAAATCCAGTTTGGTCTGGATGTTTGTTTGTCCTTCTTTGTCAAATTTTCTATTTTAGATGTGTGTGTGTGTGTGTGTGTGTGGAAAAAAGAGACAGCAGATTATTTTCACTGTCTTTCTGTTTCTAGGCAACTTAAAAAAACTCTATATGTCTAAAACCGTGTCGTTGCTGCTGCCGTTGTGTTGTGTTGGTCCTGTTGTTCTGCTGAGGTGGAGCTTCTGCTCTGGACTTCTGAAAAAAGCAGCTAAATATTGTTGGCCACATTTTTGATGTGATGGTTGAGCTTTACGCCCCCTGTTGGCCATTGGAGGTATGTGTCCAAGCTGGTGTAGAAAAAAAAAAAAATCACCATTCTAGGAGAGAATTAGTCTCAGCAGCTCAGGTAGCAGCTGGGAGGCGGAGCTTTGGCCAGCAGGGGTTCATTGTCGTGATGGAGAGATGAGTCCCGAAGAGCTGCAGGTGTTATGACGCCTGCAGCCTCTGAGAGGAGTGACGGGGGCTTGTAAGCATGTTGTTGATGCTTGCTGCCTGCAGGAAAACACAGGTTGACAGCCAGGGGGCACTGTTCCCAGAGCTCAGTGGCGCCTGGTGAGAGAACTCAGACACCAGAGGGGCCAGAAGTTTCTGCAGAAGTTGTGAAGTGACTGAAAACCAGCAAGACTTCACACAGGCCGAGGGCTTCAGTGCTTAGTGTGTCTGTCCTGTTGTGTTGTTGTATTCATTGTGTTACATGTTTATTGTTCTGCTGTCACGTGGGGCCGGAGAGACTGCAGAGGAGGTTGTCTTCCACCCCTCTGAACTCCTACTAAGTCCTCGAATTTGATCAGAAACTGTTTTTCCTGATTTCTTTAATCTCCATGTGCTGTTTTTTTGTGTTTGGACCATGATTGAGTAGATATTCTGTCTCAAGCACATTGTGAAAATGATAAAATTACATATTTTTTGTTTGTAAGTTTTAAATTGAATGACACACACAAAACACAAACACGTTTTTTTTCTAAGGCTGCTTGCCAAGGAAAAATGTATGAAATTGAAAACTTTTTTTTAAAGACAAATTTTCACAAATTACATTCATTTAGAACCGGTGCTGCTAACTACATGGCAAGTAATAAACAATGTTAAAGTTGAAGGTTTGAATTTGATCAAAGTGCTGCAGAGACGTTTGAACATTCACGCCGGCCAGCATCTAGTTTCAGAAAACAAGATTTTGTTTTTTTTTCACTTCCAGACGGGAAGCTCCTCTTCATTTTCCATCAATGGACTCGTCAGCTCCATTGATGGGAGCTCGTCAGCTCAGGTGTGCAGCCGCTCGGCACGACTCCCTGGTCCCTCGGCTTCAGCTCAGCTTTGCAGGCTGTACAGGTCACATGGTGCATCGGTTCAGCCCACCGTTGGACAGATGGAGGCCCAAGAGGAGGGTCTTCCACTCAAGATCCCACTGCATGTTCAGAACATGGAGCCCGTTCTGGATCCTGGATAGTTTAAATATAGAAATCAATATATAGAAATACAATACATACATAAACAATATGCTCATTACCAAATAGAATCTTGTGCAGAACGAAGAAATCTTCACCTTTGGTCAGTTGATGTCAAGTCAGTGACTGATAGTTGTGATATTTTTACTCAGTTCATCCGTCAGATACGCTTCAAATCACCTGTCAATCATTTTTTCATTGGACTCACAAAACACCTGCGAGCGCAAAATATTTCTGCCAAGATAAATTTTTATTTTTATGTTTTGCCTCAATCACCGTTGAATGATGCAATACTCCAAAATGCAAATGCAAACATCCATCAATCAGCAGCCACGCAGAGGCCAAGCTGAAGGTCAGTGGGTCACTCACACGACTACCAGGAACAAGCGGAAGAACCTGCGGCTCTTCTCTCTCGTTCCCAAGTTGGTCGTAGCAGATTTGCTTATCGGTGTCGACAGGTTTGCTGGAGGCCGACGGCCGGCCGCTGGTAAAAATAACTTCTGTCAACAAGTTTTTTGGCAACGTGGCTGGTTTATCTGGCACGCCGAGAGGTGCCGAGAGGTGCCAAGAAGTGTGGTGGGAAAAACTAATCACGAGAAACCACCAATTTACAAGCTGACATGTTAGTATCTCAGTTCTTTTAAGAGGTTCCTCACATATTTGCAGAACTGAACATTTCATCCTGGACTCCAGTGGAGCAGCTTCCACTCTGGAGTTAATTTGGAAAAACAGAGTTAGCCCTCTGTTTGCAGCATCCTGCTCTCTTGCATCTTCCACGTGTGGAGGGGGGACAAAAAAACAAAAGAGGTCTCAGAGCCAATACTGGGATCACTTCAGGGAAATGTATCAGTGCCCTTTGTGATGTCATAAAGGGAAGTTGAAGGAGGGACATTCAGATTGTTGTGAGGAGACTGGCCACCTGCCGTCCACAGGTGTTTCCAGTGAATCTGAATCCTCGACTCGTCCTCCACTTCCACGGGACGAAGAGAACTTTGCCCAACTTCCACACCTCAAGCAGGGAAATGGAATCAGTTCCTTCAAACTGTCTGGAACTCTGGGTATGACAGTGAGATGGTGCTGCAGGACGCCGGCGGACCTTCAGCAAAAAAAACCTCTGCATCAATATTCTACACACAACATATGCCTGGGAGTGAGCACGCTCTCTTTTTGGTCATAAATAATGTGCTGTTTTTGGAGATTTGCAGCTGCTTTGTGACTTTCCTGAGGAGCCCGGAAAAAACAACAACAAAAAAAACAATCAAAAAGAAAACTCAAAGTTCTCTGCAGTTTGTTGCTATTGATCGGAAACCCAAGTCGCTTCCTATTCAAGAGAAAGAAAAAGTAAAAAAAACAATAACTCACTCTGCTGTGTTTCTGATTGCATCACTTCCTGTCGTCGTGCACCTGGCACAACGAAAACTAACCTCTTCAGAGTGACGTTGCACTTATGTGAACCTCTGTAGCCGCGTTCAGACTGCTAGCCAAAATCCGATTTTTAGCCCATCCAGATTGAAACCGGATGGCTCTTTTGTTGTCTGAACAGTCATAAATCACATAAAATCCGATTTTTGGACAGATGTGTCTCAGTCTGAACAACTCCAAACACACCAGACACAGAGCCAGATCCCATTTGGACACTTGCTAAAAACAGTGTGGCGAGTCATCCCTACAAATTGGATTTGAGATGGAATCTGATTTGAATCAGATTCGCCTGCAATCTGAACGCGGCCTGTGTCTTCTTCTATCTACTGCTGTTTTTCCCCCCCCAGCCTGTTAAGCTTTTTAATCTGGCCCGCTGAAACTTGAAGAAACTATATTAATAGTAAGAAAGTCATAAAATAGCTGTGGGGGCTCCTGATGAAAAAGCAAGTGGCCCCATGTCTCTAGGACAAAGTTGAAATTTCAACCCATAGACTTGCATTGAATTAGGGTTAACGATAAGCCTGAAACTAGGGTTAGGGTTAGGGTTTGCTGAAATTAGGGTTAGGGTTTCGGGGTTCCTCAAGTACTAGAAGCCCCAAATTTGGCGTGGGCGCTTCTTGGGGGCTCCTGATGAAAAAGCAAGTGGCCACATGTCTCTAGGAAAAAGTTGAAATTTCACCCCATAGACTTGCATTGAATTAGGGTTAACGATAAGGCTGAAACTAGGGTTAGGGTTAGGGCTAGCTGAATTTAGGGTTAGGGTTTCGGGGTTCCTCAAGTACTAGAAGCCCCAAATTTGGCGTGGTTACTTCTTGGGGGCTTCTGATGAAAAAGCAAGTGGCCCCATGTCTCTAGGACAAAGTTGAAATTTCACCCCATAGACTTGCATTGAATTAGGGTTAACGATAAGGCTGAAGCTAGGGTTAGGGTTAGGGTTAGCTGAAATTAGGGTTAGGGTTTCGGGTTCCTCAAGTACTAGAAGCCCCAAATTTGGCGTGGGCGCTTCTTGGGGGCTCCTGATGAAAAAGCAAGTGGCCCCATGTCTTTAGGACAAAGTTGAAATTTCACCCCATAGACTTGCATTGAATTAGGGTTAACGATAAGGCTGAAACTAGGGTTAGGGTTAGGGTTAGCTGAAATTAGGGTTAGGGTTTCGGGGTTCCTCAAGTACTAGAAGCCCCAAATTTGGCGTGGGCGCTTCTTGGGGGCTCCTGATGAAAAAGCAAGTGGCCCCATGTCTTTAGGACAAAGTTGAAATTTCACACCATAGACTTGCATTGAATTAGGGTTAACGATAAGGCTGAAACTAGGGTTAGGGTTAGGGTTAGGGTTTTGGGGTTCCTCAAGTACTAGAAGCTCCAAATTTGGTGTGGGCGCTTCTTGGGGGCTCCTGATGAAAAAGCAAGTGGCCACATGTCTCTAGGACAAAGTTGAAATTTCACCCCATAGACTTGCATTGAATTAGGGTTAACGATAAGGCTGAAGCTAGGGTTAGGGTTAGGGTTAGCTGAAATTAGGGTTAGGGTTTCGGGGTTCCTCAAGTACTAGAAGCCCCAAATTTGGCGTGGGCGCTTCTTGGGGGCTCCTGATGAAAAAGCAAGTGGCCCCATGTCTTTAGGACAAAGTTGAAATTTCATCCCATAGACTTGCATTGAATTAGGGTTAACGATAAGCCTGAAACTAGGGTTAGGGTTAGGGTTAGGGTTTTGGGGTTCCTCAAGTACTAGAAGCTCCAAATTTGGTGTGGGCGCTTCTTGGGGGCTCCTGATGAAAAAGCAAGTGGCCACATGTCTCTAGGACAAAGTTGAAATTTCACCCCATAGACTTGCATTGAATTAGGGTTAACGATAAGGCTGAAGCTAGGGTTAGGGTTAGGGTTAGCTGAAATTAGGGTTAGGGTTTCGGGGTTCCTCAAGTACTAGAAGCCCCAAATTTGGCGTGGGCGCTTCTTGGGGGCTCCTGATGAAAAAGCAAGTGGCCCCATGTCTTTAGGACAAAGTTGAAATTTCACCCCATAAACTTGCATTGAATTAGGGTTAACGATAAGCCTGAAACTAGGGTTAGGGTTAGGGTTAGGGTTTTGGGGTTCCTCAAGTACTAGAAGCTCCAAATTTGGTGTGGGCGCTTCTTGGGGGCTCCTGATGAAAAAGCAAGTGGCCCCATGTCTTTAGGACAAAGTTGAAATTTCACCCCATAGACTTGCATTGAATTAGGGTTAACGATAAGCCTGAAACTAGGGTTAGGGTTAGGGTTTGCTGAAATTAGGGTTAGGGTTTCGGGGTTCCTCAAGTACTAGAAGCCCCAAATTTGGCGTGGGCGCTTCTTGGGGGCTCCTGATGAAAAAGCAAGTGGCCACATGTCTCTAGGAAAAAGTTGAAATTTCACCCCATAGACTTGCATTGAATTAGGGTTAACGATAAGGCTGAAACTAGGGTTAGGGTTAGGGTTAGGGTTTTGGGGTTCCTCAAGTACTAGAAGCCCCAAATTTGGTGTGGGCGCTTCTTGGGGGCTCCTGGTGAAAAAGCAAGTGGTCCCATGTCTTTAGGACAAAGTTGAAATGTCACCCCATAGACTTGCATTGAATTAGGGTTAACGATAAGGCTGAAACTAAGGTTAGGGTTAGGGTTAGCTGAAATTAGGGTTAGGGTTTCTGGGTTCCTCAAGTACTAGAAGCCCCAAATTTGGTGTGGGCACTTCTTGGGGGCTCCTGATGAAAAAGCAAGTGGCCCCATGTCTTTAGGACAAAGTTGAAATTTCACCCCATAGACTTGCATTGAATTAGGGTTAACGATAAGGCTGAAACTAGGGTTAGGGTTAGGGTTAGGGTTTCGGGGTTCCTCAAGTACTAGAAGCTCCAAATTTGGTGTGGGCGCTTCTTGGGGGCTCCTGATGAAAAAGCAAGTGGCCCCATGTCTTTAGGACAAAGTTGAAATTTCACCCCATAGACTTGCATTGAATTAGGGTTAACGATAAGCCTGAAACTAGGGTTAGGGTTAGGGTTTGCTGAAATTAGGGTTAGGGTTTCGGGGTTCCTCAAGTACTAGAAGCCCCAAATTTGGCGTGGGCGCTTCTTGGGGGCTCCTGATGAAAAAGCAAGTGGCCACATGTCTCTAGGAAAAAGTTGAAATTTCACCCCATAGACTTGCATTGAATTAGGGTTAACGATAAGGCTGAAACTAGGGTTAGGGTTAGGGTTAGGGTTTTGGGGTTCCTCAAGTACTAGAAGCCCCAAATTTGGTGTGGGCGCTTCTTGGGGGCTCCTGATGAAAAAGCAAGTGGTCCCATGTCTTTAGGACAAAGTTGAAATGTCACCCCATAGACTTGCATTGAATTAGGGTTAACGATAAGGCTGAAACTAAGGTTAGGGTTAGGGTTAGCTGAAATTAGGGTTAGGGTTTCTGGGTTCCTCAAGTACTAGAAGCCCCAAATTTGGTGTGGGCACTTCTTGGGGGCTCCTGATGAAAAAGCAAGTGGCCCCATGTCTCTAGGACAAAGTTGAAATTTCATCCCATAGACTTGCATTGAATTAGGGTTAACGATAAGGCTGAAACTAGGGTTAGGGTTAGGGTTAGCTGAAATTAGGGTTAGGGTTTCGGGGTTCCTCAAGTACTAGAAGCCCCAAATTTGGTGTGGGCGCTTCTTGGGGGCTCCTGATGAAAAAGCAAGTGGCCACATGTCTCTAGGACAAAGTTGAAATTTCACCCCATAGACTTGCATTGAATTAGGGTTAACAATAAGGCTGAAATTATGGTTAGGGTTTCAGGGTTCCTCATGGGCTCGAAGCCCCAAATTTGACGTGGGTGTTTCTTAGAGGGTCCCGATGAAGCACCAAATGGCCCCATGTCTCTAGGACAAAGTTAACCTTTGACCCTCATAGACTTGCATTGAATTAGGTTTCGCGATAAGGCTGAAACTAGGTTTAGGGTTAAGGTTAGTTGAAATTAGGGTTAGGGTTTTTGGGCTTCCTCATGGGATAGAAGGCCCAAATTTCACATGGGTGTGTCTGAGGGCTCCTGATGCAAAAGCAATTGGCCCCATGTCTCTTGCACAAAGTTGAACTTTGACCCTTATAGACTTACATGAAATTAGGCTTAGGGTTAAGGCTGAAACTAGGTTTAGGGTTAAGGTTAGTTGAAATTAGGGTTAGGGTTTTTGGGCTTCCTCATGGGATAGAAGGCCCAAATTTCACATGGGTGTGTCTGAGGGCTCCTGATGCAAAAGCAATTGGCCCCATGTCTCTTGCACAAAGTTGAACTTTGACCCTTATAGACTTACATGAAATTAGGCTTAGGGTTAAGGCTGAAATTAGGGTTAGGATTTTTAAAGTTAGGGTTAGGGTATTGGGGTTCCTCATGTGCTAGAAGCCCAAAATTTGACGTGGGTGTGTCTTGAGGGATCCTGATGAACCTGCAAGTGGCCCCATGCCTGTAGGATAAAGTTGAACTTTGACCTTCATAGACTTGCGTGAAATTAGGGTTAGGCTAAAATTAGGGTTAGGGTTATGCATAAGTCTGGCATTGGGGTTAGGGTTTCGGTGTTCCTCATGCGCTAGAAGCCCCAAATTTGACGTGGTGTGTCTTGGGGCTCCTGATGAAAAAGCAAGTGGCCCCATATCTCTAGGACAAAGTTGCCATTTGGGTTAGGGTTAGGGTCTCAGACACCATGCCAACGCGATGTGCCTCAGACACGCTGATGGTGAGAGCGGAAAGCAACCCAACCAGTCAGAGTTATTCAATAATAAACTCTTTGCAAGAAGCCTCCCCGGCGACAAGCTAAGCTCAGCTGTGGATACGAGTCGGTTACAGGCAGGTATTCAGGTCCTGCGCTTCAGGCGAGGCGCCCTGATTGATAATACTGATGATTAGACTGTGCCGGCAGGGGAGAGGAAGGGAGGAGGGGAAGGAGGAAGAGAGGAAAATAAGGAAGATAATGACGCTAATGATGATCACAGAATTATTAATACCTGAATATTTAGCAGTGGCCCTGAGCCAAACACATCATGGTGTGAGATCCTTTAATATCCCTTTTTAATCAGACGCTTTACCAAAACACGCAGGCTCACATCATTGAAAGTGGTGGAGATGACTAAAAGCCGTTTATTTCCCAGAGTGAATCGCATTTTCCTCCCCTCCCCGTCACCTCAGCACAACATAAATGTTTTTACTTTTATTAGCAACACACATTAACCTCACGCACACTGTTTACCTGTGTCACAGAAACATATGGCTTTTAATTTATGGATGATGTCACTTCAGTGATGGCAGCCCATTAATTGGTTCTGGCTGGATGATTGTGTGTGTGTGTGTGTGTGTGTGTGTGTGTGTGTGTGCTCTTTTCTTTCCTTTAAAACTGACTGATGTGAGGACACATTTAATTCACCTGCTGGACTTCTAGCCGGAAACGATTCCCTCTGTTCTGCAGAAACGTGATCCTATCATCGTCATCGTCGTCTGCCGGGTTTAGGCGGCTCTCTACTGCCCCCACTGGTGGCTCTGCTGCCTCTGCTCTGCCCCTGAGGTTCCTCCTCTGACGCTGCACCTGTTCCTGCACCTGTTTCCTCCCCAGTCACACCTTAGAGGTTCAAACCACTCAACTGTAATATTTACCTTTATAATGTGTGATTTTCATTTTAAGTCAGCAGTTAATACATTTTCTTCTGCTTCTATTTTTTTTTTTTTTTCCAGAAATCTGAGACGTTGAAGCTGTTCTGGAAAATTAACAGTTTTCTGTGAGTTTGTCAGTGTGTCGACAGCAGGACTGAGGCTGCAGCAGCAGCAGGTTGCTAATGACTGGACAGGAAGTGTGTTTTTCCCACACCTGTGTGTGTGTGTGTGTGTGTGTGTGTGTGTGTGTGTGTGTGTGTGTGTGTGTGTGTGTATGTGTGTGTGTCAACATGTTGGCTAAAGGTTAAAGCTGCCGACCTCCAGAGCTGCTCATGGAAAAACAGTCTGCATGGTTGAACCTGAACAGCAGAATAGTGTCAACATGTGTGTCTGTGTGTATGTCTGTGTGTGTCTATTTTTTTTTTTCATTCTTCAGATGACGTGTCTCCTGTGTTTGCTCTGGCTTTATCTCTGATTTCCATCTGGTTGCTTTGATAAACATATGTTTGCAGTCGTTCCTGGTTTGTTAATTTTGCAGAGGGAAAATTGGGACAAATTTGAAACCGGGGAGCACACACAGAGACGACACACACACACAGGAAACAAACACACGAGAAACAGGCACAGGAAACTTGCCGGCCAATCAGAGGCTTTCAATTCCACCCGCAGCCGCTGCCAGCGCCGCCGCTACACAGGTGACAGATTGAGAGCGGGCGGGCAATTCGCTCAGACACCTGAGAGCACCCCGAGGACCCCTCCCCCTCTCAGACAGGAGGGCGGGGCTGGCAGCTCTGCCGCAAAACACCAATTAGGAATCTTCCAGGAAAACAGCTCCATTAGAAAGACCAATTAAAGAGCCATTAAGGAGGAGGGCAGGCAGCCAATCAGTTATGCCGCAGATCCTCAGCTGACTGACTGACTGACTGAGTGACTGACTGACTGGACCCAACATATGAATGTTTGCATCATCATCCCAGAATATGGTTCCACACTCGGAAGGTGAGAGTGAAGATGAACACACACAGTCGACAGTTGCTGTTTGAATCATCTTTTAATGTAACACACACACACACACACACACACACACACACACACACACACACACACTCTAGGTCAATGAGTAAAGACGAGGAGGAGCGAATGAGGGGTAAAGGTGCAAAGCAGAAGATAAGTGATGATCCTCAGCTGGAGGAGAGTGTGAGGTTCCTTGTGCAGGAAGTTCATCAAAGACACACAACACAGGTGCATCCTGGGTAGGGGACATGCAGTGCTGTGAATCCAGGAGAACCTGATGTGTCTGTTGTTTCCACTGAGAGGTGAGAGATTCCCTCCCTGTTTGTCCAGTGACATCAGAACCCAACCAGCTGACAAGAGTGCCGCTGTTGCAACTTTCACCTTCGCAGCCGTTCGCACAGTAGCGAGCGGCAAGTCTCTGGTGTGAGTGGAGCTTCGGGGAAACCACATATGCAATATGTGAAGATGATGATCTCACTAAAACCTGAGAGCTTTGAGTGAAAAGATCACAATCTGCTGATCATGAGGACAACAGTGGGACATTTCCAGTGAACCTGCTGGATGCAGTTGGATCTGAGGTCCCAACTCGTCCTCCAGAGCACACTCACACACAACTGCTGTTGTTGTCTGTGGAGACACACAAACACACAGAACAAGGTCACTATGGCCATGTGTGTGTGTGTTTGTGTGTGTGTGTGTGCGCAGCGGTGCTGAATGTTTGGAGTGTGTGCCACCTCAAACAGCTGCGGTGTGTGTTCACTGAAGCTGCCGCCGCTACGTGTACGTGTGTGTGTGTGTGTGTGTGTGTGTGTGTGTGTGTGCGTGCCTGTGTTTGCTGCAGGCCGAGCAGAGCCACTTCAGACAGACAAACTGGAGCAGCGGCTTCATTAGTTAAAACAGTAGACGGTGAATTTCAATGAGCTCACCACCGTCAAAATACCTCATTAAAGAGTCGGTGTGGGCAAGGGAAAGTGGGCGGGGCCTGGGAAGGATGTTGGAGGGACTGGAAAAACAGAGGTGAAGAATAAGAACCAGCATCCAACAGCAGGAAAACACTCGGACATGTTGTAGGAGAAATCAGAGTATCTCAGTGGGAGTGGCCTGCGAGGGGCTGCAGCTCTTGTCTATTTGTCCCACACTGCAATACTGTGCTGGGAACACACACACACACACACACACACAACTTAGTTCACAAGGCAGTGAACAACAACGACAAGGAGCCTGAAGGCTGATTAAAGTGGAGCCGCTGTGCACCTCCCCCGACACTAGAGGGAGCTGTTTGAGCTGCATGTTGCACATTTTCCATTCCGTCTGTGAACTGATGCCTTGGTTTTTTTGTTGTTGTTTTTTCCCTCTCCTGAAGTGAGCTGCCGGCAGGTGCTGATGTCTGTCTGCCAAGCAGGAAGTTCTCTCACTCTGCAAAGTTCAGGGCTCAGAATCTGCTGCGTCTGATTAAAGCAGCGCCTCCAGGCCCTGCAGGTCTCAGGTCCAATCACAGCGCAGCAATTAAAATTCACTCTCTCAGCAGAGGCAGTGGCGGCGGCAGCCACCCAGAGAAAGAAGGGGCGGGGGGAACATCCCGCCCCGGATGGGGGAGGTATGGGAGTGTATGGTGGTGTATGGGGGGGTCCATGGGGTTGCTCTTCAGTCACGGCGTGACGGCTCTGTTGCAGGGGGCGTCGCCAGCAGTAGCGGCGAGACAGTCGGCCTGTCAGACGGAGTGACGGGCTGACAGAGTGGCGGCGGAGAGGGGGAGGAGAGAAAGGAGGGAGGAGAGGTGAGGAAGGAATGAGAGAAGGAGAAGAAGAAAGGATGGAGGGGTTAGGAGAGGAGGTGAGGAAGGAGGGAGGAGAGGGCGGAGGAAGAGAAGGGAGGGGAGGGGGAGGAGGAGAGGTGGAGAGGGGAAGGAAGGAGGAGGAAGAGGAGGAGGAGGCTCCAGCGTGTCTCTCCATCGGAGTTGAAACGATGAGAGGCGACGACAACAAATGATCTCCAGCAGGGAACAAAGTGGCAGGAAGGAAAAACCTGTTTGTTGCTGGTGAAGATTCAAGTGAGATCAGAGTGAGAAGCAGCTCGTGAACACACACACACACACACACACACACACACACACACACACACACACACACACACGCTAAAAAAAGCTAACTGATGGACTGCAACTGGGGAGAGAAAAAGTATGGACTACTGAACGACTTTGGTTGGTTATTCTGAGCAAGTTGAAACTCAAAATTGAGTTTGTTTTTTTGCATTTTTGTGATGCAAAGATTAAGTCCCCAACAGGTGGCGCCATCACTGTTATGTGCTCTCAGGCCTCAGCAGCCGCACACCTGCAGGAATCTTAACAAGGTTTTCGGGAGACGCTGGCTTCTCATTGGCCGGCAGTCTAGATGCCTGAATCAGCTGACGGCCGCATCATCTGAACTCCGACCAAAACTGAACTCCGTGCAGACAGCCTTTTTTCTAACGGAATCCAAAACCATTCGTCACCCCTCACACTTGAAGCTCTACTCTTCTGAGGTCAGGTCAGCTGGTCCTGTTTCTGTCAGCAGGTGGCGCTGCAGACAACATCCCATAATAAGGTGACGATGAATCAGAGAAAAAGTTTCAAGGTTACAAATCATAAATAAAAGGTTTTCAAGTTCCTGGTTGCAAACAACGGGTCAAGGCAACGTTGGGGTCAGAGGTCATGATGGAATTTAGTCTCCTTACTGGTCAACATGTATCAGCTGTTGTTGTTTCCAGTGTTCCCAGAGATTTTGGATTTTTTTTCTTCATAATGGCCTGAAAAGCATGAATTGGGTCAGACAGCATTGAGTGTTTGGTGAGTTTTTCCACCACAAGCTGCTGCCAACATCCACTTTTTTATTTCATCCTTAAACCATGTTTGAATGTTTTTTCTTTGACAAAATCCTTCACCAGCTTTTTTTAAATCCAGCTTTGAGAGAAGACAAAGCAGAAGCAGAAGCAGGAGGCCAGAAGAGAAACTTTGGCTGATGAGTTTGGCTGCCTCCAGTAATTTGCGACGCAGATGATCAGAATCATCAATCCAGTTAAATACCAGAGCGATGACAAAGGGGCTGCTGTGAGGATGAGGGACCGTCGTTTGCTCCCAGCTGACGGTTTGAATCGCCGGCGGCCGAGTGTGTCTCTTCATCCTGTAAAAAAAATAACACAAAATGAAAAATGGCAGACAGTGTGGATAGTGTGGATGGACGTCTCAGAAGGTCGGAGGTCCTCAAATACAAATCTTGAAGTGCAAGAAATTTTTTTTCGTATGAGTCAAAAGTCCATTTATTCAGGTTTGTCAAGTCACAATGCAATATTAATAATAAAAGTAAAAAAAGCAAAAAGGCATCATATAATGCATATTCAAAACAGCAGCAGCAGCAGCAGCAGCAGCAACAACAACAAAAACATAAAATAAAATGAAATTGTCATTTCCATTTTGACATAAATTGAAATGTGTGTCTAACCCCTCTGTCATGAATTCTAATCAAATATGTCAGAAAAGGGTTTCAGTAATATAAATGTGGCTGCGTTTGGTGTTACAAAAAAAAGAAGGAAGGAAGGAAGGAAGGAAGGAAGGAAGGAAGGAAGGAAGGAAGGAAGGAAGGAAGGAAGGAAGGAAGGAACGAACGAAAGAAAGAAAGAAAGAAAGAAAGAAAGAAAGAAAGAAAGAAAGAAAGAAAGAAAGAAAGAAAGAAAGAAAGAAAGAAAAAGAAAGAAAGAAAGAAAGAAAGAAAGAAAGAAAGAAAGAAAGAAAGAAAGAAAGAAAGAAAGAAAGAAGGAAAGAGAGAAAGAAAGAAAGAAAGAAGAAAGAAAGAAAGAAAGAAAGAAAGAAAGAAAGAAAGAAAGAAAGAAAGAAAGAAGGAAAGAGAGAAAGCGCTCTGACCAGACCGGTCATTGTGGAACCTTGTGGGCCACAAATCGGTGGCTGGTGGACCAAATGTGGCCCACGGGCCACCTATTGAGGACCACTGCTGTAGGTGAAACCGGTGAGAGTCTCTTCTCTGCTTCCTCTGATTCAGCTCTTCCGTCTCCTCTCCCTCAACTCCTCCTCGGCTAATTGTCCCACTTGACCCGAACCTCCTTTTCAGTCTTTCGTCTTTGGAAAAGTGGAATAAATTTGCATTTGTTCCTTCCAGTCAATCATCTCGGTGTCGGGGGCCGAGTGGTTCTCCAGGGGTCACGTATGTTCATCACCAGAGTTTTGTTCCTTGCAGCGCCACTCGGATGCATAATTAGCAGGAATCTCCTCTGACTCTCCAGGAAAACTCCACACGATCTTCTTCTCCCGCTGTGAGGAGCCAGTGTCTGGCCCCCGAGAAGAAGCTGGTAGAGTTCAGACGAGTCTCTGTCCTCGCCGCCCCAAAGGTTTGTCTCAACCTGGTTTCCATGTGTATGTTGTGAAGTTTGGTGGCTCAGTCCCATTTAGCTTCTGCTCCACCACTCAGCACCTTCCATCCATCTGATCACAGTCGACTTCAGGTGCAGGTTCAATTTCGATGCCTTTGTTTCAATCACAGTTCCAGAATACAAACTACATTGTTGCCATTACAGCACAAAACGTTTATTTTCCATTTTACTGCTGATTCAAATCAACATTTTCCTCCAAATCCACCTTGTTGTGTTTCCTTCTTTTGTCGCTATACAAATGTTGCATTTTGCTTTATTCTGATCCAACTTCATGAATTGGAGCCACTTTATAGTCTTTGGCACGACACTTATTTTTCACACTGAGGTCAACTAAAGTTTGCCAGTGTCTATTGTTCATGGCTTTATAATGTGAAAGCCAATCAGCAGCCAATGTAGATCTAGATGCCAAATGATGATTGGCTCACAGACGCTGAGATTTCCTGTCTTGAAATATCAGAACTTGGCAGCGAAAGATGCTCATTGTTCAATATTCAATTGGATTGGAGCATTTCAGTCGGTGCTGCTAATGTATGGAAGTTTGGTAGGCAGCCCTAGTGTCTATCTTGTTTCAAATGAAGGGTGAAGAGCTGTTTTCCCAGAATGCATTGTAAATCTATGGCTGTGGCAACCAAATGTTTGTATGATATTCTTATTGATTTATGTGTCACCACTGTGCGGCTGCTCTGTCTTTCTGCTTGTCTTTCTTCTCTCCATTGTCTCTTTGGCGCTACTCCTCCCACGTCCACTCATTTTTATTTCTGATTAAAGCGACGCCCCCCCTTGGTTCCAGCTCTTATCAGCTCTGTGAACTGTCTGCCAGGCCTCCACAAGTTGAGACAGTCAATGCACTCACACATGTGGTCCCAGATCAGTTTGCAAAGCAGAGACCTCAGGAGACCTCAGGTGGTCCAGTTGGGACTTGAACTTGAAATAATTTATTGTGAAACATTAATAAAAGACACAAAGTGTTCAGAATATGAAGGAGGAGGAAAAGAATGGAGCTGGAATTGTGTGTGTGTGTGTGTGTGTGTGTGTGTGTGTGCGTTTGCGCGCTTGCATGTGTAAATGTCGACTTCCTGTTGTTTGTTTTTATGTCCAAGCTCTCAAGACTTGCTGTTCCATTGTATGTGCTGCTTTTCGTCTGAGCAAGTTGTATTGTGTTTCAGGGGCCTTCGGGCTGCATCCCAATTCCATGGTCCTACCTCAGCTGCGTGCCTCCTGATCTTCCGCACGCTTTCTTGAATCTTTGAAACAGTTTTGAAAGAAGCAATTGACCATTTTTTTTCTCTCCATTTGTTCCCCGTCACTGTCCCCTCCTCTAATTAGCTCCCTGACGTTTCCTCCCACCGCTATAATCTCCCATCAGCCATCTGCCGAGTCAGGCCTCTGCCGCTGCTGCCGACAGTGACGACAGACACGGCGTGGACGCCGACACTCGCTCACATGTTGTTCTCTGTCAAAACGTGTGAGCCAAACCATCAATGAGACATACGTGTGCTTGTGTGTGTGTGTGTGTGTGTGTGTGTGTGTGTGTGTGTGTAAAGGCCCTCCAGTGAAGGGCATTATGGGCCGGCACAGATGGCCTTCTCAGTTCGCACACACACGAACACGTCCTAATGTTTGTGTGTTTTTTTTTTGTTGCTGCTGTGAGCGCCCCCTGGCGGCAGTGTGCCAGTGCAGGCTGCAGTACCAGCCTTATTCTGTCGCTCAGAGCAGCGGGAAGCAGCAACATCTGTCACGTTGCAGCAGCAGAAATAGACGTTGTTTGAAGCGACCGCTCGGCTCGCCGACGTGCCGCAGTAAAAATAATCCGTCTGGGGCGGGAGGAGGCGGAGTCGCCGCCCCCACCGCCCCCACTGCCACCGCCACTGGGCTCTTTGGTGTTCAGGTGTCGAGTTTGACATCTGCTTTCCATGTGCAGGGATGAGCCCCTCACGGCGACGGTGGGTTTCCACAGGTGTGTGTTGGCTGCGGGTGGTTTGGTGGGTTACATTGAGTAGTCTACAGTATGCAGTGAATGCCAATGGATGGTCAGGATTCGGACACCACTACAAAATGGCGTAGCCCCTATTTAGTAACTGTGCAGTGAGTAGGTTTCAGAGACAGCCACAGTCATCATCTACAAACTTTCTCATCTGGTCACAGCTGCATCCTGGATGTAGCTCCGCCTCATCCTCTCTCAAAGGCTGCTCATTGGGTCTGGTGATGGAGCTTGAAAAGAAAATGTTTCACAGGAAAGCTTTTCTTTTTAAAGATGGATGTGTCTTTTTCAACTGATGGCAGCTCTTTGGATATTTTCTGTTGGCCAGGAGAAGAAAAATAGAAGAAAAAATTTTCTCCATCCCTTTCAGACCTGTGTTCCTCTCTGTCCCTCAGTCAAGTCCGGTGACGTGGATGCATCCAGAAACTGACTCCTCCTGCCTGACGGAGGCATCGATCGGCTGCTGCTAATCCCGAAGCCTCTGATGACAAAAGTTGTCAAAATGCTGCACAACCGTCGGGCCGCCGAGCCGACAGCTTGTCAGACAATCAGACCTCCGTCAGCCCGTCTGCTGATGACCAGAAGATCCTCCCAGACTCCCTCGAGGACCCGTCACAGTAGGCCACCGCCGAGGTTCCACCTCCTCCAGCAGACGCCTCCTTTCCTTTTGTATTGTTTTTTTTTAAAAAAGAAAAATAATTTCCCGCCCATGTCTGCCTGTTCATAACACACACCACGAGAGGCCTTGACACGCCTCTTTGTGTCAAGCAGGCGCATTATTGTGCCCCGTCGCCATCGCAGCTACAGGCTCCAGGAAATGCGGCCGTAATTAGAATCGCGGCGCCGTGGGAATTGTAATGCAATTACGCTCGAGTGGTTTCTGCAGAGAGAAACAAGAGGATTAAAGTTTAAAAGACTCGTCTGCAAGGAGAGGAGCAATAAAGCGTCTTCAGCCACGTCAGGGCGCACAATGCCGAGCTGGTCGTGCATTATTAATCAGCCCTTTATTACTGCTAATGTATGCACGCTTCACGCCTCGGCGATCAGAGAAGAGATGGAGGAGCAGCGGACGGTGTTGATGAAACACTTCATGTCCTGCACGTCACAGGGCTCGACAGGCGGCAGCGATGGAGAGAAATAATCAGGATTGTATTTCTACTCCTGTTCAGTGACGAGGGAGGTGGTTTCTCTCCTCCTCCACACTGTGAAACATCAGCTGACACTTGAGAACGAGACCAACGAGCTGCTCCACTTGTATTGTGATGGCAATGATCCCAGTTCAATAAACACTTTAACGGATGTCTTCTGCTGTTTTGTTGAATATTAATAAAAAATCTTGGTGGCGTAAAGGTCCCATGACATCAGTGATGAGAATTCGCTCATCCGACGCCTCTCAATCGTTGTTTTAACATCTCTACCTAGAGTTAGGGTTTAGTCTAGGGTTATGTTTAGGGCTAGGGTTAGAGTTGGAGCTGGGGCTAGGGTTAGGGTTAGGGTTAGGGTTAGGCCTGGGGTTCATGTTGCATTAGGGTTAGGGTTAGGGCTTTTCAGAAGGGTCTAATCATATCAGACGGACCAGGTTGCCAAGTCAGCATGATGTTTCATTAAGTAGTTATTCACATTTGTATGTTAGAGAAAAAGTTCCTCCCAGAAAGTGTTTGGGAGAATGTTTCAGGCCTTTTGGATCCGATAGGTACCTATTTTGCAGATGCCTTTTGAGATGATAGGTTAGGTGGATGGTCGTGAGCCATCCTCGGGTCGCGGCCCAGGCTCCAAATCGGGCGGTGGTCTGGAGAACGGCATCACTGTTGTTGCTGGTCTTGGTGGCGTCGGGGTTGTAGGGATGTGAGTGAAGGAAGTTCCTCTTATAGTCAAAAATGAATGTTCTCAGCTGGGCAGAATGGATTGCAGAGTACAGGATAAGAATAAAATGGTTTTAATGTCAAAATGTGGTAGAATGGCTGTACACAAAAGATTAAAAAAAAAAAAAGATGAAAAAATAATTTCATAAAAACACTAAAATACTTATTGCGTCCTGCAGCGCCCCCTCTGTGTGCCCAGCAGCTCAAGGATTCCATCTAGCGGCGTAATAAGGGTACGGTCCAAATTAGGGACCTGTAGTGTAAGACAATGTTTCTCAATTGGTGGGGTGCGTCAGTATATTTATAAACATTGTATATTTTGTGATCTGGTTGACCATTACCGCCACCTGAGAGTGATTTGTAGCTGTTTAGTGGCTGGTCTGATCGAGTAAGCACAGGTTTCAAGTGCACTTGTTAGTGCTTTGCGTTCTTATAATATATTTATGTATTTGTGTATATATATATATGTATACATACATATATTATATAAGTATATCATATCATCTGTGGTTTGTGTCCTAGTGTCAGTGGATAGGTCAGAGTGTAAGAGAACTGACTCTGAACCCCAAGGTTGTTGGATTGAGTCTTAATGGCCCAAATTTTGTCTACTGACAAATAAATTTGTCAATAGACATCTCCTGAGAGGCAGTGGATCGTTCAGAGTGTTAGAGTGCTGACTTTAAACTCCTGTGGTCGGTGGTTTGGGTCCAACACCAGGCGGTGTTGTATTTTAAAATCTAATGGCACAAAAAAAGAACGATCAATACTCCAGTAGAAGTATCCCAAGAGTTCACACTTAGTCTGGCATAGAAGAAAAATGTCTCTGAATACAGCAGAGGATGGTTACATTTCTATGACAAGCAGAATTGCACCTCTCGAATTTAAAGGGCCACCCGTCACGGGCCTTGAACCACCTATTAATTCCATAGCTGTTAGCTATTTGGCCACTCTGAAAACCCTTCTGTTGGCAAACTCATCCTTCAGATGTCTTGGTTTCAAGGATCTTTCTGTGTGGAGCTGACAGGTCCTCCCTGTGTTTGCATGGTTTCCTCCAGGCTCTCTGGTGGACACCATCGTCAAAAGATGTGAGATAGATCAATTATGTTCATTATGTCTCCTTCCTTCCTTCCTGGAAACTTAGATGTGAGATACTGAGAAAAGACTGGTAATAGGTTAAAGCAGTGTATTAAGAGTCGGCAGATTGGGGAATAAAAAATGACATCCTATGGTAGGTTGTTCTTATCAATATTTGGACACATTGAGATTTTGCATTGCACCACTCTGTCTCATGCTAAACTATGATAGGACGGTCATTTCAGCCACAATCATCATAATTGCAATAAATAAAAGGTTGAAATATTTTTCTATATGTGTAAAGAATCTATTTTAAAACCACTTTCTGAAATTACCGACAAAAAATATTGAACTTTATTACAATATTCAAATTTTTTTTTTTTAGATGTACCTGTAGACAGACAGCAGTAGTCAGAATGGCAGAGTGAGTTGCAGGGTTAATATCAAATACTTACAAAGCTCTCATATAGATATGAATATGTATATAAATAAATACATGTAGAAAGAGAGGCATAAGTATACAGTATGTACAAATATGTGTGTATATAGTCCATATATACTGTATATAATATTATGGCTAAACTTGTTTTTCAAGAATTAGTTTGGGACATGGGAGGGGCTTTTTAGAGGAAAGCGAATCAGAAGGAGGCAGAACCAGGGAATAACAGTATATTCACAGCAGAGCCGCAAACAAGTGGTTGATGAACAGAAAGGAAATAGAATGGAAATGTGCTGGGAGAATATGCAGAGGCGGGAAGCCACTACTGTCTAGTGCAGAGCCCCACTGGACTGTACATCTCAGCTGTTTCTGAGCAGAGGCACCACCTGCTGGCAGTGCCCCGAATGAACCGACGCCAGGCCGATCACGTTACACCAAAATTTATTATGGACACGTAAAAGCATACAGTACTTATATACATCTTTTGGAGTATTTACAAAATAGAGATCCCATCCGTGGTACACGTGTATAAAAAAATATGCCTTACATCTATATAAATATGTACACAATGTGCAAAACATATGGCATACAAACGACAAGAGACGCAGCATGAGTGTTGGAAGGAGGAGTGGCCGTCACGGATGGCGGGGACACGCCCACCCACCAGGCTCCGCCCTACTGGTTCTGTCTGTCAGAAGTTGTTCACTCCAACACCGCAAACAAGACTCATGAAGCTTCCCCTGTCAATCAGCAAGGCTCCGCCCCTCCTCCCTGCACTCAGCCACCTGGATAGAAGTGCTTTTGAACAGCTGTGTCACTCTGTAGTAAAAGTCAATGGTAAAAAAACTAAACAAAAACAACAAGAAGGCAGGATCGGACACATAGTACAGTAGATGGAGCGAGAGCAGCCGTCACTGCCGGCAGCTGCCCCGGTCCAGTCCGGTCCGGTCTGGTCCGGTCTGGCATCGTCGCTGCCGCACGAAGCCGAGAAAGTTCGGTGGTACATCTGATATGGAAAAATAAAACGACTCTGCCAAAAACCAAAATATACACACAGGACACTTCTGTTACACATTTTCCTTTTCACAGAACCTTAAAAATGAGCATAACTGTTATTTTTTCCTAAGTCTCACACCTAAAAAAACAGGATCAATACAAAGAAAGTGACAAAAAAATAACAAAAAAAAGTGATGACAATATGTTCCACGGCCACTGAGGCACAAAAAACCCCCAAAAAAACCAACAACAACAAACAAAAACAGAAGAGCCTTAAAGCCAACACGATGAAGGAAGTGTTCCATCATTAAAAGTCCCATATTATGCAAAATATTACACAAAATTCACTTTTAGCCTGTCGGGGAACTCCCTAGAAGTTCAGCCTTGACTTACTTTTTTTTTACTTACTCTGCTGATCACATTTCAGAAGGTTTGTAACAATCAGTCCTGAAAATCAGCCCTTTGTGATGTCACAAAGACCAGGTCAGCAGGTTGGTCACAACCTACATTTTTTGGACATCTACTGGAATTTTGAAGTGCTTCACTGGAGTTCCTGATGAAACAGGTACCGAGTGGGACCAATAACTCAACATTATCTTCTGCAATGTGCAACACGAAGTGACTGCTCATCTTTTTTGTATATGTTTACAGCCAAGAGGGTTGAAAAAACAAAAAAACAAAAAACAAAAGACATGATCGATGCAGGCAGTAAAGTGAGGAGCACCGCGATGGAAGCCGACAGTTGTTTCACTGATAGAAAAAGAAAGGACGAAGCAGGGCTGTACAGGATTTGGCGCGACTCTTTCAGCTGATCAGGTCTTTTTGTTTTCTAGGTTTGGGCACATTCATGCGTCTGGGCCCGATCAGTGACAAACGTGAAAAGTGCAGCAGGAGGCGCTTCGCCCTCTCTTGTGCAAGACGGTGCCAACATAAAGGGAACGGCCAGCACTTTCCTTCGGGCTCGGCATTATTGCTGACATCAACAGCAAATCAGGACGTGAAGAAAAGTCGTCATGGATGCACAAAAACTCCTTCCCGAGTGAAGCATTTCTTTTAAAAGTGATTCTAAGCTGGGGACAGATGCCACTGAAATGGAGATCTCAATGAGCCACAGTGCCCTCTGGTGGCTAAAGTGGTTAAAGTATGTTCAGAGCTGATTGAAAGTGCCATGCAAGTCTGCAGCAAACCCCAAGAACACTGAAGTATTGAATCAGTAAGAAAACATGGGCCGTGGGATGTGACGGGATATATATATATATTTTTTACTAATCCTACAACCCCCCCCCCCTAAATCCCCCACCCTCTCCACTGTGTTTACACTACAGTAGGCGTTTTGCATTTTTGACTGCAGGACAACACTCATAAAAACAGTAAACAGTCATTAGAAGCCTCTTGAAGCCATTCAAATATGTTCTAAAAAAGGTTTTTTGTTCTTTTTCTTAATAGATATTGATACTTTTTTTTTTCTTCAATTGGCAGCCACGAGCCGAGAGCAGCCTCCGACATTCAAGATGAACACAAACATGCGCACAGAGACACGAGGCGGGACATGCAAGAAGACGAGGAGACGAGGTCACAGACACACACTCATCATGCTTCCAGTCAGGAATCTCTGCAGCAAAGACTGTCGAGGCCACAGCACTCAGCTCAGCTCAGCACTCTGGACAGGTTCACTCTGGCCAGGTTCACTCTGGCCAGGTTCACTCTGGCCAGGTTCACTCTGCCACACCGAGAGAAGGAAAATCACTTTCTCTAAAGCTGTATTTTTCTGCAGGTGAGACGAAACAGTGTGAAAATCTGCAGGATCTAATAGACATATCAGAGGGAGGCGGGGTCAGCGGCCTCAACTGGCACCTCATTGGTCGGTGGCCAATATAAATCTGCACATTTTCTGCAACGCTCTGCCGCCTTCACTGTTATGATGTGTGACACCCCCCTCCCCCAGGGAGTTGATCCCACCAGCGGAAAAGCACAGTTATAGAAAATTCCAATTCCCAATTCTTTGATTTTTCATTCTCTCCACAGAAAATTGAAGAGACAAATTTTACACGAACCCTGTTTCACCAGTCACACACTCCTTCCAATTCCCTCCAAGCATTTGCTGCTGAAACAGTGGCAGCTAATCTGTCACGCGCACACACGCACGCACACGCTTGCACGTGCACGCACACGCACACGCACACACACACACACACACACACACACACACACAGCTTAACAGCTAGATATAAAGCTTCAAAGACATCTTTAATCCTTGATATTACTTGCAACACGCACACGCACGCAAAGTGTGCATCTTCTATGTGTCATAGACTGATATTTGTTCCCTTTTCTGCTGATTTGTGTCAGTTCACCGTCAGGAGGAAATAAAAACAGCTGCCGACTTTTCCGAGCCCCACCTTTTTTTGTTCTGAAAAAAGTTACATTCAAAGTAAAATTCTTGGACCGCAACCGCGACAACCTGTGCGGCCTTGCGGGGCCGACTGGAGCCGCTGGTCACCTTGGATATGCGTCGCTCACACTTCCTCGCTCCGAGCGCCGCCTCTTTAGTGCATAGATCTGACGAGGGTGGGAGGAGCTGGGGTGGTGGTGATGGGGTGGGGTGGGTCCGTCACCTCGCGGCGGGTCGGACCTGGACCAGTGTGAGTCCCCTGCCCCCCTCCCTCCGTCACTGAGCTCGGTGTGTGTGAGACGTTCTGCAGGCAGCGCGTGGAATCTAATCCGTGACGTTTTAAATGGAGTTTTAGGTCACGGGTTGGTGTGATGTGTCTGAATCAGACAGAGTGTTCAGAGTGATCAGCCTCAGCTCAGCAGGATGCAGACTCCTCCTGCCTGCCTGCCGGACCACCGGCTGCCGTCAGTACAAGTAGAACAGCAGAACCGCCGAGTCCGAGCCGCCTGAGCGTCTGAGTATTTACAGAGCAGTCTGTTCGCTCGGCTCCGTCTGTTCCTCGCCAATGAAATCCCTGCAACCTTCAGACCAATATGACCAAGACCTGGACCAGGACCTGGACCCGGACCTGGATCTGGACCAGAACCAGGATCAGGACCAGACCCAGGACCAGGACCCGGTGATGATGTCACGGAGCCTTGTCCTCAACATTGTGCAAACTGAGTGTGCAGCATCCTGCAACGCTGTCGTCATGGGAACTTTACAAATGTTCTGTGTTAGTGGTGAGATATGGCACAGATATGTCAGCTTCTCCTTCCTTCTCACCTTCCTTCCTTCCTTCCTTCCTTCCTTCCTTCCTTCCTTCCTCCTCCACCTTCCTTCCTTCCTTCCTTCCTTCCTTCCTTCTTCCTTCCTTCCTTCCTTCCTTCCTTCCTTCCTTCCTTTCCTTCCTTCCTTCCTTCCTTCCTTCCTTCCTTCTCATCCTCCACCTTTTGTTTTCTGGCTCAGCCGCCGCTCGTCCGCTCACCCAGCGTCCCGTCTCCCTCACGTCAGTCCCACTGCAGGTCGCAGGAGTCCAGGAAGTCGGTGGGGATCCCCAGCGGCGTTAGAGCGCCGGCCGGGCCGGGCGGCATGGTGAGGTCCAGCCACTCCATGTTGTCCAGGCCGGCGTCCGACAGGCCTATGTGGAGGGAGGAGGGGGGCGAGGAGGAGTCGCAGAGCGACAGCTCCGACGTGTCCATGGGCGAGTACGGCTGCTGCTCCATCAGCTGCGCCTGCAGCTCGTCCATCAGGCCCCGCGTGCGCGGGTCCGACTCGGAGGCGGCGCCGGCCAGCGTGCGCTCCAGGAAGGCCTCCAGCTGGTTGTCGGTGGCCAGCGAGGAGAGGCCGGCCACGCCGGGGTCCGCCGCCGGGCTGAGGGCAGGGGGCAGGGCCAGCTGGATCTGGGGCGGTGGCCTGGAGAGGGCCGTGTTGACCGGCAGGGTGGTGATGCTGGCGGTGACGGGGAGGCTCTTGTTGAAGGAGACGGGCGAGTCCTGCTGGATGAAGGGCGTCATTTCTGGAAAAAGGGGGAAACAATCACTGTGACGGAGAGTTCTGAAACCCTCGACACCAGCGTTTCTCAACTGGTGGCTCGCACAGCTGCTTTCACTGGGTCGCTGCTTGTAGGGCAGGTTCCCTTTTCTTTCTTTTCTTCTTTTTTTAAAAAAAAAAAAATTTCTATAATATATATATTCATACAACAAATGTTGTTTGTAAGTTTCACAAAATAACATGATAACTATCACGTAAAAATGGGATAGTTTCACGTTATAAAGTGATACTGAGCTCTGTTTTTTCCCCCGAGGGTGGCAGTAATGCGCTTCCATAATGAACACACAGTAGTAACAGCATCATAATATATTAGAATGTGTTCAACTAGAATATTCTCTTCTTACCTCCACTCTCTATGAGAATGTCGAACAAGTCGTCCATCTGCTGGCTGGTTGCCGTGGGAACCTGAAGAGACAGCCAGCAAGGTTAAGTCACTCCAGTTTGCTTTGCCAGTAGCGTAAAAAACAAGAGGCTGAATAACTGACGGAGAGATTCGCAGACTTGTCGGACTGAAACGTATTCCGGAGGCCAAAAGCAAAAGCAGAGAGCCGAGACTTGACGTGTGCGAGTGTCTCACCTGTGTAATGTTGTTGATGTGCATGTTGCGGGTCTGTTTGACAGCGTCCTCGTAGCGGGGAGGCTCTTTGGTCTTGGGAGGCTGAGAGACGAGTGAGGTGGGCTGCAGGATGAAGGCAGGCTGGGGGTGGAGAGGAGGGAGAGCAACATTAAAAACATGTGGAATCAGCAACACTGGTGTCAGCAACTTGTGCATGGCCCACACACACACACGCACACACACACACACACGCACCTTGTTGAAGGGCCCGTTAGTGATGTGGTGGTTGGGCGACGCCCGCGGAGACACTCTGTTGTCTGGGGACGTCCTCAGGAAACACTGAGAATTCATCTCGGGTCCAGTGTGGTTCTCCAGGCCGGTGGTGTTGTTGCACACAGCCAGGGTCTGTCAGAACACAGGGTGGGGTCTCACGTCAGTCCACGACTGGCAGAGCCACATTTGAACCAAGCCCCCAGAGTCCAAGATGGCGGCCCATTCATTTGAATGGAGACGCTCTCCCAGCGCCTACGCCCAAAAACTTTCTGGCCATTAACATTTTTTTTTTTACACGACTAAAACACCAGAAGTGAAAACTTTACAATAGAAAGATTTGCTATGAATCACGTTTCAGGTCCCAGTCGTCCTGTCAGCCGTTTTCAAGGCGTTTATTTTTGTATTGCAGTTTATGGGAAAAATGCTTTTTGGGCCCATGGGGCTTTTTTGCTGCAGTACCTCGAGTGGCCACTGGGAAAAATCGGCACGCAAAGAGTTTTTGACTTTGCTTGATCTGGAAACTTTGTTCTGTTTAAATTTTACTTTGTGTTCTATTCATAGATGAAGATGCGAACAAATGACAGATTGATGAAGTGTGGATTAAGATTGGGTATCAGCATCCAGCAGTGGCTTCAGCACAGGACTCAGTGGCAACAATTACAATATTACACTGAGTCTGAGTTGTATTTGTTTCGCTACTTTTGCATTGCTTTTACCAAAAGTACAACAGAAATCTGATTCTGCGTTACTTTCCCGCACCTCATTATATGTCCAGTGGAGGGTGATGTGGTTCAGCACTATGACAGGAAAATATACTGCAGTAGGCGCACATAGAGACGCATGATTTAGCCACAATGTGTAGCAGCGATTACACTGGACAATTCTGGAAATAAACAACAGGTATTGAGAGAGGGCTTTGTTTTTGGAATCGCGGTAATTCAACAATTTAAATCAGTGACAAATAATAATAAAACAATATTATTTAGTTATTACGTAGTAATGCACATACCAAACAAAGATTGGCAAAAATGAAATCAAAATCTACTTTAAAAAAAAGAAAACAGAGAAAAACAATTGGAAAAATTAGCTTTGTGCACTAAGAATAAATTTGGATTTCTGTGAAGCACAAAAAGGAAACATTGGAAGTCTAAACATAGGCATTCTTTCCAAAGAGCAAAAAAGATGGAGTAATTAAATTAAAAACTTCCCTCTTCCTTCCTATTTCCATTTGAACCTCAAGTAAGTTGAGATATTTATTTTCAAGATTCTTTTTGCCAAGCTTAATTCATTCCATGACTCATTTAGACAAACGAGTTCATTTCATTAACAATGAGGTCAAGCAGCTCGTCACGCTGCCATCAAGCTGTGTTCACATTTACATCGCCATGGGGATTAAGACGGCCGCAAACTTTTTCCAAACTGTGCAGCACCGCTCTGCAGGATGAGCAAAGTAACAATGACTGCCAGAGCAAAAGACTGCAGTGTGCTCGACTGAAAGCCACTGGAAATATCTACATCGTTGGCATTTTTAATATCGTCGTTGCAAATACTCGAGGCTGATCTGCTGCATACATGCGACGGCCTTCACAGCAGTATTAGTTGGCCGAGTGCATATGGAACTGGCACACGTAAACAGGTAAACATCCTTTTAAACAAGTCAAAGTGCAACCAACAGACAGAAATAAAATTTTGACGTAAACAGCTAGTCGAGTGTTATGACTGACCTGCAGCAGTTGGTTGTGGTTGGCCAGCTGCTGGTTAGGGGCCGTCTCCATCTTGATGGGTTGCAGCTGAGGGACTGAGGTCTGGACCAGGCCTGGGCTCGACACGCTGGCCTGGAGGACGGGCTGCCGTCGAGGGAAAAACTGGGATCAAAACCTTGTTTGGCCAGATCAACGCAGACAGACAGACAGACAGACAGACAGACAGACAGACAGACAGACGGACAGACAGACGGACAGACAGACGGGTGGATGGACAGACGGACGGACAGACAGACCGACGGGGTTCTCTGCTAGAACTCTGACCACCGCCTCACCTGCAGGCTGACCGTGGTGCTCGGCAGCTGGATGGCGGCGGCGTTGCTGGGCAGCGAGACAGGGAGGAGGATCTGGGCTCTGGCTTGACCTTTGGCGGCCAGCAGGGTCTGAGGCTGACTCAGCACGGCGCCCGGGTGGCTGATAAAGAACTGCTGCAGACCCGGGGCGGCGGTGGCGCTGGGGGCGGCGGTGCTTGACTGCGTCTCCATCTTGGGACTCCTCTGCGGCTGCGAGAGGAGCTGCTGGCTGGTGGACAACTGGGCTGGCTGGATCTGGGTGAGGAGCTGGGCCTGGGTCTGCAGCTTGAGCGGCGGGCCGGGGGAGACGGTGACGTCCTCCAGCTTGACCATGGTGGGCAGGGATGAGAGCGCCCGCGAGCCCAGGATGGCGGCGGCGGTGGCGGCGGGACAGTTGGCCAACGCCGCCGCCGCCGCCTCGACTTGACGCGGGCCGAGCTCAGGACCGCCGCTATGGCGCTCATGTCGGCCACCGCCGACGCCGCCGAGTCGGCTGTGCCGGCCCGCTTCTCCAACTCCAGCTGCATCTTCAGCGCCTCCACCAGCTTCTGCTCCTGCTCCAGCTTCCTCATCAGCTCCTCGATCTGACGCTCCTTCTCGTGGAGCCGGCGGTCCTTCTCCTCCGGGACGCCCACGGCCGCCTGCACCATCCCCTCGGCCAGAGCCTCCAACACGCTGGGGTCCTGCTTGACGCCGGAGGGGTCGGCAGGCACCGGGGAGACCGGGGGCGTGCAAGAAGTCATCACGGTGGGGTCCTGCGCCACCTGCTGCACGGGGAGGACGATGGTCGGAGCGGCCAGCGTGCCGGAGATCTCCATGGGGACGGAGGTGATGGAGGAGGAGGACAGGGGAGGGGCTGCGGCTGGAGGCGGGGCGGCGGCGCTGCTGTCCTGGAAAGGCTTCAGCCTCTCGATCAGGTCGGTTTTGGTTCCGGACACTGGGAGGCCTCGAAGCTTCAGCTCCTGCTTGAGTTCAGCCACCTGCACAACCGCGCACACACACACACACACACACACACACACAAATTTTAAATAAGTGGAAACAAGTCACTCAGTTTATCTTCAGAGACGGTGATTCAGTGATTCAGACAAACAGCAGCGACTGTGAGCTCTTGATCCAACATGGCTGCTCAGTGCATCAACATTAGTTCAAGGTTACACTCTTCATTCATTACTTTGTCTTGTTTTTATGCCACTTTATGCCACTAAGTTGTGTAAATTCTACCTGAATACAAATGATTGCTTTAGTGTACAAACTGCAACTTGTGGGCTAGAGAGCTGTTTGTTTTCTTTCTTTTTAAGTTCTTTCTCCATCTTGCGTCTCCTTGAAAGCTGTTATTTTACAACACTATAAGGCTGTTGATTTGAACTGTTTGTCAGTGTGTGCACACATACATCTAGTGTTTCATTATGAGTATAAATAAATCATCCTTACTTCAATTACAATTTCTATGATGGCTGTAATTAAAACTCTGACCACAGCTTCATAGCAGCATTTAAGAAAAATCCTAAAACCTTGTAAACCTTTTGTACTGAAAAAAAATAAATATTTAAATGATTTATTTATTTCTTTTTTCCGTCGTATTTTTTTTTATTTTTTTTTCATTGTTATGGTTTCTGAGTCTGAACATGAAGGCTGCGGTGCTGAGGACATTGACATCCAACGCCCTGATGCCTCATCAGTGTCAGGTCTCCTTCAGCTCTCTGCTATCGAGCGGGCGCCTCCATACCTTCATCTCCTCCAGGTTGGCGGGCAGGACTCCCGGCCTGCGGCTGGAAAGCGAGGCTATGGGCCGAGCCGGAGCCATGGCCACCGGGGGAGGAGGGGGCGCGGTGGGTAGCGACACCATGATGGAGGTGGGCAGGCTGCCGCCGCCGCCGCCACTCTGACCCTCGGCCACGGGCCTGCGGCGAGAATAAAGAGACAGGAAGGGATGAAGTCATCGTTAGACCAGGAAGCCACTTCAATCTGTTCAGCATCACAATAATGAGAGACAGAGTGAAAAGAGGAAGGGGAGAAGAGAGAAAGACAGGAAACGGCAAATCTGTTCTCAATATGAAGCGGTCGCATCCATCCCCAGTCCTGGACCTTGGAGCCAGCTAACAAGCAAAGGGCAGCGCGCCAGTTCAAAGAGAGCCTGGTGGCTTCGAGAAAACAGCTGCTGGTACAAACAACATCCTGCGAGTTGGAAATATGATTGGACCCCGGCTTGTTATTGGAGACTGGCTCATAGCTGGGGCTCAGGGAAAACAACAACGCTGAGCTTTATTTAGGCACCGTCGCACACAAAAAAAAAAACAGGGAAGGGAGCCAAAGTAGTTTAAAGGGGGAAAAAAGTCAAGCAAAAAACACACATGGACGAGCCAAAAAAAATAAAAAATCCCAGCGATGATAAAACAAACAGTTCTATTCTGGTTGCGTATGCATACTTGAGCGGCGCTGGCAGAATGGTCTGGTAGTTGTAGTGCTGCTGCTGCTGCTGGCTGATGATCTGCAGCTGCAGGAAGAGCTGCTGCTGCTGCAGGAGGCGAGCATAGGACGAGTCCATGGGCGCCTCGCTCGCCTCCTGCTTCTGGTCTGGTGGGACGTACTGGTGGTACTTGAGCTTCTTCACTCGGGGTTTGGCATCTTTGCCCTTTTTACTGCGACTCTTCTCCGCAGGCGTCTTCTGCTGGCTTTGCTGTGGAGGAGGAGGAAGACACCGTGAGAAAAAAGTCTTAGCACGGGAACTTTCACCCAAGTCCTCATAAGCCATTAGGATTTTATTTTATTTTGAAGGTTTAAAGTAACGGGGTGGCACGGTGGTGCAGTGGTTCGTGTTGCATGTTCTCCCTGTGACTGCTGGGTTCTCTCCGGGTTCTCCGGCGTCCTCCCACAGTCCAAAAACACGCATGGGAGGTGAACTGGGAACTCTAATTGTCTGTAGGTGTGTATGTGAGAGTGAATAGTTGTTTGTCTCTATGTGGCCTTGTGATGAACTGGCGACTTGTCCACTGCCTTCACCCTGTGACAGCTGGGAGAAGCTCCAACAGACCCCCACCCCAGAACCCTGAGTTCATGAAGAAGCAGGTATTGAAAATGGATGGATGGATGGATGGATGGATGACGGATGGAGGGAACTCTGGTTTATTTTAAGTGGTGAAAATGGATGAACAAGTTCAGTTTTAATGGTAAATGAATGGTTTGTTTACAACACCATGACTTTCCCAACTTGTTTTCATCTTTCAATCTTCACACAAGTGACAGTAAAAAAATTTCAGCGCGTTGCAATCAAGGACTCACAGCAGCAACACACGGTTGTACATGTGGCCTAACAAAATGAGGAAGCGAGGACAATGAAATCAGTTGAATTTCAGTGACTATTTCTGGTGCGACGCTCCAAACACAGAGAAGGAAACTCAGACTCAGGCAGAGATCAAAAGGCGCTCTTACTTTGACCAGCGTTGGTCCTGGTTTGGAGGGAGCTGCTGTGGTGACGGCCGGTGTGACAGCTGGCCAGCTGGTGAGCTCAGTGGCGGGGACGACCTTCACCAGGTCTGCTGTGGACTGTGCGGCACCGCCGGCTGGAAAGGCCTGACGTGGGGCAACAATCAGAATCGTTACCAATGTCTGCGAGGTCTCCCATCAGAACCGCTGGTCAGTGTGATCTGACCCACCTGAAGCGCCGCGCTGGGCAGCGCCGGCGGAGCCGGGGCTGGCGAGGGCGTCTCCGGGACTCTGCCCTCTAGTGGTGACGGGACAGAGGCTTGAGACTCCTGGCTGGCCGGTTGCTCTGGGGACAGGGCATCGTTGCTGTCTTCATCCAACACCTTGGGGTAGTTCACCTGGCCCACTGAGGAGAAGGGAGAGTGACGCCAAGATATCACCACGACTTCTCTTTTAAATTGTCGCCAGGTTCCGTCAAACGTCGTCTTCCTCGCGGCGCCCCCTGCAGGGCGGTGGCCCGGGTTGGGTGGTGTGATATCTCACCGATGATGGCCTGTTTGACAGTGGAGTCGACCGGCAGGATGTTTTTCTCCACCAGCTCCATGGGACCGGGTCTCTGGGCGATCTTCTCGTTGAGGTTGTCGGCCAGTCGGGCCCGTTTCAGCCTCATCTGGGTGG
This sequence comes from Thamnaconus septentrionalis, assembly GCA_009823395.1. NCBI lineage: Eukaryota > Metazoa > Chordata > Actinopteri > Tetraodontiformes > Monacanthidae > Thamnaconus > Thamnaconus septentrionalis. The sequence goes on along the minus strand of CM020503.1, from coordinate 16,770,544 downwards.
CTTGCAGCGACGGCTCCGCTCCCGTCTCTGGAAGAGAAACATCTCAGTTTGGATGTGACTGTTGATAAGGCTGCACCGTGCGTGTTTTTTCACATTCTGCACCGTATTTTCATGGGAATGGGGGGTTGTTAATCCACGCCATTCGACCTCCTCTGCTCTCTATTGTCTGGCCCGCATGTAAGACGACAGTGAAGGTGTGTGCAGTGACAAGCAGAGGCTGGCCGGTACCTTGCAGGATGTGCATCCTGACCAGCTCTGCTCTCTCTGGACGACTGCGGATCTTGTGTTTGAGGAAATTCTCCGTCTAGAGAAGGGAAACAAAAAAGTGAGACACGAGAAGCAACTCGTTTTTCACAACCTGATCTTACAGCAGTTGATTGATGAGTGAGTTATCTCTCTTATTTCTTACCCTGGCCCTCTCCAAGCTGCGGATCTGGCCGTGGAAAGCTGCCGGACTCTTGAGAGCTGCGACACAAAATGTTTTTCTGTTTGTACGCCTTCGCCAATCAGACTGGTTTCTTATCGCGCCACTTACAATCAGACGCTATTAAAGTGGCTGCCTTCATCAAATCAACAGTGTGATGGATGAGATGCTTACGTGGCATGATGCCCTGGTCCACCAGCTGCTCCCGAGTCCTTCGCTGCTGAAGCCTCAACTGCAGGACTGACACAACATGTGGGAAAATGTTAGCAAACACGGGGCGGCTCAAAGTTTCCGAGGCGACTTGGCTGCAGTGTTACAGACGGTGGGATACCCAGTCTGCGTCCGCTGCTCCAGGCACTGGCTTTGAACTGATATGTTTTGAAAATTCCGATTGGATTCCGATGGATTTCAGTGTAGATGCAAAGTAAAAAATGTATGTGACCGCTTTGGTCTCTTCCTGAACACACATCAAGCACACAGAATGTGACTTTGACCAGGTGCACTGAAACCATTATACGAGCTGTAACCAACAAAAAACTGCTTCAGCTTTAAACTTTGATCTCAGTTCAGTTTGAAACATAAAAAGTCTAAAGCCAAGTTCTGACAGAAGTTCAGCTGGAACTGCGCTTCAACAAGGAACTATAAAATCTAATCATGAGCTCAGTCTGAGGAGGTAACCACAAACCCCCTTCCTTCCTCCCTCATCTGTTGACTGACCTTTGCAACGGTTTGCTGAGAAGCACTTTATGATCTAAGACATGAAATCATCTGAAGACTACAACACTGGATTACGGAAATAATTAAACAATAGAAAAACAAAAAACCCACTTGATGTGTGTAAAGTTGACATCAACTAAATGCATATTTGGATCCAGGGATCCAGGTGAGACTCATTTTTAGCTTTTTTCCATGACTACTAAATGGCTTCCATCATTTGCCGCCACCTACCTTGTTCGCTCTCGCTCAGTTCTAGAAATTTACTTCGTACAGTGCACGACCCCTATTAAACAAAACAAGCCACACTTGACTGCATCTCTGTAGCAGCAGTGAAAAACAGCCAAGTCAGCGCCGGCTTGGGAGGAAGTAACGACATTAGCAGCGGCTCGTCACTGGAAAGACAAGGCTGCTACTGAGAAACAAGCGTGGTGTATTTCTGAGGAAGTGGAGACTCCAAGAACAGAGACAGGGGGCTGGGAACTGTAGAACACAAGCTTTCCTGTTGGCAGATAGAAGGTCTAACAACACACTAAACACCTTGTGTCACTAATCTGTAACAATAAAATCATCTGTGACTGCTGCACGAGCAGAACCAACTTCTGCTTTAATGCTGCTAAAGCGACTCCCAATCTCACATGAACCGTCGTCTACTATTGCACTTTTTTTTTGGCAGGAATCTTCGTACATTGATAAATCTTTAATTGCTGAGAGGCAATAAAACCGCTCAGCAATTAATGATTCTTATCACAAACATATCAGAATGTTGGAGGCGGGGTTCTCCTTTTCCTGAGGTGAGTGAAGACAAATCACTGGCGATGATCTGAAATAAAATGTGTTGCTTCACAAAAGGTTGTGTGTGTGTGTGTGTGTGTTTTATTCAGATCGGCGACTTCAAACATTTAGAAAACATGATCTGGGATGGGAGCCAGATGTAAAGACTGGAACACTCGCCAACAATATGTTGCAGGAGCTACTGCTAAATGTTAATGACAACAGTGTGTTTAAAAAAAGAAAAGTGCAAATAAAGGCTCTGTGTTTACTCCTTGCATTCAAATGTGCACTGGGAGCTGCTGTGATGTTGTTATATTCCATATTTTATTCCACGTCCTGTCTTGACGCTGAGCTAAGTCAAAGTCACCATAGGAACACAAGTGTGGTGTTAAACATCCCTCCGTACAAGTGTCGACATTTTTCGTGCACTGCAGGTTGTGTTCTGCAGTCCCGCTCTCTTGCTGCATCTCCCAGCAGTCCCTCCAGCGAGTCCCTCTGAGCTCCTGCCTCAGTTAAAGTGTCCTTCAGAGTCGCCACGACGGCAGACAGATTAAAACCTGCGTGTTACAGAGCGGCAGCTCTGCTGACGGCTGGAGGCGGGAGAGGACCAGGTTTTTCCTCTGGTAGGAAAAGCCCCAGCTGACGGGTGGAGGAGATGATTATTGACATTCCACATACATTTTTCCACCGCTGCCCCATATCACTGAGCCCACTCCTGACGCCACAAACTTCTAACCTACTTTTTTTTTTTTTTTTTTAAACCCAGAAAATGTCTGTAATCCAGCCTGGAAGAGCCGTTTCCCGGCCTGCTGTGTTTGTTGACTGACTCTGGCAGAGGAGATCTGTCAAAGCCCGGTGATCAATATTGGGCTGATGGTGCTGGACTGATCTTCTAGCAAAGTCTAAGCTGAGATTAAGGACTGGCGAAGGCGGCGGGCCATCCCGGCCTGCTCCTAAACCCTGTTTAATCGCCGTCCCGCCCCTCTGCGTCTGTCAGGCCTGCGTGGAGTCCAAAGGACGACGCAGACTAGAAGGAAGCTTCTGGGAAGACAACGTGATGCAGATGCGTGAATAATAACTGGTGGGATGTTTTCAAGGTGACAGACTCACTTCTGGCACACGTTTGAATCACACCAGTCGATGTGCACATAACCATGTGTAGCTGGTTTCCATGTTCGGCACTGACGTGTGTGAAAATGTTGTTGTGAGGAGGCTGCAACAAGAACAACTTGTTATCTATGTGACTGCAGTTTAACTCAATATGCAGTGAGGGACTGTGGAGTCTTTAACCGCTCTTTAATTCCCACATTAATCATGCGGCGACGCACCTAAATAATCCAATTCATCTGAATTCTGCAAACGCCCAGATTTCCTTGATACGGTTATTATGATGCTTCTGATGTTTTCTGCTGAAATATTAACAGCCGTCAGAAAGCATTAAAAAAAAGTGAATAATTCCGCCCCACAAGCAGCAGCAGCAGCAGATAACAGGATCTCATCCTCTCAATGTGCTGAGAAGCAGCGATGCTCTGATCTGTTGATACATTAATTATTATATAATTTCTGAAAATACAACTAAAATTTGACATTCGCATTTTGCTGTTTCTGTTTTACAGTCTTTTTTTTTTATCAGGCCTGCATGACATTTCAATAAAGCGACAAGTGATGTGAAAATATGCAATATGAACTCATGAACAAAAAAAACACCTACCTACATATATATTTTTCTGTATAACACACTGTATTTTCACAGAGAGAATAACTTCCAAAGCCACGGCTGCCCTCTGCATAACTCTGAGATGCTTCTGCACCACTGCAGCTGCAACCGACCACATCGTTCCATCACCCCCACCAGTGCCAACGCAGCAAATTACACAACTCGATGCCACACAGTGGGTCCGGTTATGTTCATAATCTAAGCAGCATCTTCTCACTTTATTCTATTGCAAAGCCAGAGGTAATAACCTGGATGTTTAGTGTCTTTTCCCAGTGTGTTATCAGCACGGAGGCCTTTCTCAGCCTTGGAATGTTATGATTTGCCTGCTCTGCTGCTGCTGCTGCTGCTGCTGCTGCGGCGTGTGCTCACCATTTTTGCGCTCGTTGAGCGGCGGCAGACTGTGCGTGGGCTGCAGCGACAGCTCCTCCATCTCGTGGGTCACCGCCTCGCTCTGAGGGCTGGGCAGCAGCAGACTCAGCATCCCACAATCCCCCCCTGCTCCCAGCGAGGCCTCCGACTCCATCCTGCTGCCTCCAGAGGCCGGTCCCGGCCGAGCGGCGGAGGGGTACGGGTCACGGTCCCTCGGGTGACGGGTCACTGTGACGCCTGCATTAAAAAGAAAACAAAAACCAAGAGGAAATGAAGGGTTGCAGAGAAAAGTGTTGCACGACTCCGGGAGGTTCTGTGGCTTCTGCTGACCATCGGTGCTTCACCGTGGGACTCATCGCCCAGTCGGTATGACGACTTCACCCAACTGTTGTGACACCAGGGAGGCGTCATTTGATTTCGTCCATCTGGAAGAGCTCAGTCGCGAAAAGAAAACAACAACCCGGAATTACTCAGCGAGCGAGCGGGCCGGGCTGCCCGTTATACCGAGTAATCGCCTCAAAACCGCTGCGCCGCAGTTTTTGCGCATGAATGCTCGCTCTGTTCGCCGAGACTCCATCATCTGGCAGGGTGACGTCGCCGCTGCCGCGGTTTTTCGAAACACAGAGGGAACGGAAACATTTCTGGGAGCGAAACAAACACCGGAGTCTCCATGGCTTCCCGAAGGGCTCCTGACCAGCGGCACGACAGGCTGCTCGCTCCTCGCACGAGCGCCGCCCTCGCGTCTTTGGAAGCGGCGGCCGCGTGTGTTCAGCAGCAGCAGCAGGGCCTCGCGTGTTGCCTCTGGCACAGCGCCGCTGCCTTTCTTCTTATGGGTGTTTATGTTTCTGGGCCAAACGCGTCAGACGGCGACATTGAATTCTGGCCATCCTGCTGAGTGCTGATGTCATGGCTTCAAATGAAACAAAACCAGCATTTCATGGACATCTGCTCTGCTTCTGAAAAAAAAATATACGTAGCTTTCCGCAGTGCTAGACCTCATCATGATTAAATACATTTGCCGAAAATTTATGATCTCAACTTTTTTTTCTCCATCCGTCTTGTACAGAAAATTCTTCCTTTATGAGTTTCTATTTATATAAATCCCAATGAAAGCTGCGAGTATGAATAGCGGTGCGATATTACATAACAGTCATAACAATTTTACAGCAAAACTAGTTGGCAACATATTGAAGCGCTGATTATTAGCTGGTCTTAGAAGCCGAACCAAACATCTGGTTCTGATGACCGAGGCAGCCGAGGAGGGAGCATCTCTCAGTGTTCCTATTGTAGGAAGTCACACTCGAGTAACAGTGAAGCAGAATTTGGGGAGAATTGTCCAAAGTATGGGAAGATTTTCACCCTCCACACAGAAAACAAAACTAAAGCAAACACAGAATTTGCCTCAATGAGAGAGTTAGCCTGCTGTTTAGCTTCCTAGAGTTTCTAATGATGGACTAGCGAATGTGTGAAGTCAAAATAGCCACCAGAGAAAATCTCTGCTATCAACACAAACCTGATCGGCAGCAGAAGTATATTGATATCCACGTTTTGAGGAAAGTCCTTCCATTTTTTTGTATATACCAAAACAACCTCAAACTAATTCAAACTGACAGTTTAATATGAGACACTGTTATTTGTTTAATCCATAATCTGATTCATTAATTGCTTCAATAGTTGACAAATCTTTCCAAATCACTGTTAGAATTATTCACTTTGTCAAGTCAGTTTCTCCAGTCTTATTATTTTTCAGTCTCTGTTGTTCAGGCTGCATTCACACCAAACCTGGTCAAACTCAACCTCTCCGCCCAGTGCTGTGTTTCTGACTTTGAGAATTTCAGTTAGGAGAGCAGTCGCACACCTCGGTGTCAGAGTAAATAAAGTCAGATTGCGGGGTTTCAAACAAGCCTAATGTTGTGAAAGGAACCTTTATCATCAAAACCACACAAATGACATCTACAGAAATGTCCTCCACTATGCAAACCACCATACATATTAAAAACAGCAAAAGGAACCAAACTTCTTCTAAGTTGTGCTTACATGAGCATCCAGTGCAGGCCGCGGGAACAGATTTAGGCAGAATATGAAAATGTGTCCCAGGTTTTTAGTAAAATAATCCTCAAGTTATGAGTCAAAACACTGGGAGTGTTTTCACAGTCTGAGTTGAGGATTTCATACATTGATTCTGCCACTTTGCTGTTACCAACTGTGACTTTTCGGGGAGTGAGCCCCACCAATCAGAGTCGAGGGAGTTGGTCGCAGATCATTAGACTTTTTCCCAGCAGCGGGGTTTGTTGCGTGTTGAATGTGGCGTCTGCAGTGAAATGACCCTGGACTCTTAAAGTCGCCGTCTGCAGCAGACACTTGAGTGATGACTGGGCTCCACTTAGACACAAATGCTGTGAGTGAATAAATCAAGGCCCCGAGGTTAAATGGTTTAACCTCAAAGGGTTTTCCGTGTTAGTTGGGATAGCGGGTGTTGATTCATGCCAACACTGCTGTGAAGCGGTGAAGCTTTTCCTGTGGCTGTGAGCCAGAGGGGTGAACAACATTTTCACCCTTTTGTGTGAAACTGACTTCGGCGGAAATATTTCACCTTTCACCTTTATTTATTTGCTGATTGCGCCACTGTTCACACTGTGCCTGAAAACACCTTTTTCTAGATTGTGTCCTTTGTGATGTTACAAAGGGTCCCGACACCTCTCCGTTGTTAGTGACAATACAGTTACGTGTAAAAGCTGCAGAACTGAGAAGAAAAATAAAGTACATCCATCATGTCAAACTCTGTGTGGCCTGCTGCTCCGAAAATAATGCTGAACTGTGCTGTAACTGGAGAAAAAAAAATATTGCTCCATACCTGTAGTAGCAGAGGACAGCAAGGGAAGGATGAGAAACAACCCTAGTCAGTGCTGAGAGCCAGACTACGCCATGGAGTCAAAGCTGGAAAGAGAGAGATGGCAGGAATTAAAATTGACATTGAAGCATTTAAAAAAAAAATGAATGTAATGTCCATTAGAAGCAAAGAGCCAAAGCAGACGCTGCTGTTGTGTTAATTTGAGTGCCAGAGAATGAAGCACCACTCAGACACGCTTGAATGAGGCCTGAGGCTGCTTGAAGGTCTTTGCAGTGAAGGTCTACGGTTGCTAGGAAATCCTGCTGTGGTTGACGTCGCCAATAAAGGTTCATTATCCATGTAATGACAACGGGAAGTTGTTGCTTAATGCTTGCTGATGAAGTACGATATGACAACACCGAGCAGGTGGTGAGACACTTGGACAGAGTGAACGTATAGAATCTTGATCAAAGGCAAATACAGAGACGTAACAGTGGAATAGTGTCTGTGCTGCACATGTTACATAACAAAGCTATGACTACATCAATACATCAGAAAAAAATAGTTTCACTGTGCTCCGGAGCTGATGTCAGATTTTTTTCTTTATGTCTGTGTTTTAATGGAAAAATGTGATGCGTGAGGCTCTCAGGACTCTCTTATAAGTGGTGCAATACTTCCAAGTGTATGACAGGACGTCAGCCACGCAACCCGCAACAACCAAAAAATAACTTTGTGGTTTTCAAGCCTAAAGATTGGTTTCACCATCGGCGCCAGTCTCCAGTTTGTGAAACCAGTTGATGTGTGGGTGTTACTGGAGGCAGGCAATGATTGGAGCGAGAGTGCAGCGTGTGACCCAATGCCCGCCCACCCGCTGGTCAGCCGACTACTCTCGCCTATCAAACTGTAGACACACCCACAATTTAATGACTGAAATTAGACTAATCAGACAAAATGGATATTAGGGCCTGTAGAAGGAATTTCTTGTAACAGATTTAGACTAACCAAAACATTTGAGCCATTTGGTAAATATAAACTTGGTTATTTTCCATATTGACAGCCAGTGGTTTTTAGCCTTTTTGCAACCATTTTTGGTGGTCCCTGCTGGTTGAATGACAGAATGCAGGTTTCTGGCGCATCGCTAACATTAGTTTCATTGGAGAGTCTATTCAGCAGAAAAATACAGAACAATACTGGCACAGTACAGTGGCACACACAGCAGGCCTCTGGTGTGAAAATGGGTGGGACAGGCTTCCACCAGCAGCCAATGAGAAGGAGGCAGGAGCACAGGGGCTGCTTTTTGTCTCAGCAATTCCGGCTACAGATTACAAAGAAATTGCAGATTTTATCATATTCAATTATTCATGTCATTAGAACCAATCAAAACATGCTTTTGGATGACTGAAATTGAAAATGAATCTATAATACAGTGTAGACAAGAACAGGTCAGAAATATCCAGTTTATCAATCAATCAATCTCATCCGTTCTCCATCTGGCAACAGCTGTTTGTGCAGTGTTATCAGTGTATATACTGAAGCTGACATCTTACTTTTTGTATCCCCCAACCCCTTTGTCCTGTCTGGCCACAATGACAAGCAGAACTACTTTCTGCATCTATAAAGAACATCACAGTTTCTGACTTTAGGGTTGGTGTTCACATCATTCTGACCATCGGTATTAAAAAAGAAGAAGCAACAAAGAAAAAGGTTAAATGAGACAGAAAAAAAGGTATCTGCAGGGTTCCAGGGTAACGACTGGACAGGTTGCCAGCGTCTGGGTCTGATGGGCACGATGAAACAGAGAGAGGGGGCGAGTGAAGAAAGGAGACGGAGCGAGCGACTGCACGGCTGACAAAGCATCGCGGGATAAACATGGAAGCTGCCTTGGCTCAATCAAAGAGCAGATCCAGATGGCAGGTTGTTGTTGTTGTGTGTTGCTCTTTTAATTGGACAGAGCAACAGGGACCATGTGTTTGATCAAAGGGTCGGCCGCAGCCACACTGTCCGCACAAGAAAGCAAACCGCTGGAGTCCAGGGTCGCAGAGGGTTTGATCACAACTGCACCAGTGCAGCTCGTTTTTCTCTCTGCAGGTTTTAACAATGATTGACCGTTCGGGATGCTAATTATCGATTAATTCATTAATCGTTAGTTGATTGATCTTATCGATCGATTAATGATTAATTGATTAGCGGCGATTTTTCCAGAGAACCCCCAAGTTTACAATGAAAAATGTGTAAGGAAGATATTATCTAACCCTTGAATAATGTTGAGGGTCCAATGTGACCACTTTTTTCCTTAGAGAACAGTTAAAATACCTCAACATTTATCCTCTGACTTTAAGTTGACTTCCAATTGGACACATTTCAACTTTTTTTTTTTTTTTTTTTTTTAAGTTGTTTAAAAGTAATTTGTTATAAGTATACAGGTATAGACCACGTTATTTAACAATAAAAACCCAGTGTAAAAAAAAAAATAAATTTATTGCGACTAATTTAATTTAATTTAATCGATTAAATTCCTAATCGACAATTAATCGTTAAGTTAACATCCCTATTGACCATCATTATCATATTCAATAGTGAGAGCCTGAAGAGTCAACTAGTTCATCATGTGACCTGCAAAAAAACAATGCTTCTTTATTCAGGCCATCTTTGATTATTTTAACTTGATGTGTTTGCAAATTATTTATTGTTTTAAAAACTGCTGTGTGCGTCCCGTCAATCACCAACACTCCCGTGTTGCTCGTCACCGCCGAGCTCGTTTTCTGATTGACAGGGTGTCTGCGAGGTCGGAGCTTGGCGCTCTCTTCCGAAGCGCCGCCAAGATCGTGTTTGGAGATATTCTCTCACAGGAAGTGGCGATAAAGTCATCTTCCCTCAGAACCTCCGAGGTGACGCTGATCAGCGGTGATAACAGGCCAGACAACATAACAACACTGCGTCGCTATCTGTGCGACGTGGTATCGAGGCGTGTCTGATAAGACTGAACTTTCTCTCTCGCACAAGTTGAATGTCTTACGTCAGAGAGGTGAGTTTTATTAGACTGACTGCATACCACGGCTTTTAAAGGTCCAGTCTGGAACGTTTAGAAGAGAGACAATTGACAGCAACATTTAATGTTACTCCAGAATTTTTAAAGATGTCTCAACTGATCTCATGTCTTTTCTACACCAGCTGTGATGTGGAGGTGAAACATGAAACCTTGGGCTGGTCCATGTCCTGAACTACTGCAGATCCATGATGTATACACTACCAGTCAACAGTTTGGACTCAACCTGTGAATTGATTGCTTTTTCTTTCATTCTCATGACTATTGACATTGCAGTTTCGCACTGAAGGCATCAAAGCTACGTATGAACATACATGGAATTAAGGATGAAAAAATGAAAGTGTCAAATAACTCAAACACATTTTACATTTAAATTCTTCAAAATAGCCACCTTTCATAAAAAGTATATTTAGAGTTATTGAACGTGTTTTTCGTTGCTGCATAATCACATCCTGCTCATATATTTGTCTTCAGTATGTGAGACAAAAACAAATGGCACGAGAAGGTGTGTCAAAACTATTTACTGGTAGCTTATATTAACTCATATTATTTGCAAATGAAAACCACATTTATTAAATGAAATTAGTTCCAAAACTCTCAGCACAGGAAAGCCAGCCTGTGGACTATGGAGGTTGGGCAGGTATTCCACGATCACGTTCTTCAGCAACAACAAAAAACCACTGTCCTCTCTCTGCTATCTGAAGGAACAGACGTGACAACAACACAAACTGGGGATTGTGTGTCCAGAATAGCAACTGGCATGGTGGACACAACGCTTCCCATTCTCTGCATACTGACACAAAGAGGCCAAGGGCCAAGTTTACAACAAGTGGGCCTGGCAGCAAAGCCTTCAGGTGATGAAATCCCCCCCAAAGCACAGGCGCACCCCCCCCCACCCACACACACACGCACACCCACACACACTAATGACATTATGAGATAACTGAAAGCTGCAGCCTGTGTCCAAGGGAGGTCTGGTTACTGTTCAATGACTTCAACATACCACCGGCACTCAGTGGTGGAGAACATGAGCTGAATTCCCGGAAAAAACATCAAGAATTAATAAGTGAACCTACTGGTGTGTAAGTGAGAGAGAGGGAGAGAGACTATTATGGAAACACATGCGTGTCGTTTAGGGCCACTTCATGTGAAAAAGATCCAGACTGTGGTGTTTAACAGTAACGTATTGGTAGGATTTGGAAGCGTTTGTCTAAGCAGAGAATTACCCAGAGTTCAGTGGGAGTCACATGGAGGGTGTTCAGCCCCCATTGGCAAATCTTACAATATCATTGAAAGTGAAGTGAAAACAAGGAGACCAGGCAGGACCGGAAGCACCGGAAGGTGGGACAGAGGGGAGGGGAAGGACTGTCTGTCTAATCACAATTGCATGACATCATACAGCTCCACTGCAAATAAGATGCTCAGCCTATAAAATCCATGTGAATTAAACAAAAATATAAAATGAAATAAGACTAGCACACTTTGAGAGCCTCACTGTGCCAAACTCCACTTTGAGTCTGCAGTTTAGTTTTCTGATCCAGAAATAGACCTCACGCGGTCCAACAAAAATGTTGTCTTTTATCTCGGGGCAAAAGCAGAGATGATGTCATCACTGGCCCCCGGTTCACTGGAGACACTGTTCAACTCTGTTCCCACAGAGCGCACGCTCACTGTCGTTTCCTCCCTGGCTGCCTCGGTGGATTTCAGACACGAGATAAGCACAAAAGAATTGGACAAGTCCAAAACACTTCAAACAGCCGCAGGTAGAGGCTGATCTGGGTAGAAGGGCGGGTTTAAAGCTGTGTTTATCAGAAAGTGTGGCGACTATTTCATTTAAAAAAAAATAAAATAAAAAAATAAAAAAGTCAGTGATTTCCGATCAACAGGCTCGGCCGTCACCGCAGATAGCGAGACCGTTTCATTCATTCAGCATTCTCTTCTTCTGTCTGATCTCTGCATGCTCATTCTGGAACACAACAACTTGATGTTGATTGTTGGGGCAGTTTCACTTCATCACTTTAGCATTTGTTCACACAACTGCATGCGGCAACAAAAGCCGACAGGGTTTCCATGTAATTAAGACATACACCGATACGAGATGTCAAGTCGTGTCGGTCACTGGTGTCGAGCTGCTAAAACACATGCTTGGCAACCGCAGCATGACGCCGACTGTGGCAACCGCAACGCTGAGCCAGGCTCAACACAAGTAGCGCAGAAGTGGTGTGTGTGTGTGTGTATGGGGTGGGGGGCAACTTGAGGTGACCACAGGGTACTTATTGAAGATGAATTATTGAATGAGAAATGCTGCGTTTTTGCTGCAGCCCCAGATTTGCTCTGAAACTTACAGTGCTGAAGTCTGAAGAGGCAGAACTGGGAGGTTTAAAAGAAAAACCCTCAGATTTTGTCTCATTAGTCCCCGCGTGTTGTTCCCTAATGTTTTACACATGTTTACATGACCCCCGAACAGTCTGTTCCTGTTCCTGCCCAGTTTGAGCGCAGGGGTGGTAAACCTGTAATCAGCAGTGCGCAGCGTCTTTAAAGTGTCCGTGAGAGGTTGAAATCATACAGTGAACAATCGCACCGCTAGGCTTTAAAACTGGCTATTAAAACATTGAAATGTGTTATACTCTACACACTGCTCGGTATGATTCCCGCTTTTATGTCCATCCAGGCCAGATTAAGAAATCCCAAAGAGGCTGGACGCTAATAACAAAATAACACAAGCACAGACAAATACAGGCGACTCTTGAAGTCAGTGTGCGAAACCGATCATTAGCTTCCATCAATGAACCTTCTCAATCAGTACTGCCTGGTCAGCTGATCTATACTGCTTCTCATGCAGCCGGCACATGATCAGCTCATCCCTACAGTCCACTTCTGTCTGGCATCATGGTGTTTCACATTAAGAGCTCACAGAGACAAAGACATGAAAAGAGGAGGAACACTGGTCTTGGTGGTGGAGAGTGTTCAGCTCCAGACATCAGCAGTCTACTGGGTTGTTATTGTTTTTCTTTCTATTGTAACACACGGACAATAACTGAGCAGTAAAATCAGCCTTTGTTATCAGTCGGGAAGGACAGCAGACTGAAAACCAGTGCTGCGCTCTGGGACTGAAGACACACACACACACGGATGTGAGGCTGACTCACTCACTCTTGAGTGAACCGTATGTTTAGTTAACGTTGACAATTCACACGTTCCAAAGGCAGACAGTGACCGCGGGGGTGAGGGGTCGCAGCCGCTGTGAAGACAAACAGCGCCACATCATGCCTGTCTCTTCCCGTGACACACACACACACACACACACACACACACACACACACACACACACACACACACACACACACACACTGCTCTGATCTGATCTGATTTGATGCGGGGCACCGCCTCGCTTCCATAAGATAACGTCACCGGGCGTGTGCACGCGCCCCGAAATCTGGTAGCACGTGGAGCTATGGTAATGTGATGAAACTTCGTCTGTGACGTGACCTCACCTCTACAAACACACAACAGCCAGGCTCGAAAAGAAAAAAATACCAATTTTTTTTTTTTTTTTTTTACACGAGTACAGAAATGCAGCGACTCACACAGGGTGCTACGTTTTAAAAACAAGCTCGCTTTGTGTACCAGTGTCCTGGTACACTGAGAAGGATGAATTGGCAGATTTGTGTCTGATGTAACGGCTGCGGCGGAGGCGAGTCGGTGTGATGAGCTGGTGTTAGCCAGTCAGTCCAAATCTGACAGGTGAGGGACTTTGCAGGTAGTGTCAATTCAATGGAGGAGATGCGGCGCCGCACACGGCACCATTCTCGGGTTTTGTCACCCGTTTAGCGGCAGCAAAATCGTCACCGCCATCCCGTGCTGCTTGCTTTGTAGCCCTGCCAAGCCCTCCTCGGCTGTCTGCCGATGTACCATGACGGCTCCTCGACAACAACCTCCACAGTTTGCGCTAACGTTCGTTAGCCCAAGCTAACATGCTAAAAACAAGACAACGCCGTGTCCCGGTCCGTGTTCCTACCGAATTGCGAAGTGCTGGAAATCCGGGTGTGTCCTACGTCCGTCTCACGGCCCCGTATCCATGACTGTCAGCGGAGTAGGTAGGATCCCTTCTGTGTTCCGGTTTCTGTATTTTCCTCCCCCGGTGAGGGGGACTGAAGTTTATTTCGCTGAGTAAAATGGCTGCGACTGGTTCGGATGCATAGTGACGTCATGACGCTATCGGACAGGAAGAGTTGGGGGAGTGGCGCAGGGATTTTATTTAGACAGATGTCCGCTTTAGCGGTCGGTCAGCCACGATGACCGGCAGCGTGTTAGACCGCTGGATGAATTTTGCAAAATACAAGTTGATCTATTCTAATTTTCAGGAAGGCAAAGAGCCCGTCGGACTCATATACTGTCAAATAAGAGCAATAACAGCGACACAGTGTGTGTTGCGTAACTCCGTGATAGCAGGCATTAACAATGAGAAGCGCTTCTCTGATTCACCCCAGTAAAACATAAACAGTACAAGATGTACCGGGACAGAATACTGGTGACTTATTCCTATATTTAGATTTCAGTGACCATCAAATGAACCATATAATGTTCTCATCAAGTTAACTGATCTTGCTGTCAAATTGCTTGCTGAAAGATTATCAAAGGGTCACCTGCCACACTTACAGATGAGGCGTTGGCCAAGTGTCAATGAGGTGCTGCAGCGGGGAAAATATGGGGCACCCGGTTTTAACTGTCTGCGTGTAACAACAGAAATTGTTCTGTGATAAATAAACCCAGTTGTTAGAAAACAAATATATATAGACACAGTTTAGAATTCCAACGTCAAACCATACGCAATTAAAGATGGAAATGTGAGTTACATAGCTTCATTTGTGGATATTCTAAACAATTTATTTTCTGTGCCTGTATACTAATGTGGACATCAGGTTAACCAAGATTATATATTTTTTGTTGCCGTGACAGCTTCTTTTTTTTATTATTATTATTAAAGACAAACTAGTCCATTTACCATTCTTTCACTGAAATATCTTCAGATTGAACCAGATTGTAACAAGATTAAATGCTTTGAGAAGCGTTGCACTGAAATCACTGATGACACGATATTTCAATTTCTCTCTTTCAAAGGCATACTTTAAAATAGATCAAAGACTTCACCAGACGTTCACCCACTAATCCTATCCTCGGGCAAAAAAGACCTGTGCACAACAAAATGACAATTTATATTTAGAAGGTGCTGTGGTACTCTTGGCGACCTATCATTTTAAATGGAAAAGAAAGGTTTCATAGAATAAAGTACAAAATTGTTAGAAAAATGTCACAATTTATTAGTATTTTTTCTTTAAAAAAAAAGCAAGATTCTTTGATATGAAAAGCACTTTAAAATACAATGAAACTACATGAATCATTTCTGTTCATTCTTTACAGTTTACAAGAGTTACACTTAGCGTAACTCAGTCCTCACTGTTCACCTTCTTGTCACGTCTGTTTAGTCCTCGGTGCAGGTGCGGCGACATCTGCCACGCTATGCAGAAACTCATAGAGCAGCTTCGCATTCCCGGCATGTCCGAGTATTTCTGCTAGCTTGTCCTGGCTGAGTTTGGCCAAGTCCGCCAGGCTGTCTGCACTCTTGATGAGGGCCCTGTAGTTTTTGGTGTTGACCCCGGGCATTTTCAACAGGAAGTCGTAAGGTCCAGGGTTGTAGATGTCCGATGACTCAGCCACCGTCTCCGACTCCGCAGTCACCGCCTGGGCGACCGCGCCATCGGGTTCCAGGCGGCCTTGCTTAAGGTCCAGGAAAAGGTCCACGGTGGCGTGTGGAGACGGGCTCCAGAGAATCCGCAGACGGGGGAAATGCAAGGTGAGCAAAGTCATTTTGGACGAAATATCATTGGACGATATCTCGTGACGGAAGTCCGAGCGGGCCATGAGGGAGAAGGGCTTTGCCGGGTCGAACTCGATAAGGAGCACCGGCTTCCTGTAGTAGCGCGTCATGGAGAGGCACTGAGTGTAGAGGCGTCCGCTCTGCAGCGAGCCAATCAGATCGCTGACGCTCTTGCGCTCGACGCACGTGTCCGGGGTCAGGATGTAGTCGCCCACTTCCAGCGTGACGGGCTCGATGTCCAGCCCCCGGCGGTGCAGCAGAGATGGCAGCTCGCTGCGGAACTCGCGCATGTCCACGATGACTCTGGAAGGTTCTTTGGGCTGCTCCTGGCCACCTGGGAGAAGGAGGAGGGGGAGGAGCAAAAACGGTGAGGCAAATTTCTCTTGAGGGGCTAACTGTGGAGGGCAAGACAGACTTCTTCCTCCTTTTTCGTGTGCTGAAAGAACTGAACTGCTGAGAAGTCCTTGGTTGTGTTTTGTGATTTATTTTGTTTTTTGAAAGACTGAAGTATATATATTTATATTTTCATTCATTTTTAATCTTGGTTGCTAAGTTTTATACTTATCATCCTTTGCGGGTTTTGTGAATTATATATTGAGCCTTTTTTGATTTAAACACCAAACAAAAACTAGACAACAGAACTAATAGAAAACAAAGGTCCAACCTGACTGGCACCCCAGACAGATAAAAATAGTGGTGGATAAATCTCCAACACTTAATTAAAATTCTAAACCGCTACAGTACGTCGACCAAGACAGACTTGCCTGCTTTGCGGGTGTTGGTGGTGGCGTTGGCAGGCTCCAGGTTTCTTGCCAGGTCCAAGTTGGTTTCGTCCCGCCCCTCCCTCTCCTGTGGGATGACCATCGTGGCTTTTTCTCTGCACGACAACACATTCAAGCGAGACATTGATGCCACTCCAGCTTAAAAACACCCCAACGGATCAAATGAGAACGAGAAGGGAGATTTTCCCGACCTGATCAAGTGTTCGAAGGCCTTCTTCTCCTTGGACAGGGTTGTCAGGTACTTCTGCTCCTCCGTGGAGCCTCCGTAGATGAGGAAGTAGACCCGCAGCGGCTTCCCCGGCCGGCTGGCCTTGTAGATCTCCAGCTGGCGCACGAAGCTGAGCTCGGCGTCGTACAGCACCACGAAGCTGGGCTCCACCTCATGCAGCACCCGCATTAGGCTGTGGGGGTCGGTGAGGCCTTTGAGCGGGTGTATGACAGTCAGAGGCTCCTTCAGGATACCGTAGTAGGCGTCTGACGGCAAGTCCAGCTGCAGCTCCTCCTCCTCCTCCTCCTCGTCCTCGTCACCGCTGCTGCCCATTGCCGCCGCCTCGTTCGTCTCCTCCTTCCCCATCATCTGGGTCAGGGTCAGCGACGGCCTCTTATGGCTTTGGGTCTGTTTTGTTCCCTTTTTCTTTGCGGGCTCCTTCCCCTTGGCTCCCTTGGCGTGCCAACCCTTGTCCTTCTTGTCCAGTTCGAAGGCGGCGGCAGTGGAAGTGTCCCGTTTACCCACCGTGCGGGCGTACAGACGGGTGAGCAGCCAGTCGGAGCCGCGCCTGATGTACTGCTGCAGCTGGGCACAAGTTCTGTCGTCGCTGGCGCAGATGAGCACTGGACCTGGGGGTGACAGGGTGGCCAGTGAGACTGCGAGGAGCACACAAGGTCAAAGCGGGGAGTTCATTCCGGGAACTGACACTGGCAGAGTCTCTAGTGTCTCGTCCAGTGATCAAAAGGTTGGCGGTATCCATCTATCTGTCTAGGCTTTGCAATAAAATTGTTTCTGATTGGCTGCATGATTGTTCTTTCTAGAAAGTCAGGCTCAGTGTAAGTGGCCTCTTTTATTCTGAAGCATCTGTAATTTAGAAGTAAACAAAACAAATGACACCATTTTTGCATCCCTTGAGCTATTGAAAGTTGAAAGTATTTTTTTACAATGTATAATTACGTCAAGGTATTTCAGTTAACCTTGGCCGTTTTAAATGCTCCTAAATGTACCTAATCTCAACATGGACTTCGCAGATACTGAAGACTCTGCTGAGTCTTCTGTCGAGTTAGAAGACCCAGTCACCCCCTGGCTTTTTCTTCTGCACATCTGTTTCAGTATGTGACCTTGATTTTTCCTGACCCCTGGCTTGGCTTGGCTTGGCTTGGCTTGGCCTGGCCTGACACACCAGATGGAGCATTTTTCACGTATCCATCTGGGAAGGAGCCCAGGGAGACACTTTCAAAAAAAACTTTGAAGGTGAGTGAAAACCATTCTGAGCTTCTAGTTCTAAGGGCAGCAAATTGCTGCTACACATCGTCACGATTAAATCTCTCTGGTAAAGGACTCAGACTTTTCCTCAATGTTGTCAAGATGGTTGTGCAAGATTTTAGACATGAAATCCCAGCCATCCAGCTGCACTGCAGGGTTGTGCTTGACCATAAGCCACTGAATACTGTGAATCTTACCCAGTCCTGTTCGTTATGCCTCATCTATAATAAATATTGGATTCTATTTCTATTGTTGAACTACTGGCAATATCATTTCATTGCTAGTAATTAAACAATATATCATTTCAATGTCTGTATTTCATTTATTTGTCTCTAAAACCTTTCAAACAATCTATGGTGATAATAAGGTGACAGATCTTTATTTTTCACTAACCCGGCTCGTGCTCAGAACTTTTGTTCTCTTTCTCAATCTCCTGCAGAACTTCGCTCAGAGCCTCCCACTTCGGGCTCTTCTCCAGCACCAGCTCCCTCTGGACCTCTGAAAAAACAATTCCTCTTCTTTATCCTTCACACTTTTAACGTCTCAACAAACACACACTCGGGGGACAGACGTCGTTTTTCGGCAGTCACTTACCTGAAGCTGAACTAGACTTGGCTTTGTCTGCCTCCGCTCCCACTTTGAGCTTCTTCTTGCTCTCGGGTATGCGGTACACTCTCCCCCTGGCGTTCATGAACATGGAGGTGCTGGAGTCGAGAAACAGCCAACCTGCAGGTGACCGGGACACATTTTCAGGATAACGACAGGAATACTTATGAACAAGTACAATTATATAACCGTTGAACCTTAAACTCATGCATCTGCCTTACCTGAACTAGATCCAAATATCTTTTGGCTGGAGCGCAGCGACTCCAGCAGGTTGAGGAAGGTCACGCTGTCGTACTGCGTGAGGTAGAGCAGGAGAACCCTTAGCACCTTCAGGTCCTGGACCAGAGCCTTGGTCTTGGCTCCCAGCTGGTGCCACAGCGGGTCCAGGTAGTGACGGATCGTCTGGACGTGGGAGAAAGTCAAAACACAAGTTTTGCAAAAAAAAAAAAATGTTTTCATGCAAAACCTATAAATTTAACCTATGTGTGCTAAATTTTGTGTTGCTCTTGCAATCCTCACTGGCACCACAAGGGGCCTTGTCCTTTTCCTTTTTTACTGAAACTCTTGCACCATGACAAACCTTGTCGAACGTGTTTCCCAACGTGTTCTCCAGTGAGAGGTCCTCTGCCTCCAGCGTGGGGTTGTAGCGCTTCAGCTCCTTCAGACAGGCGTTCATGATGTCCAGGATGGAGCTTTGAATGGCCCTCATGGCCGGTGTCAGTGACACGTGAAGCTCCACCACTTCTGGCTTGTGCCTGTCTAGCGCCGTGTTCACAGACGCTTGGAATCTGCAGCATCACGCAGGTTACGACAGCGACAGCGAGGAAAGACAGTGAGGGGATTCAGTCTTGTACAGTAGGTGGAAAGAAACACACTGAGCCCGTCACATCCCAGCCTACCTGGGCCAGAGGTACAGCTTCTTGACAAAGAGATTCCTCATCACGCGCTCCACCTGGCAGAAACCCGAGGAGAAGGATGTGGCCTTGTCAGTGAAGGCTTTAATGAAGCCCGTCTTGTTCTTTTGCCTGAACAGACGGAGGATGAAGGCCTCCTGACAGGACTCGATGATCTTATGAGCGCGATACACCAGAATCCCTACAGAAATAGGTACAGAGGACGTAAGAGGTGAGCAAAGAAAATAAAGAAAAATGTAGAGAAACAAGTGATTCAGGAGCTTGCAATAATCCTACTTTAATATTTTTTAATATTCTTTATGCTCATTTTCTCGACTTATGTCTATATAACTTTACATATTTACCATAGAAACCATGGAACACATTGCTTGTAAGAGATATGCTAATTACCAAAAACAAATGCCCAAAAATTACAGAGGGTGGCTTGACTTCTGTCTATCACATTTAAAGAAGACCATTAACATTTACTGCCAATGAAGCTCTTATTGCCAGGTTTGACTTTAGACACACATCACCAGGCCTTCCAAGCTGTAATGTGCGAGTGTTTAGCAAACCCCGAGTAAAGTGAAAACATGATGTGCACACTGAAAAAAAAAAGCTTCAGTGCCAATCTTTGTTCTTCTTTTAATGAAAAGATATCTACTTCCTGCATGTCTTCATTCTCTATTTCTGGGGCTGGGTTAGCTGAAGGCAGCTTGCAGTAGTGGCTTTGTGGTTTCATCACGATTACAACTACAGCAACTAAGAAGCTGATGAAACCCAAATTAAAACAACACACTAGTGATGGATGTCCTGGATTCAGAATGAAAATCTCTCCTAACCAGCTGCATTGCAAGTTCTAGTGTGTTTTGGGATTCAATATATTAACAATATTAATTCTATCTCATCAACATGTCTCTGTTTTGGGGTGAGCTATTTGTTGTCTATTTAGTTTAAAGAGTGTCTAGCACCATGTTCCCTTGCTAAAAAAAATAGAAAAGAAAAAAAATCACAGATGGTGGTCACAAATGACTATAGTCCATCTGGACTCAGATTAGATCACAACATGAGGAGAAAACACACAAACACAGTGCTGACTAAAGCTGTGACAGCCTGACAGTCTTGTGACCTGATATGAGATGAGCTGGGATGCGGTCGGTGAGGAAGTCCACCACCAGGATTCTGCTGGTAACGAACAGCACTCCACCCTCGGTGTAAACGTTGTAGCGCTCGGTGCTCTGAACGTCGCTGGTGACCGTGCGGGGCAGGTGGCTCACGCCCTCCACTCGCAGCTGCTCTGTCAAGTACTCCTGGGAAAATGATGACAGGAATAATAATAAGAAAAACGATAAAAAATGACTTTGTACAGCGCCATTACATGATAGTGTGTTAGCTGTCATGCATTTAATGACCAGTGTGTGTAATAATTAGATTCTGTGTGGAATTCAAAAAAAAAAGAGGCCATATTTTGCTAAATTCATTTTTACCACCATTTTCTCTCAACATGTGTCTTACCATGTCATACCATCATTGAACTTGACAGACATGAGGAAACCCATCCCTGACATCTTTTGACTTGCTCTGCTTTTAAAAAGGCTTACGGGATGAATGACAAAAATATGTACGTCTGCCCTTTGTGATGTCATCCTCCAGCAGGTTAACAACAACACCACTAGCCTTTTCCAAACATGTGGAGTCCACCAATTTTCAGGCAAGAAAGGCTGACTCTGTTTTTGCAGGAGGCAGAGTAAACAGAGGGCTAAATAGTTTTTGTTTGTTTTTTAGATTCAACAAAAAGCTCTGACATTGGGAATAACACGGGACCTTTATTAAACAATTACTAAATTAAGTTGATGAAGTCAGGAACATTACATTTCTTGCCTGTTCGGAAAACACCATCATTTATTTATCCGTTTGGACAAAAGAACAGGTTTTCTTTAAGGCAGTTAGAACTACTGGTGGATAATAATAAGGAGGTTGCAGGTATGAACTCAGAACAATTGTGACTACTTCATATCAGTGAACCATGTTATAAGGGTCCTACACATCTGCGGCGCACCTGCTTTCTTCGGGCGCGACACCGAGGAAGAGAGGCCGGAGCCCCGGAGCAGCTCCTACCTGTTCCGCCATGCTGGTGTTGAGCAGAAGCACCAGGCTGCCCTGCTCCGAGTAGACCCGCATGAACTGCAGCAGGATGCGGTCTATCCCCATCCCCTCCGCCACCACCAGCAGCCCGTCACAGCCGAACAGGCTGAGGAACATCTCGGTCTCAAACTCCAGCAGCGGCCCCGCCATGATCGAGGCGCTCAAAGCAAAACCTCAGGAACGCGAAGAGCTATTTAATGTGCCCGTTCGAGTGAGAAACGCTGGTTTAAAATGTTGTTTAAAAATGTTAGAAACCATTGCGAGACGGTACACAAAGCGAGCAGATAACTCCTACCGGCTTGCCATCAAATGTTTTGAAATGGCATATCCGGTCACGTGAACGTAAGAGGAAACCAACGAGGATTTAAGGGTGGTGACTTCTACACAGTTCTCCCTCTAGCGGTGCGGATGATTATAACGAAGGCGCAAGTGGAAAGCAAAGTCAAATTCTAAAATATATATTCATTTACGATGCTTAAAAAACTATTTTGGCAAAAAATGTTTTGATGTGAACTCTATTGCCAAACATATTAAAATCAAAATACAGTTACTGTTTCTTTGAAAAAATTATTCCAAAAAAGATTAGTTTATATCATTTGTTATTGGAAGTATGACTGCTGTTTTCAGGAGTTCTTTTTTGTAAACAATCTTAATATCTTGGCTTCGAATTATTATTATTATTATTATTATTATTTTTTTTTAATAAATCAGGCTGGGACAGAGCTGCCCGCATTTGATGCTGTATGAAAGGAAACACTTGGAAAGGTTGCATGAACCAAGTTAAGTGCTGCAGCAAGCCTTAAACCATAAAAAAAAACAACACACGGATGCTGACGGATGAAGACGGATGCTGTGTTATTGACAGTGCTCTTGGTTGGAATATGCTTTTAAGGCATCAGTAGGAACAAATAAAATGTGCTTGCATGACAAAGCCTGCCAGCTGGGCCTCGTCACAACTCTGTTGTGTTGGCCCACACGTCTGTTCCGTCAGAGATTAGGCGAGGAACAGGACGATGGCAAGCGTGTCTCTCTCTCTCTTACACACACACACACACACACACACACACACACACACACACACACACACACACACACACACACCTGACTCATCACATCGTAAATTTAAGAGACTTCAGGCTTTAAATTAGCCCTCTTTGATGTTTACATCTGTCTCTCATGCAGGGTGATTAACTCACCCCATGTGGGGCAAGATTATAAATAAACAACACATGGACCTCTGAGCTGGACTTTTCAAGAAGCATAATCTGGACAGTATGTTCTCCTCCTTCACAGAGTTAATTTAAGTCACCTTTCACACAACAGTGGAGACGTGTGTGTGTGTGTGTGTGTGTGTGTGTGCATGCGTGTGTGTGTGTGTGTGTGTGTGTGCGTGTGTCCCTGCACTGATGATTAAACCTGTCACGAAAATGAATTCCTTTTAATATCCAGACATTGGAGAAATGAGGGATGAAGGACTGTTGCAGAAATAAGTGAAAGTGACTTCAAACTCGCCGTTGCATTATGAATAGAGTTCATTACAATCGGAATATCTTGGAATCTTGGAATAGAATTACTTTTAAGACATTGATGAACATCAAAATCTGACCCTGGGTCGTAACAAATACAGATCATTCCAGCACACAATTCAGGCCAGGTCTCAATTAAATAGATTCATTACACTTGACACTTTTACACTTGAGAAGGAAATATTTCGCATTTTGCTCTGACTCCTTATTTTCTAATTAAAGTCTACATGAAAGCCTCTATGACTTTTTCAGTGTGTTAGAAAGCCTTCATGAAGATGGCACACTTGCAGAAGTATGTTTGTACAGGAACCTGGCACACCAGACAGAATATTTACTCAACCAAAATTAGAACCCTCCTCCTCCGATTCCCCCATGCATCCATCTGGAAAAGGGTCAATTGAGAATCTTTGGAAAGAGGGTGGCTTTGGTAAGGGAAAACCTGGAAGGTGATTGGACAAACTTTCTGCTTAGCAACAGCAAGGACTCCTATTGGCACGATAGTAGCATGTGCATCAATGTGCTACACACTGAGATGCGCTGATGTTTTGTAAAACTCTCAAAGGAATGAAGAGTATCTTTCAAATGAGCTAAATGAATTCACTTTGGGAGTCCACCTCTTGCTGAGTCCTTGGAAAAATTTGGTAGGTGATTGGATGAATCTACAGTCTAACATCTTCATGAGAACCACCGCTATTTAATTATTTACTTATTCATTCATTTATTTATTTTTACAGCAAGGCGAGCCAATAACCACTCGTGCTTTTCTACTGATGTGAAGGGTGAAATTTGCTGCACATCACTGCCCCCTGTTGAGCTGCAATATGCTGCAGCCTCACATTAAATTATTGACAAAAACAAATGAAAGACTGCAGCAAAAATTTAATCTTTTGCACTTCAGCGACATTTTTAATCTAATTTTTATGTGTGAATGACATTCGGCTCTGATAAAACTGCCATGACTGCATCCATGCTAATCACTTTATTGGTAGCTAGCCTCACACCAGCCTCCTTGTCTTCTGGATTCACACTTTCCGTGACATGTTGCACCTGCCACTCACAGCATTAGTCACAGCTAAAAGGAAGAAAATGGAATCCTGAAACAGACTGAGGACAATCTGTGTGATTTGCAACTGTTAACTGTATTCTGCAGTTTCACTGCAGGATCTTACCGTAGAGTTGAACTGCAGTCATGCTGACTGAGCAGATACAGCAGTGGAAGAAGAAACTTTTCCAAATCCCCCCAAAACAGTCGGCAGACATCAAAGGTGACCCTGAAGGCAGCATGAGAAGCAACATAACAGCCTGAGTGGCCTCGCCTGAACGGAGTGGAGCCACCGGGGAGGTTGAATAACCGAAAACTTCATGGAAGTGAGGACCAAGTTCGAAGAAGCTCTCTGGCAGCACCAGAAAAAAAAAAAAAAGAAAAGAAATCCTGGTGTGTGAAAGCTCCAAATGCCTGGTTGCCTGGGAAATATGATAGGAGAAATTACATTTCAGTGTTCAAGGTGGAAAAAATGTGTTCGGTTTAAAGGGCATTGCTTTATTCAACATTGTACAACATGTCTTCCAACCCCCACTGCCTTTAATAAAACATTCATTAACCCTCCTGCTGTCACATCTAGTCAACGCACATTTCCTCCTTCTTAGGCTACTTTCTGTAAACAGTCTGCTAACAGTCTGGTGTCGTCTCTGCTGGCCCAGATGAGTGTTGGTTTGTAAATTTGAATATCTGTAAATGCTGTTGAGAATTTGTCTCTGTCCCAATACCATAATGTAACATGCCTCACAGCATGTTATATTATGCCCTGCAGACTGCACGGACAAAAACCATGACAGAGGAGATGAAAACAAGTGACTGGATGATCATCGGATCAGTGATCAGTTATCATTATAAGGTGATAAATTACTGAAATCTGAATGAAGTGAGTGCAATCCCAACTATAGAAATATGAAAACAGACATCACTGAAGTACACCTTTATTATATTTGTTTCACATCTTTTCTTCCTCAGATCAGCTGTGTTGCCTGATATACACAGTTTAATAGATTTGTAACGAAATTGCCCTCTATTGTAAAACTCCGTATTAGTCAGTGTTTGATCCATATTGGTTGTTATTAAACACTACTGACGTGTGAAATCAGCGTCACATCAGTAGCTGATCATTTTTAACTCCTCTGAAATGGAGCCGTCTTTTGTCAAGGAGGGACGACAGTGCAGCCGACAAACTTCACAATCAAACTGTTATGGTTGGAGTTATTATTTCGGCTATGTGAATAACAGACCAAAAGGAAAGGAACAGTACAACGCGCGTTGCACACTTGACAGCCTGTATATGAAGAGGTGGTACACTGACACCCCCCTGCCTACAGAGGGCAGTGCAGCGCTGCGGCCTCGAAGCGCTTTCTCGGCGCGGGGCTCCTGTTGGCGGGTGATCGCTGTGTCAGAATGTGCTTCGTATTCATGCGGCTCCTTCAGAGACACAGTGAGCAGCTGCACATTAGGATGAAACCAGGAGGCCGTCGACTCTCACAGAGAGGCAGCACTCAAATATGGAGGCATTCGGGCAGCGAGGGTGAAATGATCCCTACGATTATCATTACCTTGTTATCACGGTTTTTGAACTGATTGATTGGATCGTACAGGGGGCCGACTTGAGGAAACCTGTGTGTTCCAATCATCATCCAGATTGTGGCATAAAAGTGTTTTATCCTCGGCAGCAGACATCCTCATGCCGTGTGACGGTTGATGTGCCGCGACTTGCTAGATGATTAAAGAACAGCCTGAAACAAATGCTGGAGGTAAGTGAACGAGGCAAGATGTTTTACGGTGCCCGTCTAATGGCAGCGCAGGAGGGATCAAGAGAAAGTGAAACAGCTGAAGAGCCCATGGCGTCCGAGCCCTCGTTAGGAAACAGAGCAGCAGCAGCTTTTGGTTGTATAAGGAGGTGTGAGCCCAGGCCACACTCACAGCAGGTTAACACACACACACACACACACACACACACACACACACACACACACACACTGGCCTGGGCATATCTTTTGAACAGACCAAACAGAAAACAAGTTCTCCAGAAAGCATCGACAGGACAAAAGGTGGCGGAAAAATTGACCCATCCACCAGTAATGAAGATGTTGTCCTCATCCATCTAACTTTCCAAGAAGAAAGTGGAGGTGGTTTACGGTGACATAGAGGGAAACTTTCACATCCGCATGGAAGAACTAAAGCCCAACCTCAGCTGCCGTTTCTGGACCTGCTTCAGAGTGATGGTGGCGCAGTATTTCCCAACATAGGCAAGTTTTTTTGTTTTTTGTTTTCATTTTTTGCGGGGAGATGGATGCGTTGTGTCATCCCCTACAACGCCTGTGATTGGCTGATCTGTATGCTTGCACTTCCACACTTCCAAGAAAGTCAAGTCTGTAAAAAGAACAGAATTGCAACATGAAGGCAGCATGATATCTGGAACTGGTGCCATGCCCAGCGTTTGGATGAGAACATCATTGTGTTCTGCGTATAAATCAGTCCTACTACGACAACTAGGATACATTTTCCATACCTCTAGATTGATTGCTCTGGTTTGAATCATTTGATGAGTTGGTCGACTTGACAAGCAAACATCTGGAGAACAGTGTTCTGATCACACCATCCACAGAGCAGATCCACAGGCAAATGCACTGCCAGCTGCACTGGATCTGCTTCAAGAATTATCATCCGTCCATTTATCCATGCATTTGTGGGTGGTGAAGTTTCTAAGTTTGTTCCAGCTCACGTCTCAAGGTGTTTTGGCTCATCAGAGAGACAGACAACCATCATCAGTCAGTAAAACATCCATGTCATTGGACTGTGGGAGGAAGCCGGAGTAGCTGCTCAAATCCCACCAGGGCACAGGAGAACGTGCAAACTCAACTGTAGTCTAGGCTGGAGGCACCAACTCAAGGTCCAGTCGCTAAAACATTGACTCACTGTAAGCCAGAAAGCACCGGGAACAGTCACGAGCGTGGAAAACTTTACAGCCGAGTTTAATCAGAACTAGAAGTACTGCGGCCATGCCGACGGGCTGCCGGGGCTCAACAGGTAACAGCACCTCAGGCGCCGTGGACCGTCATCTCTCCTGCACCTTTTGCGAAATTTGACTAAAGACCATGCGGAGAGCGGTGCATGGGCGCGTTGGGAAAATTGAGATTATTACAGAACACCTCGGCACGCTGAACAGCAGAGGAGAAAGAGGAGCATTTTGGCACTTCAGCTGCTGGGTCAAGCAGTCCCTGCAGAAGCTAAAGCACAACGACACACTGAGAGTGTAATTTCTTGGTTTGCATAATGGCGCTGAGAGCTGATTACCAGGAGCACAGAGACCTATGTTGTTGTTCCCGATTCCTCCCAGGGCTGCAATTTGCACATAATATTGGAGATAAATGCAATAAACATAATTGAAATGGCATACTAAAACACTTTCCCGTAGTCAAAGACAATAGGCCAAAACCAGAGGAACGGATGAAAAATTCTCCAGGAGTGAGTATATGGTTTTATACGAGGCGTGAACAAGGCTCACAGCCTGTCACATCCAATTTGGCAAATCACTGTGACGCGCGTGCCAATAAAGAGGACAGGAAGGCGGTGTTTGCGCGAGAGAGAGAGCGAGAGAGAGAGAGAGAGAGATATGGGGAACACCGGGATTGAAGACAATAACATGGTTGTTATTAAACACTACTGACGTGTGAAATCAGCGTCACATCAGTAGCTGATCATTTTTAACTCCTCTGAAATGGAGCCGTCTTTTGTCAAGGAGGGACGACAGTGCAGCCGACAAACTTCACAATCAAACTGTTATGGTTGGAGTTATTATTTCGGCTATGTGAATAACAGACCAAAAGGAAAGGAACAGTACAACGCGCGTTGCACACTTGACAGCCTGTATATGAAGAGGTGGTACACTGACACCCCCTGCCTACAGAGGGCAGTGCAGCGCTGCGGCCTCGAAGCGCTTTCTCGGCGCGGGGCTCCTGTTGGCGGGTGATCGCTGTGTCAGAATGTGCTTCGTATTCATGCGGCTCCTTCAGAGACACAGTGAGCAGCTGCACATTAGGATGAAACCAGGAGGCCGTCGACTCTCACAGAGAGGCAGCACTCAAATATGGAGGCATTCGGGCAGCGAGGGTGAAATGATCCCCTACGATTATCATTACCTTGTTATCACGGTTTTGAACTGATTGATTGGATCGTACAGGGGCCGACTTGAGGAAACCTGTGTGTTCCAATCATCATCCAGATTGTGGCATAAAAGTGTTTTATCCTCGGCAGCAGACATCCTCATGCCGTGTGACGGTTGATGTGCGCGACTTGCTAGATGATTAAAGAACAGCCTGAAACAAATGCTGGAGGTAAGTGAACGAGGCAAGATGTTTTACGGTGCCCGTCTAATGGCAGCGCAGGAGGGATCAAGAGAAAGTGAAACAGCTGAAGAGCCCATGGCGTCCGAGCCCTCGTTAGGAAACAGAGCAGCAGCAGCTTTTGGTTGTATAAGGAGGTGTGAGCCCAGGGCCACACTCACAGCAGGTTACACACACACACACACACACACACACACACACACACACACACACACACACACTGGCCTGGGCATATCTTTTGAACAGACCAAACAGAAAACAAGTTCTCCAGAAAGCATCGACAGGACAAAAGGTGGCGGAAAAATTGACCCATCCACCAGTAATGAAGATGTTGTCCTCATCCATCTAACTTTCCAAGAAGAAAGTGGAGGTGGTTTACGGTGACATAGAGGGAAACTTTCACATCCGCATGGAAGAACTAAAGCCCAATCTCAGCTGCTGTTTCTGGACCTGCTTCAGAGTGATGGTGGCGCAGTATTTCCCAACATAGGCAAGTTTTTTTGTTTTTTGTTTTCATTTTTTGCGGGGAGATGGATGCGTTGTGTCATCCCCTACAACGCCTGTGATTGGCTGATCTGTATGCTTGCACTTCCACACTTCCAAGAAAGTCAAGTCTGTAAAAAGAACAGAATTGCAACATGAAGGCAGCATGATATCTGGAACTGGTGCCATGCCCAGCGTTTGGATGAGAACATCATTGTGTTCTGCGTATAAATCAGTCCTACTACGACAACTAGGATACATTTTCCATACCTCTAGATTGATTGCTCTGGTTTGAATCATTTGATGAGTTGGTCGACTTGACAAGCAAACATCTGGAGAACAGTGTTCTGATCACACCATCCACAGAGCAGATCCACAGGCAAATGCACTGCCAGCTGCACTGGATCTGCTTCAAGAATTATCATCCGTCCATTTATCCATGCATTTGTGGGTGGTGAAGTTTCTAAGTTTGTTCCAGCTCACGTCTCAAGGTGTTTTTGGCTCATCAGAGAGACAGACAACCATCATCAGTCAGTAAAACATCCATGTCATTGGACTGTGGGAGGAAGCCGGAGTAGCTGCTCAAATCCCACCAGGGCACAGGGAGAACGTGCAAACTCAACTGTAGTCTAGGCTGGAGGCACCAACTCAAGGTCCAGTCGCTAAAACATTGACTCACTGTAAGCCAGAAAGCACCGGGAACAGTCACGAGCGTGGAAAACTTTACAGCCGAGTTTAATCAGAACTAGAAGTACTGCGGCCATGCCGACGGGCTGCCGGGGGCTCAACAGGTAACAGCACCTCAGGCGTCGTGACCGTCATCTCTCCTGCACCTTTTTGCGAAATTTGACTAAAGACCGCGGCGGAGAGCGGTGCATGGGCGCGTTGGGAAAATTGAGATTATTACAGAACACCCTCGGCACGCTGAACAGCAGAGGAGAAAGAGGAGCATTTTGGCACTTCAGCGCTGGGTCAAGCAGTCCCCGCAGAAGCTAAAGCACAACGACACACTGAGAGGTAATTTCTTGGTTTGCATAATGGCGCTGAGAGCTGATTACCAGGAGCACAGAGACCTATGTTGTTGTTCCCGATTCCCCTCCCAGGGCTGCAATTTGCACATAATATTGGAGATAAATGCAATAAACATAATTGAAATGGCCGCAAAACACTTTCCCGTAGTCAAAGACAATAGGCCAAAACCAGAGGAACGGATGAAAAATTCTCCAGGAGTGAGTATATGGTTTTTATACGAGGCGTGAACAAGGCTCACAGCCTGTCACATCCAATTTGGCAAATCACTGTGACGGCGCGTGCCAATAAAGAGGACAGGAAGGCGGTGTTTGCGCGAGAGAGAGAGAGAGAGCGAGAGAGAGAGAGAGAGAGATATGCGGGAACACCGGGATTGAAGACAATAACAGGAAGTGAGAGTGAGACACAAAGAGATAAATAAAATCTGTTTTTTTTTGCTGTCAAATGAGCATATTGGATGAATAATTCAAGGCAGCTGGATTGGACGATGGTGACAGGAGAGACATGCTACAGGCGGGAATGGAAATGTGTGTGTGTGTGTGTGTGTGTGTGTGTGAGGGAGAGAGAGAGAGAGACTGGGAGAGAAAGACTGAGACAAATATGGAAACACACAAGCCTCATTTGGGCGACTTTGTGTGAAAAAGATCCAACGCACAGAAACAGTAACGTGCTGGTAAGATTTTGGAAGCGGGTGTGAGCGGAGAATTACCCACAGTGCAGTGGGACTCGCATGCAGAGTTGCCCGGCGCCATTAGCATATCTCACACCGCCGCTCTCATGAGCAATGACGGAGAGAACCGCAACTGTGTTTCATGTTTTTTTTTCTTCCTCCCTCCTTCTCGTCTTCACCTCCTTCCTCGAGCTCACACGGCGGGATGGAGGCTCTCCGTTTGATGTGGCCGACGCGCATTTCCTCCTTCTGCTGGATCAGTACATCCCAAAAAAACAAAACAAAAAAAAAAAGAGGCCCTTCTCGCTATTGACCGGAGAACCTCAGATCTACAGCGCCGCAACTTCCTGGAGAGGCAGGGGGGAGGTGGGGGCGGGGGGAACAAGAGTGGGAACCAAAGGAGGCGAGCGGAGATCAAGCCGGCTCAAAGGCTGATTTGATCTCCACCAGTGGGGTCTCTGATGTTGGTAGCGCTGGTGAGAAGTGTGGAGGCTTGAGGTGGAGCCCGTATGGAGCCAGGACGGCGGTTTATAGAGGTGATTAGGTTTATCGCGTCAGCAGCATCTCCTGGCAGCGGCCACGGCGAAACCTCTCGCCTCCAAGTGCGAAACTGCTTCCCCCCTTGATCTCGCTGGCGGGCCCATTGTGACGGGCCTCGTGCCTCACAATGGCAACTACGGACAAAGAGGCCAAAACAAATTGCTATGAATATATTCATAGAATGCTTGCGTAATGCCATTCAGCTCACCGTATCTGATCTTCAAACGGATTAGAGGCGGAGAGGAGCATAGAGGAGCTTATTAGAGCCAATCACCGTTGAGAACCTTCGGACGGCAGCTGGAACATTCAGAGTTCAAGCTTGAAATCTGGTTTCTCCATCATGACAGCCCACAATAGACGGCATTATCAATCATTATCAATCAGTCTTAAAATCTCATTGCAATTTAATAAACAATCTGAATTCCTTACGCTGGAGACCCTAAATCGGTCTGTGGAACATCTTTCAAAAGTTACTGTCTTTTATTGGAATTGATTTCCTTTTTTATTAGGTTTTGGCTAAGACCTCTGGATTTTAGACCACGACTGTGTTCAGATCATCCAGTTGTTCCACGTGAAGATCATCGGAAGTGTTCCACTTTGGAGATATTCCATTACATGGCTCACCCAGGAATCAGTGGTTTTAAATGATTGATATCTTCCTTAGCAAAACTGTTTTCCCCAAAGTCTGATAAGGTGAATATTGCATAATTGCATGTAGCTCATTGAAGCTGGTTCATATTATTCTTACGTATTTTGGTTAGGACCCTTCAGACTGGCTTTTTAGGTATTCGTTGCTTATGGGATTTTTATTTTACTATTAGTTATCACAATGGTGTTCTGCTTCTCACAAAAATATTAGATAAACTTAATAATAGATAAAAACCCCACATTAACTCACTGAGGAGAGAAAAAAAGTTATCAGAAACTGCAGCAAAACTGACGGCTAAATTATCTCCGATTTAGTGGAGTAGCTTTTACACAGGGGCAAAAGGCCACAATATGCATCTAATCTCGATTCAGATCAGCTAACTAGCTAACTGAGAATAAGTCAGGTAGTCGTTTGAAGACTGCAGTCTTTGTTGTCAGAGTCTCAAAGGACTTTAAAGACAGGGTCAAAGTTGAAGGAGAAGACATCGAAAGAATGTTTAGTTTGCAATAGTGCTGTTCTGCATGCACAAGACGTAGTTAGTGTGTGTAAAAGTATAACAAAGCATAAGGGCAACATGAGCACCAGTGTACATTCTGTAGATGTATATATACAGTATGTGTGTGCAAGCTCCTACGTACAGAGTTCTTCCACTATGCCTGTCAAACACCTGACGCGCTAAGTCGAAGAGAAAGGAGGATTTCAAACATTCGCAGTCCTCCATAATTCCTCTTAATCCAAACACTAACAGAACAGCAGGAAGTTCAATCTAATTGAAGAGGGGATGAAAGGCGGGGATACCCTGTGTGGGAAAAGATATGTGGATTAATTAGCATTGTTGTGCTAGTGTGTATCTGCCTTGCGACTGTGCGCGAAAATGTAAATGTGAAAATGTGTGCGCGTCGTTTGGCGGTGCACGAAAGGCTAATTGTTACTGTATTACACCCTATATGAGAGGACGGCACCTCATCAACGAACGCTGGCACTGGTAAGAAGCATGTTTGATTGGATTTTCCTGTTTTAATCACTCTGCCTCTATTTTTGCTTACGGTGGAGGGGCCTGGCTAATTACAAGGGTGGATTAAATTTGAATGTCACAATGTTAAAGGCATGCAATCCGAACCATAAACACACATAGAGTGGGATAATCTGGAGGCAACACAGACCATGTGTGAGTCTGTTTGCACTTGTATCTTTCCGAGGAGAGTAGGGTCTTTCAGTGTGGGGAGCAATGGGAGAACGGACACATTTGATTGGTAAGTGGAAACAGTGGATTGACTAACAACTGCACAGCATTAAATAGCCGTTCACATATTTGCTAACAGGCCATAAAAAGCATGTAAAGCCAAACTTTCTTAACTTGACACGCCAGGTGGATTTGGCATCTCTCAAATACGTCATATGTATTTTGTACATCTGTATCTGTGCATCTGATAGAGTTCTATCCTAACCCTAACCCAAAAAAGCCATCAGGTCCGACAGAGCTACGCTAAGCTAATTTACTTGGCAAAAGTGGTCATTCTTGCCTCTTCTGTGAATTATTGTGGGATTTTTCCAAGGACTGCTTGGCCAATGTGCTTGTCACCACTAAGACAACAGAAGCTTTTCAAGATGGCTGAAAAAGATTTCAGATTAACAATCTCCGCGATTGTTGTCCCTACAGTGGCGACGTCCTTCACTTACTGTTAGCCAAGACTCCCATCAATGCTATAAAAGAATTGAATTGGATTTAGGCCAAAGCCAAAAAGCTTTGTATACCCACCATGGCATCCCAAGTGACATCCGTAGCTTCCACTCATCCCAGTGTTATAATGAGAAAATGGTCAAACCAAACATCTCACAAAAAACATCTGAATCTAATTGGAATTGATGGTTGCAGTTCTATTTAAGGAAAACTGAAAGAGATGCGAACATGCTTGGAATTCTGCAATGAATAATTTAAAGCCGTGTACACCAACACATAACAATGTATCATGGTACCTTGATTATCCTCTGCTTTGTTGAATTTTCTGCTCGGAGAGGCTCTCGCTTCTCAAGAGACAATTGGCCATGCTTCATATTTCCATCTTTTCCTGAAGAAAAGTGAGGAATATTAAAATTTAGACTGATTGTTCCGCTGCTTCGACCGCAGGGTGGTTTCCGAGATGCGTGGCACGTCAGCGCCAGGCAGTTTAGTGTGTTGTTAGCCCACATCTTGGCTGCTAATGTTCCCCCACAGTTTATTGCTTGGCAAAACGTCTCCATTAGTGTCGAACGGCAGGGTAATTCCACGCAGATGGGAAGTCATATGTCTGAGTAAGATGAAACCCAGAGGGAGGAAACGTTGACTGACAGGCTGGAAGGCGAAACCCACCTGCCCTTAAGTTGTGCATACACACACAGTGAGCATATGGATAGAATGTAGATTATATGTGCCATTTCAGGAATGGATGTGTCTTGTGCGCTATTTAGGCAGATTGGAAATATGTGTGTTTATGCTTGCTGGTGTGTG
Organism: Thamnaconus septentrionalis; assembly: GCA_009823395.1. Taxonomy (NCBI): domain Eukaryota; kingdom Metazoa; phylum Chordata; class Actinopteri; order Tetraodontiformes; family Monacanthidae; genus Thamnaconus; species Thamnaconus septentrionalis. Next base: position 16,736,116 of record CM020503.1, on the reverse strand, counting down.
CGCTGAGCTCTGTGCACACTTCTGTTTTTGGTTGTGCTCAGTTGGTGCACCCGAGGTCTTAGACGAGCAACAACTCAGTGTGTTGACTCAAAATGAGTCACTCGGTTTGAAACATCCGGCAATTACAGAAAAAGCAGGAAGTCAACCATTGTTTGTACCAACAAGCGACGCTGGTCTGACTTTTTTTTTTTAAAGGACATTTCTATATTTTACTCTTTATTTTGAATTGAGGGCCTGCTAAAACAGGGCAATAGTATTGTCTAAAGCAGTGCTTCTCAACTGGTGGAGTCTCAGGACCCACATTTTTTTTTTTCCTTATCATGAAGTCTCAAATTTATTCCACAAAAATAAAAATGCTAGCCCACTTTCTATCATGTCTACAGAATACATTATTGAAATTATTGAATTGAATGGTGTGCCCTGCAAAATAAATGCCCAACATGTTCCCTAACCACAAAGACAGAACCCAATCAAAATAGCTCTGACCCAAAAGTGGGTCATGACCCACCAGTTGAGAAATGCTGGTCTAAAGTATTGACAGAAAATTGCAGGTAAACGCTTGATGCCAATTATGTTTAAGAAGATTGTGTCCTGGCTGGTTGCTGTGTGGCTGAGTGAGCCGTCACACATGGGTGCGGCACTGCACTGGCTCCTTCTGAATGGAGCACAACCGTGAATGATATCATGTGGAACACCTGTGTTTAGCCCACTATTTCCTGCCAAAATGGCTGCTGCCTGAAAGCCCCATTGTTTAGTCAGGCTGCCGCGGCTGCATCCCCAGCACAGCGGCGGTGTGTCAGCAGCAGGCGAAGGCCCGTGTCTCACCAGCGCATCTTCACATCTGCCAGCGGAGATCCGTTGGTGACCTTTTTGAAAAAGTGGAGAAGACAAACGAGGACACATCTGAATTTCAAACTGGTGATGAACTTGAGTGGAACTCGAGCTTAATTCAGCGAAATGGGGAATATTAAACCTAGAATTGTGTGAAATATGTACGAGTGCATTGGCATTTACGTGGGTAGCAAACACCCCTCTAAACAATTCCCTTAGCAGATGCTAAATGCTAATGATGACATTTCTGTCAAAACAAAAGCACTCCAGAGTTATGGTTTGGTGGTTTGGTGGTTAAGTGGCAGAGCAGCAATAAAAATGGATGTTTGTGCGGCCGTTATCTCAAACTAGTTGACTTTTAAATTGAAAAAAAATGCAGGAGAATAAAATATGTGTCACAGGGTTATAAGCTTTCATTTTGTTTTGTGCTATATGCAGATTGGTTCATATATTAAGACACTGAGGACACTATAGCGCACCACAGATGATTCACAGCTATTTTTAGATCAAATACTCTGAAACTGTCGTGTTGTAAACATATTGTTTTTAGATAACAAAGAAGCCAACATGCACCTTAAAGAAGGTTGAATACTTATTATCTTGATGTGGTTTGAGTACAGCAGCTACTGACTTGACGATGTTCCCGACTGCAACGTTTTCAGCAGACTTTGCAGTATGCCGTCGGAATTTTTATTTTTCTGACAGTTCACTTGACCGCACAGACAAAAAATGGTTTGCAGATGCAGTTTTTGCCCCCTGAGCTCCCACCAACTTCAAAACTTAAATTAGTGCAATCTGAAGTTCCAGTTCAGTAGGTTTACAGGTGGAAAAAACTAACAAAAATGTTTTTGACTGCAAAAGATGAGACACCTGCATGAGAAGAGCTTCCAGTGTTGTTGTATCATCCCCTCATACGTTACAAAACAAAATTTGATATATTAAAAATTAAGGTTGAATTTGTGTGTGACAGTATGATGTGAGTCCCAAAGACATTTACTAACCAAGTTGCTGGAAAGAGCTTCCTTAAGATACAAGGTGATTGATTTTTGTCGAGGGACAATTTGTTTGATGAAAAACGTTTTTTTTTGTTGTTTTTTTTAACAAGAATACCTGACTAGTGTTTTCTGTGTAAGGGTCCACCTGGTATTACTCCTCGCTCCCAGATCCAATTAGAAGTGGCTGGGAAACAAAACCACTGTCTGTTTAATATCTCTGCGTGTACATTTTGATGTGCACAAAAAAAAAACAAAAGCCGCAGCAGAGTCGCTCTGGTATCTTTCATTAGATTGCCTTCATTTGTTTGCGCGTTCTATCGACTGTTTTAAGAAAGTGAGTGGATCCATTTTGGACTTGGATGAACCAAACGCTGTCGCTATCAGAGATGACTGGCTCAGAGTGTCCGCACTTTTCACTGACGGCCACAATTTGTATTAACTTTGTAATGAAACTGTGGGGAGAAAGGAAAATGCCAGCGAACCCTGCAGGTCAAATTCATCTCTCTCCTCTATAGGAAGCAGCTTAATTGGGTCTTTTTGTAATGCAGATGTTGGTTTGATCATGTATTCTGAAGCTAATGAAAACCTCAGTGGGTTTTCTCAAGCAGGTTGAATCATATTATTTTGTAGACGTTTCATCTGTAAAGCTTGAAACATAATTTAAAACAGCCAAGTGTGGCCAAGAATAGAGTTTTACGCTTCTGTTGTTTGGCTTAATTTGAAACTTTTTAAGTTTGAAGGAGTCATTCACAGTTGCAGCTGAGCGCTATTGTGGCAGCATTTTACCTGCCTTACCTTGGAGAGTAATTTTGCAAGACAGCTGGATTGGTGAGGTCACAAGTCTGAAATCTTGCAGATTGACCTTCACGAAGACTTCCAGTAGGTTTTCTGCTGGTCTGAGAATTGAGCGACCAACCAATGTCGCTGACTTGGGTCTAGTTGTGTGGAAACCACTGACTCTGAAAAGATGCTTCAGATTTCAAAAAGGCAGAACGCAGCCTTGTGACACTGTTGCCATCGAGGTCAGCTAGCAGCGATGAAACCTGATTGGTCTACATGGAACAGGACAGGCAGAAGGTTTAATCAGTCCAGTCGTTTGGTAGGGGCATATTCTCTACAAAAAAAAAAAAAAAAAAAAAAGGCAGACGCTTCAATTTCCAAATATTTTGGGTTTCCACCTCCCAAAACCCCCTCAAATGAATGCGTTGGAATAGTTATTAACAGTATTTCAAGCACAAATACTGTATCATCAGCATCATCACCCATCATGTTTCAAGGCAGTGTGTCTATTTTTCTCCTTCAACAGGTACTGTACAATAAGTGGATAAGTGGACTGGTCTAATTACTATTATTCCCCACTATTGTTCTCTCCTCGCGTGCTGCTGTCACTACAGGACCTCATCACTGTTTGTTTTCTCTCTTCTGTATTTCTGCTTTTCTCTTCATGCTGATTCTCACCTCTTTTCCTTCCTCGCACATTATTTTTTGTTGTTCTTTTTGGCATAGGACCTCCCACCCTTAGACTGAAAGTCAGGATCTGCTTGAGGTTTATTGCCTATCAAGTGTTTGCCCTTGGTGAATTAGAATGATTCTGTCTGTGTCTATGGGGTTCGCATTGACTTTTAACAGTTCAGGCTTACAATTTGATACAGTGTGTCAAAGGCAGTTGAAGGGTTCATAATATAAGCCACAGGAGAGCTCAGGTCTTCCTCGGGGATGCCAAACAGCAGCTCAGAGTAGCTGCACCAAAGCTGAGCCGGCTGCAGGTGGAAACACTTGCACCGTGTCATTTAGTCAATGGCTTTGGCAGAAGCTAACTAGAATACAACTGAGGGCTTAAAAAGAGACAACAACCTGGGGGTTTGTCATCTAGCATGGGGAATTACAATTATTTCCAACACTTTCCATCTACCAGCAATTTTCATCAGGTGTACCCTGGGAAATGATCTGACTTCACGTGATTAGTCCCAAAAAACTATTAGCCAGTTGGAACAGATAGTTTGTCATGATGGAGTGTCTGTGCGTGCGATGTGTTGACTGGCAGGGTTATGAAATGATCCTCACTGGGTGTCTGCAGGTAGTTAATGACCCTGTTAATCGAAGACAGAGGAAGTAGTGATGCCTGCGGAGAGGTAGCGGTGATAGTTATGGATTAATGCCTGAGAAAGAAAAGAACAAACGCCAAACTGGGTCCGACACAAGATTCTGACCCAGATGAAGGCCTTCATATGAGGAAATAAAAAATGTTGATATATATATATATATATATATATATTCTTATTAAGTTCTATCTGGTTTGTTGTGAACCGACTGAGATGTCCAACTTTATTGAAAAAAACAAAATAAAAACAACTGCATATAATGACCAATATTGTCATTATACACTGTTATACACTGGACTACTTACTACTCTTATTACAACATATATAACTCTTATTATACAACATATCAAAACAGGTTAAAACACTGCTGTATACCACCTTACACACACACACACACACACACACACACACACACACACACACACACACACACACACACACACTGGCCACAGGGCCACAGGTGCGCCTCGCAGGCCTCCGTCTCTCTTCGCCTCTCGCCCACTACAATCACATCCTGTGTGCAGTCGGTCATTTTTAGCCAGCAGGTGGCTGCTCGTCTGTGCGGCTCGTGTCTTACGTCCAAACCAACTGTGGAAACAATTTCCCATCTCCACTCGCAAAGAGTGGGAGTCCAGTTGGTGGTGGTGTGAAGAACAGTATTGTGGGTAAATGTCACAGAGCCTTCTGTTCCATACGTGACTAAGAGAACAAAAAAATCCCCGGGCGCTTGTGCACCACTTTGTCTGCACACACGGCAGACAGAGAGCACAAAATCCAAAGAACACGAGGGACTGAGAGGACAGTCAGCAGTTGCAGTTGCAGTAAAACGTCTAATTTCACATGAGGCCAAAAGCAACAGGCGAGCTCCAAACTGCACACGTCTGCACACCTCTTGTTTTCAGTCATTTACTGTGTTGGGATCAAATTGGGAAGTATGCTGGAAGTCTAGTGGGGCATCACTTCACACCCTCAGTTGTATATGTTGGTAATGCAGCAGGAGCAATGCCACACACTTCTCAACATTCAAACCGAGGGCAAACTGCAAGCAGCATTTGCATTCCCTTAACACAGGTTCAGTGTATGTGTGTGTAAGTATGAATACCCAATACCGGAGACTAGCGCCTACTAGTCACCGGTACCTACTCGGCTTTAACTGGTTACCAGGTGCTATTTTAGTACTTACTCAGCTGCGGTTCCAAGTGAGCTGAGCCGTGCCTAAGATGTTACACCAACAGGGGGCAGGCCAGTGATCGGACAGGGACTGACCACAAAAGAAATATGGCACAGCAAGATGGCAGCTACAGTAACTGGGATAAGACCCATATAGCTCTGTGTATATTCTTGTATACAAATAAAGACTCTTCCATGGGTAGGAAACCATAATTACTTTTATTGTACTTAGAGTATATACTTTCATGAACGTATTTATTAGCAGTATGTTAAGCCTACCAATATAAAAATTGTATATCAGGCCAAATATCACACACTGGACCTTTAACTGTCAACCCCTCACAGGCTGTTTGAGGTTCAGTCACCTGAAGCCATCAACATGAGAGGAGCTCGACTGTATCCATTTTCTCTGCACTGTGCTGCTCTGGAAAAGCGATGAAGAGCCAACCACTGCCTCACAGAGCTTTAATTGTGCAGCAGGGTAAATTACCAGGATTTCGCTCCAACGGTAATTAAATGACCAAGAAGCCAACCAACCACGAGCCAGAGACCCAGCTTGTGTTCTTTTTCTGACACGGCTGCGAGTCATGTGTTGAGCCAGGCCATGGTGCCGCTACATTTGTCACAGCCACGTTGGCGTCACATATGGCCTGAACATGAATTAAACGCGCATGATTTTCATAGATGAACTCATCTCATGCGGAGCCTTGATTAGCGATGAGCGAGCAGCCAATGGAACCGTTTAGATTAAGAAAACCTTGCATAGCTGAAAATGGCTAATTATCCAAAATGTTGTTCTGTGGACCGAGAGATGATAAACTGGTCCTATTGACAGTATTTTGTTATGGTATGTCAGAGCCAATGGCTCATTTAACAGTATCATGAAAAGACTTTCTGGCTTTTACCAACCAGTTGCCAGAGGTCCTGATCTGGACAGTGCCTGTTGGACTGGGATGCATTGTTGCCTTCTGGACAGCCTGTCTAATGTTGGATCCAGTTCAGCGCAGAGATCCCGAGAATTAGCCTGGGAGCTATTTATCAACATTTATCAACATAGACCAGGAAATTGTTATGGTTTTTTAAATGCGTTCTCTTCTAATTCTTTAGATTTTACTACTGCTGAAGTCTAGTCGATGCACAAGGTACATATACACCTTTCTCCAAACTCACCACTAAACTAACTTCATTCCAGCACCTGTGGCATATCCAGCCTCTGGCAGCTTTAACATGGTTTTTCATACTATTAGGATTACTTTGAATCTGCGTTTCCAGATTGAGCTCATCCTGCACGCAAGTGCAACAGAACTCCGTTGAGAAAATTAAAACCTGCAAAGGCTGAAAGGATTTAGCTTAGCCCAGAGGGATTTAGTTGAGATGGTAGATTCTACTACTCCTTACGTGCTTGTAACAGCAAAAGAAAAACTTTATTGAAAACACACAAAGCGAGTCAGGGAGATTCACAGTACGAGTAGCTCAAAGAGCTGAAATGAACAAGATTACAAAATCCAATGTGAAAGCAAGCAAAAATGGCAAAACGCCATGTTGGTATCTTCTTGAAGGGCTGTACAGACACCTGACTTATGAAACAATACTGGCAGCGTGCTAACAAGCTAGCAGTTCCACTGGGGTAAATGGATGATTGATTGTCATACAGTGTTTTCTTTTGTTCTTGGCTGTGTGGCTGACCTCAGACTGTATGTGGCCGATGTTAATATCTCACAGAGACTCGAGCAACGGGCGCGTTTGATGTCATAAATGCTGAAGCACATCCTCCTTGGTGTATTTTATAGAGCGGCTCAATTGATTTGCTTTTGCTCTGCTCCCCAGTTTTTTTTCTCTTTGCAGAAAAAAGGCTTTAACTTCAAGCAGGAAACCAATTATATTTTAAATTTTCTCATCTCTCACAGTAACCACCTTTCAATTATTATTCGACCTTGTTAAGTTATGAACACACACTTCGCTGCCAAGAGTGATTAACCTCTCCTGGGGTTATTTTTTACATTCAAAGTTGTGTCTTAACTATCACAGCAGTGTTGCTCTCCAATCAGCAGTGTCTCTTCTTAGGCTTGTACTGCTGTGACTTAGAAAATTTACCAAAAGCTGTGAAGGTGGAGTGATACATCTTCAATGTTGTGAAATTATAAATTAGGGCTTCAGTTGTTGACCATGCACCATCTAGTGGGCTATGGAAGCTACAAGAAGCTGTTGCTGAAGCTATTAGATCAATTAAAATATATATATATTTTTTTAAATTGGCAACATATAAAGCCCATTAATTATTTTTCAAAACTATTCAAAACATATTCAAAAACTGTCTTGTTGAAAGTCCCAATTTCAGTGACCAGTTGCTTTTGATTTAAAGCACCCTCCAGTGAACAGCATGTGTTAGCGACAAACACTCAAGTGAACCAGCTAATGTGAAGGAAAAAGTGGCCAAATGACCAGAATTTGAAATGAAATAACGTGAGCGCTGGTGACATGAGTGACAAAATAAAGGCAAGTACAAAGAGCTGAGCTTCTTTTCATGTCTTAGGGCCAGACTCAGTTCCACCAGCGATTATTCCTGCATTGCCTGTGTACAAATAAGGGAGAACAGACAGCATTCACATTTGTGACTGCCACAGATTCCCTCTGACTGGCACTGACACGACTCCTGGGAACCTCGGCAACCACCACAGGCACACCAGGCTGAAACCAACTCAACAACTGTGTTAAATAAAGAGAATCGGGTCTTTCTACCTTTTTTTTTTGACCCTGCTTGAATTCTAGAATGGTGAATACAGGCTCCAGCTTGGCGGAGTGAATGACGAGCGCGGCCGCTGCCAGCTCTGCTAGGCTGCCTGGCTGGCGCCGCTCCCAGAGGGCAGGGCCACCAGGATGGAAGAGGGCCTGTAGCTGCCTTCTCTGCTGCCCAGATGGCTCACTCAGTCAGCGGGCTCGCAATCAAGGAGGGGTGGCGCCCTGACGTCAAAACCATGATTGGATACGCCAACTTTCATTTGCTCTTCCGATTGCGTCCTGCCCACCGACACCTGTGGACCGAGTGGAGACTGGAGGGGGCGCCGGCGCCGCTCCTGTGTTCTTGGCTTCTCCCTTCGAAGAGCCGACTGGCTGGTGAAAACGTCAGGGTGCAGATTTTCATCGATCCTCAATTTCAAATGTTTAACGTCTGAAGGCCTTTTTTTTTTTTTTTTACATCCCATGGGGGAAAAAAAAATCTAGTTTTAAATGCAGATTGGGGAAGACAAAAAAAAAAATGAACGTTCAATATCCTGTCTGCAAGTTGCTGCTCCGTCTTCTCAGAGACTCGGCACACATGAGGTTGGCCACTGACCCCAGACTTTGGCGGCTGTATGTTTAAGTCTCATAGAGTCTCAAGCGACGGGCACGTTCGATGTGATTAATGCCGGAGCACAAATCCTCCCCGGTATATTTTATAGAGAGCTTCAATTGATTTGCTTTAGCCCCCAGTTTTTCCCTCTTTGCAGTGAAAAAAGGGATTTAACTCCAAGCAGGAAGCCAATTATAGTTTAAATTTTCTCATCTCTCACAGTACCCACCTTTCAATTATTATTCAGCCTACGTGTTAAGTTAAACTTTCCTGCCAACAACTTGGGGAAAATATGTTTTTTTACATGCCGAGTATGTCAGACACTCCGTCTGGTATTTTTTGTTCCTTCCTCGGGTGAAGTTGCTGCTCTGTCTTCTCAAATGAGACCATATGAGGTGCCTCAAACTGTCCCTCTGACATCCATCCTAAACAACTGGTTGTGGTACAATTTTGTCTCTTCAATGAGTAGATAAAACTTCTCCATCCCTGCTTTGTAGAAGAGGTTCAACTCAAAATCCTCCTCTTGAAGTGTGATGAAGATCTTCACTGGAGGATGAGTCATTTTCCCCTGATTGCTCATTAATCATTTTTTTCTGCGTAAATTATTTTGACTTGATCATTTTGCACCTCACCATTTTTTGGTTATCAATTTGCATCTGGTATTTGAAAAACTTCTCAGTATGAGTTGCTTAAGGCTTCTCTGTCTGACTTGACTAGACTAGACACTTGAGCTTCTGGTATGTGCTAATATTTTGGCTAGATGCATTATTTTCTTTAAACATCCTCATGCTGTTGAGCATGATGAGCGTAAGTCATTAAAATGACAATTTCCAGCGCTGCTGCCATTCTATTCCTTTGCTTTGCAGCCATATTAGGAGCTGTTATTGCACAATAACTGCATTAATTTGGGCCATTAGCAGATTTTGAAAGACGACAATATGGGATGTAAAACCAGATATTTAAAAAAAAAAATCCTGATTCATAATCATTTATTTCAAGGAAAACATGCAAAAAGACTCTTCATTAATGATTTGAATAAACTAAGCCTTGCATAAAAGAGTCTGTGTTCTTTTTAAAAAATAATGTGAGAAAAAATGGCTGAATCATTTAGAGGAAAGCAAAACTTGAGGTTCGCATTAGGTTTGTATTTTCTGCTCACAACATTGTCAAAAACAGCCACAACATACCCGGTGCACCCGACAAGCACTGAGCAGCCGTAGGCCACAAAACTATGTAGCGGTGCAGAAAGTAAACAGCCGCTTCATAAAAACCTGATTTTCTTTTGGTCACAGCGAGCAAAGAGCCGTCGATTCATTCAAGAGACCAACATCTCCAATATCTTCCAGCTTGTTGGATAAACAGCACCACAGGTTGCAGCAAGAACACGCGGCATCATTATTCTGTTACACACTCTCATTGTCTCCTTTCTGCTGCACTTTCATTTTCTCACTTCTCACATGAATTCCCTCTCGGTTGAAAGTTGTGACAGACATAAACTTCCAATCCCATCGTGAAATAATTTGACGCAGCCAAACATAAACGGCTGTGGCTCCTTGGGCATTATACAGTCCCGGGAAGGGATTGGTGCTCTGAAATGGCTTCTTATTTTTTCTTATTCCGCGGATGTGGGAACGAGAGCCGGCTTGTGGAGCATGTAATTTAGCTGCCACAGCTGCCATTACCGGGAGTTTAAAACCCCCGATCGATACGCCGCCTCGACAAACAGCGGATTCGCCGGCGGCGTTTCTCGCGAGTTTCCGCCGAACACTCGAGGGCGACGGAGGGCAGAAAACATCTCGAGTCCAGGTCGATCTGGCCGCCGCGCGATGACGTGCCGAACCCGGCAACACTTAAGCAAACACAACATCAGTCGTTCCTCATGTGTCCCCGGTGATTTGCTGCAGACTCACTTCAGAAATTTCGACTTCCCTCTCCGTGCTGCTACACGCTGCAACAAAAGCCTCGCCGGTGACCTCTGACCCCCCGCTCCGTACCAGTGCAGTTAGATGGAGAAAAAAAACCCATCACATTTGTCAACTTTAGACCCTGGCAGCTGGTGAACGGCAGAAACACACACGCGCCTCTCGGATGTGCGTCGGCTGTTTCTACAAACGCTCTGACACGTGCGCAGCTGGGGAGCAGCGTCTGCGCTTTGGATCAATAAACAGGAAGTGGCTTTCATCTGGCACTGTAGAATTAATCTCCTCCCGGAGGGGAGCGGAGGCCACCACACTGACCTCCGCAACTGCAATTTTATGATTTTAGACTTTTGCGCTTTTAGCAGTTTGACCACCATCAGTGAAATAACCCTGCCACTAAATAATACAGGATGTCTTTTAAACTAATGAGGCGCCGCCTCTTGAGTTCAGAGCGGCAGCTGCACAGAAAGCCCAGGTGAGGTCAAGGTTCCTGTTTTCACTGAGCTCTAATTTAACCCGAGCTGGCGGCTGCAGTGTGGCGCAACATGCGGCACCTTCAGTCAGAATGGCCTAGCGTTTCACACTCAAAAAAGACACCTTATCAGCAGTCACAGCAGCTCACTGTGCTTTGTATCACCCCTCTCTCTCTCTCTCTCTGATCCCAAGAACTGATGATGACGCTGATGAGTCTCCACATTTGTGCGATAACTGATGGACAGAAGCTCAAAGATCAACCTTGTCATGAAAAGTGCGCAAGCAGATTCATCAGAAAACAGAAAGGACGGTTCATTTCTTGGACATAAAATAAAAATTAAAAAAATGGATAGAAACATAAATGAACACTGGCCAGGAGGAGTTGGGTAAAGTGAGCTCTGAAAATCAGGTTTCTCCAATCAGCAACCAGCTTTGATTCATTATAAAATCAACAGAATTGGCGTGGCTCATCTTTGCAGTAATGTTTTACATGGAGCACTAAAACATCAGGGACATTAAGTTCTTAAAGTTCCTTGAAGCTTTGGTACAAAGTACCAACATCATATTAATATTGACAGTGGTGCCGTGGAAGCATGAGGAGCTGAATGTAAGACTTACTGGTAGTCATAAAAGTTGGAATAACTCAAACTAAACCCATGAGATGATTCATAAAATATTTTATTGCAAAATAAAAAAAAAAAAAATTACAATTCCCAAATGTCACAAGTACTCTCTCTCTCTCTCACTCACTCACTCACTCACTCACTCACTCACTCACACAAGATAAAGGAAAGTGCGGCTGGGTTCAGCCAACCTGGGATATAAAAACAGATAAGGACAGAAGGTTCCTTGTCAAACAGGAAATGAAGGAGATGGAGCGAGTCGTCTTTCTCGCACCGCACTCATCATCTGTTCGACTCGGACCCCCACCCCCCATGACACCCCCAACCCGCCCGCCCCCTCTCCACCTTGCCAGCTGGCATCTCCTCCTCCATCACATGCTGACTTTTCATCACGGGGAGACCAGCGTCCATCACTGTGAGATCGGGCGCCGATGGAAGAATCACCCACAGCAGCCACCACACACACACACACGCACGCTCTCTCCCACACTTGCTGCCTCTCTGTTGCTGAAGCGTTGCCATGACAACTCTATTAAATTCCTAAAGTGTGAGTGGTCGTCTCTGCGCGTGTAACTGAGAAGAGTTTTGTTGTTTTCCTTGCACAATAATGTCCGATTTAAAGATTATTTAAGGACTGTGAGCGGCCAAATAATCCCTGCGCTGCAGAGATCCGACTCCGAGAACTGGTTCCGGTTCAGGCAAGAAACAGTCACTAAGTTTACATGCAGAGCTTAATCAGACTAAGCCCATAATTCGGTTTTCTCGTCTAATCGGACTCCTCTCCTTGTCCCAGTTTACATGCAGCTGAGAAAGTCTAGGTGTCTGCAACTCCGGACTTAAAGACACAGTGGATTAAGAAATGTCACTCAAGCCTCCATCAACCCAGGACAAAGAGGAAAACTGGATGACCTATCCCCTGAAGACTTCACCACTGAACAGTTTTAAATCATGCATATTTAGTTCAATTTTGCAGAGTTGTATTAGGTTATTATTTTTTTAAAATTGGGAAAGAAATTAAAGAGGGTTGTTCAGTCACAAACACAACCTCCCACTAACACACCACAGACGGTTACAGAGGTAATGAGACCTGACGGTTAGACCACAAATTTCCAGGTTGACGATGGACGTCAAAGCTGACAAAGCTGAACCACAAGGTGGCGCTGAGGTCTACAGCGAATGAATCAGAACATTTAACACTTTGATGATTAAAATGCACGGCCAATTAGGCGTCAGACTGCAGGGAGAGCGAACAACACGGAAGAAAAAGGACAACACCAAAATAAAGCAAAAAAAAACCCAAACTGCTTTGAATGGCAGAAAGGTTTGGAGACGTTGACGGTTCCACTGACAGTGAACACGGCTGACAGTCAAGACCCACAACGTCGAGAACAGATTTCAAGGCAGCGGGGACCGTGGAGAGGACATCCATTCTGCCAAGAGATGCTCCAAGAAAAACATTTACAATGTCAAAAAGATTTCGATCAATCATAAGGCTGATGAACAGAGGTTGCGCTGCCTCGCCCGATGATAAATCTTACATTCTTCCACGTTCATTAAAGCAGAGGATTGACATCGATTGGCTCGCTGGTCAGCTTTGACGTAATTAATGCGCCTGTGGAAGATCAAAAACCTCATTTGTAAAAATCTAAATACCGGACACGACAAATCAACAATCCTTCCACCCGCTCAGCTCTTCAGGAGCTTGCAGAGGTCCGGGTCCATGCCTCCTCCTCAGCCGCTCCAGGCTGTGGTAGCGGTGGACGACCTCGTCTGCCGTCACCACGACCACCCTGACTCCGTGCGCGTCTTCTCCCAGCTGGCAGCCGATGGCCGAGCTGACCACCACGTCCAGGCCGTCGTGGCAGCCGCCGGCGTTCCTGTGGTAGTGGCCGCAGAAGACGGCTTTCACCCCTGTGGAGGGCAGAGGAGACACAGCGGGAAGGAAGGAGAGGGTGGAACATGAAAAAGGTTTTCGGTGCAAAGTCAATGTAGTGGTGACAAACAAAAATTGCATTTTATTAGAAAAAAAAACAAACCAAAACAAAAAAAATCACCCTGTCCTAGAAATTGCACACAACAAAGACTTGGCAAAATAGCATTAATGTAACTGCCGCCGATGCAACTTGAATCTCAGGGTTGTGTAACTGACCTGGATCAGCAAGTCTGCCACTCCAGCACCGGCAATCAAATGTGACTAAATTTACTGGATGTTAATATTAAAAGCAAAGTGAGGACAGTGGCCGTTCGCTCTGCACGACTCCAAAACGAATGCATGTATCCATCCGAGGGTCAGAGTTCAACCCTTCACTGACCTGAAGAGCTTCGGGCTCTCTGAGGAGAACATCTTGGCCGGAGTCTGATTCACCAGATCAGACAACACCAGGGGTGGGCAAACTTTTTGACTGGTGAGCCACAGTGGGTTCGGAAATGTGACAGAGGGGCCGGAGCAGCAGCAGTTGAGTGTTTTGGTGAGCCACCTCATAGTGGAATAAAATATTGTGTATTATTGTTATTATTATGGTATTATGGGTTAAATGTGTGTAATAATGTCAACTGAAAATGAACAAAAGTGTTACAACCAAATGTTTGTCTTTGAAGTCCCACGGTTTTTAGCTCTTTATTGAAATGACTTGAAAACACTGAAAAAATGGATGAAATACAGCTATTCTATGACTTACTTACTATTAATATAATTTCTTCAAGTTCGGCGGGCCAGATTAAAAAACTCAACGTGCCGCATATGGCCCCCGGGCCGTAGTTTGCCTGTGCCTGGACTACACAGTGCAACAATACCTCGGCAATAAGTCTGTAGTTTTGTCTACTTTTTGGTTTTGTCTACTTTGTCTACTAGGATTTCTTGACAGGAAGAAAGAAAAGTGCTTCCACGAGTGGGATTCAAATCTTGCGTGAGCTTCTGCAATTTCTGCTTTAACTTCTACAACTTTATAACTCAGCGGCGTGCAAAGAATTGGAGTTTTACGGCAGCGAACGAACGGTACTTCCCACAGCTACACCTTCAGCCCAGAGCTCCTTTTGTTTACAACCACAAATCACTCAGTTTGCTGCTGTGACACTGATGATGCGCTACACCGCCTCCCTCATCAATGCGTGTCAGAAGAAGGACTGCTTGCTTTTATCACCCATCCTATTTTTATCAATGCGTGTCAGAAGAAGGCAATTACTCCGAGGGGGCAGAGAAAACATGGTAGCACCACCCGGTGACTCAGCTAGTGGCAGCAGCTAATATTGGGCTTGTTGCTGTATCCTAATGAGCGCTGAGACTTCCTCACCACCTCAGAGATGAGGTGGTGGGAGGCAGACGCCGAGATGCCAATAGTAAAGCAGTGATAGACAGGAAGAGACTCTGAGGTAATGACAAGAACTTTTTTATCTTCCTCTGAGCCTCATTTCAAACTCCCAAAGATGCCAAAATTAGGCACACTGCCAATAATCATCAATGAGACGCTGTCCATGTGTGCTTTAGAGGTGCTTTAACTGGAGATGCATTTTTGGACAAGGAGGCACATTAACTAAATACTGAAGGTGAGAAAAAAGCAGTTTAGTCGTTCAATCTTCCTTACAGCACATTCTTTACTGTGTTAAAAAAAAAGCGGATCGAACAAAACTGCAATGCAGCCGTACAACTTGTTTCTGTTGTAAGCATTTCCTTCCGTGGAAACAGTTACCTTGGCACAAACAGAATTATTTATAATTCAAAAATTCAAACCAGCATTGGTTGTCTTTGCAAAGAGCATTTTTATTTTTTAAAATTGCATTTCATGGGACTCAGCACACAATTTGATGGGATCAGAACCAAACAGAGGACGGAGTCCAACTGTCCCCTCACACCAGATACACAGCTGTGACTGGCTGCAAACCCCATTGTGAGTATATTTACACCAGACCCTCGTGTGAATTCATGGTCTGGATGTGCCAGGCTACTCGGACATCGACTCATTCCAGGGCAAATCTCGACTGCTCGGTGCAAAGCACTGATTCAACTCTTAGTGTGTATAGAGACAACTTTTAATAGATTAAAACCTGGCTGGCTCCTCTGGTCCGATCTGGTGAAATAGATCGAGAGTCACGGCCTGATTTTGAGGGGAAAAGGAACTGATGAAAGAATGAGATTTTCTCTTTAATGAAGAGGTCCATCTAGTCTTCTCCTCTAACTCAGGGGCTCCTGGAAAGTCTCCTTTGGCTGACCTATCTCCTGTCCATCAGGCAGAATGGGATCTCTGCTCGACTGTCACGTCACCCGACACACTTCCTGTCACAGTCAAGCTGAGATGTGGAGTGGACTGAACCTCAGTGACAGGAAATGGACTTTCTCCTTTGGCTCTGTCCAATGGTAAAGCTCTTTCAGCAAAAACAATTTACTGCGCACTCAGAGATAAGGTCCTGACCCAAATTCATTTGAGCGCATCTTTTTTCCAGAGTGCAACATTACACTGGCTTTAGAAGTCAAGCACTCCACCTGGGCCCTTATCTCCTTTTCTTGACGAGAAAAGATTGGCCGTCTGGGAGAAGAAAAGCGTTTCCAACGCGCAAAATAAAGCCGGTATGAATAAAACATAAAGAGTGAAGAATGAAGAAAATACAAAGAGACCGCACAACACTAAAGAAAACAATTTCTTTTGCAATTCAATCCAAAGATGCAATTGTCTGCAAAGAATGAATGTTAGGAAGCGCTCTTTCAAACTGACAGGTACAGACTGAGAGTCTCACCATGACAATGACAAAAAAAGTACTCTAAATAAAAAGCCAACAATGGGTTTTGTCTTGAATGATTTATGCTCCTGCCAACCAATTACTCATGTTTACAGCGTGTCAGTCTCGAGTCATATGGTTATGTTGTGCTGACACTAAAGAAAAACATACGACAATGCAGACAATGTCACCATTCCCTTTGTGTGAGCTGCTGTTTAATTTCTTGTTTGCAGGTCTGGACTTCGGTGCCATCAAGTCCATACGTGTGATTTCTCCACAGCCTGCCACAACCGTAGTTTGTAAATGACAGAAAAAAAGCAGAAGTAATACCAAGCAGGTTTCAACATGTACTTCACTTTACTACACGACACTGGCCATAAAGCAGTGACGTCCGATTCTATCTGCTACATCCTTGTTTGCAAGGGGGAGGTTCAGTGCTCGACAGTGGCAGCTGCAGAAGACACGCAGGAAGAGGGCAAGGTGGACAGTGAGACAATGATCCTGCACCGGTTTGTTTTGGTCTACATGCAGAGGGAGAGCTCAGCCTCAAATTGATTGGACTGCTGCAAAGGTTTTGACCGAGCCTGTTAGAGCACTGCCAGTGAACTTCACTGGTCTGCTTGTTGGACACGCACACACACACACACACACACACACACACACACACACACACACACACAAAAACGCTGTTCTAGACCATCTTTGCTGATGTTTGATCAATGAGTCGTGACTGTGAACAAGACATATGGAAATGGATAGCGAGTTGTGAACATCATGAAAACGTGTTCTTGCACAGCTGTGTGCCTCCTCTGGAAAAAAAGACCAAACATGAGTCTTTTTATACCATCTGGCACAAAATGCAGCTGTTTGCTTCCTGACTGGCAAAAAGACATGTGGCCTGTATTAGCCCTGCTCTGTGTTCCATCCACCGGCTCTCCATCAGCAACAGGATTGAATTTGAGAGTTTTTAATTGGTGTGTGGTTTGACGCTGGCCTATCTGAGTGATAAGGGAAGCACAACATTTTATTCTTCATGTTTCTGCTTTTTATTTTCTTGAAGCACTGCATAGATAACAATTCATTTGAACATTTGATTTTCAATGAAAGAAGCAGAATTCAAAGGACCACTGCATAACATTACACAAGGATATTCTGCCATGAAAGGGAATAAAATATAGACATAAAATGATATAGTATTAGTAAGGGTTATCAAAAATATATACATCTTCATTTGCTAAAAAAAAACAACCCAAAAACATTTGCAAGGAAGCAGCCATGCAGTGTCACCCAATGCCAACATTCCCCGGGCATGGATTTGCTCTGGGTTGTATAAGGAACTATGTGAACGTGAAATCAGCTCGGACATCAGAAAACGAGGACAACTGTTTGCGAAATCCTTTCTTACCATTAGAAGCCAGAACCTCTCGCACACTGGGCATTCCAAGTTTTTCTACTCTGTCAAAATGCATTAAAATTGCATGCCAACTGAAGCCCTGGTGGGGGACACATCCTTAACTGGGGCAATCATGTCATGGCTTCAGAAATAATTACATTTCTCTCCTTTCATTGGCAAAGCCACACTAAACCTACTCAGTCATTTATAACAGTGAACCAAATCTGACTGTCCTGCTGTCCCCACTCAGTTCATCGCAGGTGGGAGGACAGCAGATGTTCAGAGGATGCTCAATAACATTACACCCAGGGCAAGATCGGCACGCTGTAGCCAAACTGCCTTTTAACAAATGAACAAAACACACATTTCTACATCTTCTTATAGTTCCTAATTTATAATAATTGATCCATCTGCTGCAAAAAAATACTGGCTCTCCAGTGTTTTCTTTGTCTATGTGTTTAAGACGGCTGGGCTCGGCTGGGCTCGGCTCGGCTCTGGCAGATCGAGGAAGGGAGCAGAGGAATGAGGAGGGGGTGGCGTCAGAACGAAAATACCCAGAGTAAGCAGTCAGAGTGATGAAAACAGATTGAATGCTAACGAAGGAAAATTACTCACAGTCAAATTGAATTCCAGTCAGGCTTGTGGAAAAATGCACAGTAAGGAGGAGAGAAATCCCTCGCTGCAATATGCCGCATTATACACATATAGTGTGTATATATGTGCGCACACGCACACGCGCGCGCACACACACACACACACACACACACTTAGTTTTTGTGTGACTATGATGTTTAGATGTTGCAGTCATTTGAGGGACACTGGCCTCGGTTGTTCAACTTGTTTCAATAATGTGATGGACACTAACTGCTTGAATGCTGCTCATGGCCACTGAAGTAGAATATAAAAGAGAGAATGAGAAGGTACAGCACAGCCGCCCACATCTGACCATGTTTGATGTTTGTGTCATCTCCTTCCCCATCCTACTCTCCATCGTCTCCCTTTCATCTCCGGGTCACTGATTGGATTTGCTAATTGCAAGCGTGGCTCCCATCCTGCCATTAATCGCGCCACCGTGAATCCGTCGCGTTCTCTTCCTCTCCTCGGCGGGAAACTTTGATGCGGCTGGAAAACAAAGCCGTCATCTGCACATTAGTGAGACGACGCGCCGTGTCGGAAGTGTGTGTGCCACGTGCTTGCCTTGAAATGAAGGGTGGTCTTCAAGAAAAGTGCAGGTATAATTTGCAGTGAAACGGTGGCTGTTTATAATTTGCCTGACAGAAAGATACAAAAAAACAAGCTAGTGTGACTTGGTGCCCCACACTTGACATAAATGACTCCCCTGGGCGTCACTCACAAGACGGCTTCCTTTGCCCTCAAAACAAACCAGCACACACACACACACACACACACACACACACACACACACACACACACACACACACACACACACATAGAGCTACAAATTGAATGCAGTCAGCATTTCCATCCACCAGGCCTTTTACCTTTTGGCCATTCAGTTCCCAGCGAGGTTCCTAATCTTCTTACATTTAGGAAGTCATGATCCTCACGATTCCCCAAGTGTGGCGGCCCTCAAAACTCTCACTTACTCCACAGGAAGTGCTCGGGCTGTTGTGGGCTACTGTGTTTTATTAAAGCACAACTTCAGGAAGTGCGTTCATACGTTAATGAGCACCAGTGTATACCGAAACAAGGTGATACAGCCTTCACAGTTTCTGGATTAGTAATGAACAGGAAGTTCAACTGAAGCAAAAACCACAACCCTAATACTTGGAAACATGTCAGCAGCTGCGTTTCCATTGCAGTGTTTCGCAAAATAAAAGCGTTATTTCTAAAATTTCAAAAAAGTATAATTGCAATTTGCAGGTGTTTCCATTGAATGGTGTTAATAAATCGTAATTCTCATAAAATCTCGTCCTGTGAGATTTCCAAGAATTACGTTTGCTTTTGCTTGTTTACGTTTGTTTGCTGTCAAGAATGGTATATTTTTCTCTTTGATGACTCCATTTTCTCTTTGGAAAAAATATTCAGTTTCCTCCTCCATCATAGCATAACATAACGCGCCGTTTTCACTTGAAGTGAACTGGTCATGTGACCTCATATATCACGCCCTCTGTCGTGTAAATGCAAAAAGTGTTTCCGTTACATTTTTGCGATATACCTCTATATGGATACGTCTGAAAAACCACCTCACGAGAGCGTCAAAATCTTTTAGTCATATTTGTGAGGTTTTTCCAAGTTTAGCTGTTTCCATCAGCAGTTTGTTATTGCCATATTTAGGTTTCATGCAATTCTAGGGGTCATGGAAACGCAGCTAGTGTGAATGATTCCAAAGTCTAAAACACCGGTTATGAGCGGGAAAAGTCATGTGCTGGCTTCCCAAAAAGCTTTTGTTCATTCCTGAATCTACCCAAATCTGACCGCCCTTTTCTGCATCATGCCTGAGAATGCAGCCGCCGTGACACGGTGAAGCGGCAGCTGCAAACGTGACCTTTGATTGCGAGACATGGGAAGGGAAAAAGGAAAGGCAGATTTAGAGAATAAAAAAAACACATTATTTAGTCTCATCATGCAAACAATGGGGTAAAAGGCTTAACCCTGGCCTGTTATCAAAATCCCCAGTGTGTGACAAATGAGTCTGTGCTTTTGAAAGGAAGACTCTTGCTGATAAGGACACTAGCAGCAGTGAGAAGAGAAGAGGAGGGCGGGAGGGGGAGACTGTGCCAGGCAGCACGTGGCTTATCTTCAGCTCTAATTAGCTACTGTATGTACAACTCCAAAGCCGCCAGCTATGTTAGGGATTCCAGTAAATTTCTCTCAGCTGCAGTCTCCTTTTCCAGCACACAGACAGGGATCTTTATCGACAGAGGTGGATGTGGCCTTGTTGTGCTGAAGGTATCCTGGACGCAGGATGGACCTTGGATGAGGAGGAGGAGGAGGAAGAGGAAGAGGAGGACTAAAAATCTAATTACAGCGCTACATCTATGATGGAGAGCAGAGGAGAGGCTGAGAGCAGGGCTGGGATTTCTGCCTCTCGCCTCTCGAAAAAAAGGAGACACCGATTCCCAGTGGAGGGAATTCAATCTTCTCTGAGGAGATTCTGGATGTGTGCAGAGAGAGAGAGAGAGAGAGAGAGAGAGAGAGAGAGAGAGAGAGAGAGAGAGAGAGAGAGAGAGAGAGAGAGAGAGAGAGAGAGAGAGAGAGAGAGAGAGAGAGAGAGAGAGAGAGAGAGAGAGAGAACGTCGGTCTCTTGGAAACCCCAAATCCTCAATCAGCAAACAAACCAGTTTTCCACGTTGCGCATTCCTCAGCTTGGAGGCAAAAGCTGGGTGATGTTGCGCGCTGAGGAAGCAGCGAACGGCAGCAGGAGCAGTAAAGCCGGAGAGTGCATTTACTATGATTACGTGTATGACAATGATGAAGCGGCACGGATGTAACCGTAATAGGAGCAAGGAAACTCCTCGGGGGGGCTTCGCTTGATTGATACCAACAAACTGAAGGCTCTGCACACAGAGGAGTTCATTCCACACAAAAAAAATAAAAAAAATCCTGACGTTGATTCGATGTTTCACTGGGGAGTCGAGAAGCCTCCAAACATACGGACAGCTAGACGGCCGTCAGCAATTTCAATCGAACCTCACTGAAAATCACTGTCAAATCAGCTGCCGTCGTAATTGCCCAAGCAATTAAAAAAGCTTTGCGCGACGCTCTCACTCGGCCAAGAGGGGCCCATCGGAGACGGAGGCGGCGTGGCGTTGTGATGAGATGGAACACAGTCAACAGTTCCCGCTCGCTCTGATGAGCCACGGGAAGACTAATTGGTGTCGCACCTTTCCAGCGCGCGACTGCGCTCCGGAGATAACGCCCCGATCCTCACCGCAGACCACATGTGGGTTGGGGAGGGCAGGGGTGAGGAGGGGGTGCAGCGCCGCCATGCAATTTATATGCAAAATGAATTAAACACGCATCGGAAACATGCACAAATGAAAAGGGCCAATGCGTACGCCATTACTCAAACTCACATATCCCGCAAGAAGAAAAAGAAAAGGTGGGGGAGGGGAGGGTGAAAAAACACATCAGCGGGGAAGAATCAATTAAAGGTGTTTCTTTGTCTGCAGGGGATGACTTTCCTGTTCCCATCATACATCCTGTTGGGGGGAGGCGAGGAGAGATGGGTGGGGGCGGCTGTGGAGAGCTGGCAGCAGTATTTACAGCATCGCCAGTGCTGAGCCAAATCCCCCAGGTGCTGCGAGTCCACTGACACCACTAAATGACACCTCTGGAGCGGCGGCACAGCGGCTCAGCCACACAGGGGGGTGAACCTGAGTGACGGTCCGGGACGCTGAACGAGCTCCACGTCCAGATGTGGAATGATGGTTTCCTACCAAGAACTTAACAGACTTTTAACTGTGCCGCTGCACTCTTCCACCGACTGCTGCTTCTATTTCACTGCGACAGATCCTGGAAGATGTTTTTGCGGATGTTGAGAGTGCACTGGGATGAGTGGGGCGGGGGGGCGGGGGGACAGGGCCTTATGATGAATGTACAAGTACGTGTATCATTTGTATAAAGTAACGCTGGCAGACTGGGAGAGCTTTGCAGAGCTTGTCCAAAGCCAAATTTACATTATAAAACGTGTAATCCTTTAAATGTTGGGCAGGCTCCATGTCAAATCATATGCAAGTAGGACGCACAAACAGGGGCGCTCATCCTCGTGAGCTGCTTATTAATAAAAAAAGAAAAGAAGACGCATAAACGTCTGTGCCCGCGGTCCTCTGCGTTCAGCTGCCGATGCTCGGCGGCTCCGGTGCGAGTGCGCATGGGCGCTCGTGTGTGCGAGGTTAATGAAGCTGGCCTTTACTGTAATAACAGTGATGATCACCAGAGAACAAGAGCACATCTGAGGGCCTGGGATCAGAGGGTGAAGTGGTGAGGGACAGATGAACACGGGAACGATGTGAAGCGAGAGTAATGCAAAGCCAGCCGAGCTTGCCAGTGAACTACAGTGTGCCTGCAAGCACAAACCTGGATACATTGTCCACCTTCTTCTTCGTTGGTTTATTTGAGGACGCAAGCGTTCACCATAAATACGAAACGTGCTGTCAGATGGGCTGGATTGTCCACACCAGGTTTCCTTAGAAATATGACAGTGCAAGATGCTAACTACAGCTAACTGGGAGCAATGTATTGTTCTATATATATTCTTATATAGTGTGTGTGTGTGTGTGTGTGTGTGTGTGTGTATATATATATATATATATATATATATATATATATATATATATATATATATATATATATATATATATATATATATATATATATATGTATATATATGTATATATATATATATATATATGTATATATATGAATATATGAGATCGTTCTGTGGGTAGGAAAATCAAAATTACTTTTCGTGTTCCCTGAGTATACACTTATAAGTATGTATCTATAGGCAGTATGTTACGCTTTTACCAATATAAAAATCATAAATTAAGGCAAATTTTACACAGTGTACCTTTAAGTGATAACACCACAGTAGGTGCGTTTATACGGTCACATGGATTGTTTCAAGATGAGAGATCAGAGTCCAGCACAGGATAAAGTGATCAGATTGATGTCTGGGTATTCCAGCGCTGTCACACACTGAAAGGAAGCTCAGCAACGATCTCAATCAGTCTCCATTACAATGACACCAGAAGGACACATTTCAGTGGGTTATGGAACGAGACAATACAGCATCACTCAATGCTGTATGAATAAGTTGGAGAAAACAGAAAAGCATGAGAGAGCAATATTGTGATAACGAGAGAGAGGTGCGCTCACAAAGGCAGGCTGTACTGTCTAACAACTGGTTTGCTCTCTTTGTTGCACCTGAATTGACCATTGTTTTTTTGTTTTATTCATATTATTTATTTTTTATTTAGATGGCTTTCTCAGATCCATCAAGAATTACAACGTTATTTTTTTTTTTGTTTGATTTATTTGTGGATTTTTTTTAGATAAAAACCAAAGGCCTCTGATTGAAAAAAAAAAAAAAAATCCCCCAAAATAAGAAAATGAATCAGTATTTTCCACTGTCAAATTTTAAAGAGCCGGGAAGATCTTTTGAGGAGTTGAAAGATATATGATGAAAGGTCAAACCAAACAGGCAGAACAGGACAGATGGATGCATGCATGTGAAGAGTCACTACAACAATAAAAGAAACTCATTGACGGCTAACTTTTCATAGCAGCTGGATTTTGCCCATATTTTAACCCTGAACACCAGCCTATCCCTCTTGACAACTTCCAATAGAGAGCACTTTTTTTTTTCAAATGGTCTCAACATTTCAGGGGATTACATCACCAGTCAGCCACCTTCTTTTCAGATAATGAGGTAGAGGGTGGAAGGGAGCGAAGCTGCTCTGAAAACAATTTAACAAGGCCAGGCAGGGGAAGCCACAACAAGTCACAAACTAAACTTCCTGTGAAAGAAATGAGTGTGGATGCTGCAAACCTACACCTCGGATGGAGCCAATGGATCTGGGAAGCCTTCTATCTGTCTCTCCACTTCAACACGTGGCCCAAAGAAATCACATCCTCCCTCTTGTACTCACGCGTGCTACATGTTGTACTTGCACAAAAATCTCGACGTGCGTCCACACAGAGGTGAAAAAAAAAGTCATGTGGAGATCAAAGCTTGGCGGAACGCAGGCATGTCTCGCATGAATCATTAATAAAAAAGGCACAGCACATGTATGAGCGTAGCGTGTACGTGTGCACCCTTTACGTTGTCTGAATTTCTAAGGGGCCGCGGAACACGTGTGAACACGAGTGTGGACGGGAAGCGACACTTTGCCTTGTTCCGCACATGCACTTTACATCCTGCGCTTCGGAATCCATCGGCCCGGCGTCTGTTGCTCTTTTCCATTTTTAACTACTGTTCCCAGCCCGCCGGGAATCAATTAGGGGAGAGGGAGGTCATCAGATTAGAACGGGCAAAGATTGTTAAATACATGCCGGAATAATGGCGAGATAATGAAACTAATACCACCCCTCGCCAGTCACCTTGATGCATGAACGAGAGACACGGCGCAAATCTGTGCGAGTGGCTCTGTCAATCATCTCAGTGAGCGTGCATGTGTGTGTGTGTGTGTGTGTGTGTGTGTGCGCCTTCCTTATTGTCCTTGGGAGAGCTTACCTCCCTGATTTCCTCATACCAGAGCCGTAAAAGCTGACAACAATGGCTTCTGATTATGAAATTACTCTTATATGAAATGAATTAATTCAATTATGCCTGTGTGACAATTTTGTGTGTGTGTGTGTGTGTGTGTGTGTGTGTGTGTGTGTGTGTGTGTGTGTGCACGCGCGCCTGTGCGCCAGGAGCTGCATCTGCGGTTCTGGCTAATGGCACATTAATCCTTAGGGCTGGGATCTTAACTGTGCTTCATTTGGATATGCTGGAAACAGGTTTAAGAGGGATATTAGCTGAGAAGTATTAAGACAAGAAATTTAAGACCACTTCAAAAGCGACCCAAATTCAACAGCGCTAAAAATAAGAATAAAATTTCAGTTTCGAGGCCGCTGCTTGATTTAATAACACAAATAAATAAATAATTTTTGTGACCTGAAAAAGAGCTCTGGATTCAAACAAAAATAAAGACCTAAAGTAGAAACTAAACATTATCATATATTCTCCTACATCGGGCACCTCAGGAGTTAACTGATGTCATACCTGCTTTTTTGAACCTGTCCAGAAGGTTCTGTCTAACTGCTTTTTGCAGGTTGAAGTAGTCGTCGTCCTCATCAGGGCTCTTCAAGTACGGAGGGATGTGTTGGAACACCAGGATGTGTTTGGGTTTGGGTTCCTAAACACATGGACATAAGGGGTAATCGTCATCGACCAGGGACAGCAGTGACCTAAGATCTAAATCAGGCCAGCGCAAAAAGCAGGTCAGGAATCTGCTGTACCATTGCCAAGGAGGCTGTGCTCAGCTGGTCTTCCAGCCACGTCTCCTGGGCCTCCTTGAGCTGAGGGCAGGCCGATGCATCATGGAACAACTGAGAGTTAAGCACCAAGCACAAAACTCCACCCACCTGAGGCAACAGGAGACAGAGGAGGCGCTTGATTAGCTTACACTTTCATATGCTTTTGCCTCTTTTCATGCATTCTAATTTGTCTTTTTTTTCCCTTGGTCCCCCTAGAAAACATATCTTCAGCAGCAGACCAATGGAGAAAGGTTTCACCATCAGATTCGTTCTCATATCCCACGAGAAGCGTGAGCATGGGAGCAGAGCAGAGCAGGAGATCTCTTGTATGTGCGTATAAATGTGTATAAGGCCGCTACGTACATGTGAGGACGCCCACGTACAAATGTTGAACATTATAATAAGGTGAAGTCAAGCATGATTAAAGGTCAGAATGAGCCTTTGGTCAGGGAACAGCACTTTTGTTTGTGCCGTTTCAGGCTACAGTTTGCTGAAAAAATAGAAAATAAAAAAACATTTTTTGAATTCAACAGTACTACATGTATAGTTGCGCTGTGTAAAGTCTAAAAAAAATACAGAAGCTTGATTGGCTTAGACTTAATCAGGGCATTGCTAACTGGAAGGACTGTGCATCTTGGTTGTTATTAGTTATTTCATGTGAGCTGCACAGAACACACTTGTGTAGGTGACACAGCACTGCTATTGCCATCGAATGAAGGTTCAGTTTCTGTAGCCCAGGATGGCTTCTGTTGCCCCCATCCACACCTTGAACTGTCAAATATTACCTGAAGAGTTTTCTGGGACATTATTAAGACCGAGTCAATGCTCAAACAACTCTAAGACCTTTAGAATTTCCCCTAGTGTTGACGTACGCTTAACCACAGAATTGACCAATAAAAGACAAAATGTTAGTGTGACGCAAAAAATAAATAAATTCCAAAAACAAATTAGCGATCACACATAAAGATTCCTCACCCAAAAGCTGAAATAGTCATCACCCCACACTTTGCAATAGTCCTCGACCGTCCTGGGCGTGGGGGTGTTGCCCAAGTCATGGTTCCCACTGACAAACACCAGTGGGATGGAGGGGTGTGTCCCACTCAGGGCTGCCTTCAGGTCGCGCTCCTGATCCCCTCTGAACTGGCTGCCTGGAGAGGAAACAGAGCAGGGAGCTTATTTGCAGGGTTTGCATGACATGTTCCCACCACCAAACAGAGGAGAGAACTTTTTCTTCAACTGCACCATCTATCTAAGAAGAAGGTGGTGGAGGTAGAACATCTTGGCAGCTTTATTTCCTTTGTTTCCAAGTTTGTCTCCATTAGGTTCATCTGCTTGAGAGTTTTCCATTATTTCCCGTGTAGTACTTGAAATGGCTTCAAATTTTTATTCGGGACTGAACCTAAAGGCAAGACTGAAGACGACGGCCCTCCTGTGTTTCCTCTCTTTATTTCTAATAGCAATATCCATGAGCATAATTTTGAGGCTGACAGAAACCCGGCCTGGATTGAAATAGAATAGTACAAACAGGCTTTAGAGAACAGAGACATATGAATGCATGATTAAAAGTATTGATAACTGCATCAGGGAGGACAAAAAAAAAAAAAAAGGTCAGCTGTGGAGATGTTGATAAGAAGCGTGGGTCTGACAGCGTGAAGGGTACAACAGGCACGAGTTGCCTGAGGGGAGGCAGATTATTTGGATCATTCTGAGGACGGTTCAGATGATGATCAATGATCTGAACCGTTCAAGTTTATGTCACCATGGTTACGGACAGGCTGAGCAGCCTCCTGCCGTGGCTGCTTGGCTGGTCATCAAGGGCGATCCACATCTTGTGTATTTTCTCCTTGCAAGGTTCAGCAACAGTTTGCATTACAGCTGGAGTTCAGTGGGAGGAGAGCTGGCACAAAGGAGAGCGCCTTCCTGAGGTAAATGAATCTAATCCCAGGGCGGTTAATGGGCAGAGGATGAGGATGAGTGAGACTTCAACCTATTTATAATTTAGAACCTATATCAAACAGACGTATAAGCCTCTGCTCTTAAGTTATTCCTTCTTTTTTTCCTCTCTTTATTCATCTGAGTAATTATTTTACTGGCCTACTTTTGGAGCAAACGTTTCCTTGGATGTTTGGATAGGACTCATTACATAATAGCCATTTCACAGGGAAAATCTCCAGCGTGACAGAGATAGGAGGGAGGGGAGGGGTCGGTGTGTTTAATATGCATCCAGATGAAAAAGGTAAAGAAAAAAAAAAGACACTTTTAGTAGCCTGTCAGATTTAATTCCCTCAATTCATGTTGGGAGGGTAAAACACTGCTGGGGACAGTAAAGTCAGGTAATTTCAACTTTCCGGTGGGAAATTGGATTAATGCACTTAAATGTACTTTAAGAGTCGACACTGCTGTGGACTCAGCTTGTCTATAACAGTATGGTGAAACCTGATGGGAGACCTGGTCTGCATTACTAGGTCCTATAGCCAATAATGTGCCTGGGGAAAAGTCTGACTGACAAAGACAGCTTAATCATGTTCTTGAAAAGCCATCACAGAGAAAAACATATTAATATTCATCAACATGTTCAGATAGCATTTTTTTTTTTTTTACAATGGAAATAACAGAGCAGAAGGGGAAGACTTCTACATCTTTTTAGTCTGCATTGTTTTATGCTGCTGAGCGAAGACAACAAAAGTAAAACCATACAGGTCACTCTCCCTCACAACTCATCAAATACACAATCCAACAACTCCAACAAAACACCTCGGTGGACAAGTCATGACCTGCACATTCACCACACAATGAAATACTAATGCAACATTAGGAGACAGGGCTGTCTCCAAGGCAACTGTACAGCCAGAACAACAGTCCAGATGAACCTGCTGAGCAGAGTGATCGCAAAATTAAAACGACATCAGCGACGACAACAACTTTCTTTTAGTGCAGCTACACACGTCAGACTCTGTGGTGGATGGCAATGATGACTTCTTTACCAACAAAAACCACAACGTTGCCTATTTGAGCCAGAAAACCAAGTAAGCAGTAGCGTTGAACTTTCCCTTGAAACATCACCGCTCCTGTCTTCAGGAACCCGACCTGACAAAGCGCTCAACAGCAGGCATTTTCCGCCTGACGTCAACTGAGCGAGTGAGCGGCTGAGTGCATATGATGAGGCAAGAAAACAGTTCGCAGCTGAATTGGACTTTCTTTGGCAAAGTTTGTGCGGGAAAACAAACAAACAAGCAGGCAAACATGGGGAGCCCGGCGAAGTGGCAGAGATGCTGAGCAGCCTTCTGCATCCTCACACCTCCAGCTGCCAGCCCGCAGCCACAAAGACATCCACTGACATGGCAATATCCACGCATCTGTCTCTGTCTCTCTCTCTCTCTCTCTGGCGCTGATCAGCGCCAACCACAGTGCAAGCCATTAATCTGCATTTGCAGCATCTCGCCTTAGATTAATGGCAGGAGGTGATCAGGCTCGACAGTGTTAAGGCACCAGGCGGGTTAACATCTGCGCACTCTTTAGGTCTGTGTCCTTTTAAAAAACTGGAAAGTTAAAAAGTGAAACGGAACCCGTCAGTCGGCGCCAGGCTTCTATTTACTCTGCGCGGATATGCGGCGAGAAAGAAATTACAGAGCTAATAAAATAAATAAAAGATGGTAAATTAAAGCAGAAAATTAAAGAGCTGAAGAAGCTGCAAAGCATTGTAGCGTTCGCTCCGTGTGTAGGATCCTTACAGGCTGACCCTGAAATACGACGGCTGGGGGAGAAATACGTTTTCTCACTCTGCTTACTCTTTAGAAAACCATGTACAGAAGCGTGGGGAAAGGGAATAAACACACACACACACACACACACACACACACACCAGGTTGCACGCTGCCATCCCTGGAGCCCTGGCTTGTTCTTTTAATGAGATTGCCACACTGTGATTTTCAGACCTTGACAGGAGACTCTGGCAGTTTATCGGCGAGCATGTCCAACACTAACAGCACTTCTCTCAATTTCCCCCAAACACTGCCTGTCCAGACTACATGTAAACGCCGCTGCGTGAGGTTCCTGCTGTCGCATACATTTTCTGCAGTCGCGCCAGTTCCAATGCGTGGGGGGCCCTTTTATTTGGGTCTTGAGCGTTCAGCCTGGCGACGGGCTGTGCCGACTTAAAAGCAGACGACTGCAGCGTCAAGCAAGGCGGCGGCTGGAACCGCGTCAAACTACCACAAGCTCTTCCTGGGAGGCCGTCAGGAGTCTATGGAGTCTGTCTATTGGCAGGTCACGCAACTGTTCCATGTTCTACCAGAACTGCTTGAAGGGGCTCAATCGTGGCCATTTCCAGATTAAGTAAATTCATTCTGGTGGTCTAGTTCCAACAGTAAACAGGGTTTATTTGGTTTAAGAACTCCTACTTTGAGCTGTTCAGGCCTCTGAAAACCAGTGCTCCTGAGCCAGACTGGCCAGCCGCTCACTGCTAGCACTAGCTAGCAAGGAAGATGGCTACTAGCTCTCTTGCAGCAATGTCTCACCCAAATTAAAAAAAAATAAAAGTCTGCAGAGGCGTTACTATGATAATCAGCTTGACTTGTGATGTAGAAAGCAGAGGAATATCCGAACGGTTTGTTTCAGCGCAGAAACGCAGAAACAGCCAGACCATTTACAATGGCACAAGTTATCATTTTTCATGTTTGGTGTGACAGCAACAGAAAAAGACGTCTTAAAGCAGAAAAGTCATTTTAGATAACAGGACCCCTTTAAATGACAGTAAACTCTATATATGTACATGATGTATTTCTGATATAATCTTTGCAGATATTATGGATTTAATAATAGATTCCTTCCATAATTCTGCAACTCCTGATGTCCCCTGCCTGATTTAAACCTCACTGAACCTTCCCTTCACACCCCATCCTGCCACTGCCAGGAGGCAGGCAGGAGGAAGTGAGCTGAAATCCTTTCCCCATAACACACACGACTCTACACAGGAGCCTCTTGTTAGACAATCACAGGTTTTTTACTTCAACTTAAGACAAGGAACAAGAACGTGGCAAGGTAACCTCAGCTTCACCCCTGTGTTTTCCACGCATGCATATACGCGCAAAAGCAGATGTGCTCGTGTTCTCCAACACCACTTTCCACTATCAGCTCCCAGTGATCCCTGGGAGACGCAGCCAGAACCCTTTGTAGTGGTCATTAGGAGCGGTGAGGCCAGCGTGTTTCTCTAATTTAAATCAGCTCTGCATCTCACTCCGCGGCCTCCACGCTCTTCATCCTCTTCATTTGTCAGCTTTGAAAACATAGGCAGGGGGGAGACGCAGAAGAGAGAACCGGGCCGAGACTGAAGAACGTCCTTGAGATGTGGCGGCGAGAAACGCTAAGCCGCGGTTCTTCGACGTTCAAGCATGTTGGAAGGTGTGGGGTTTTACTTTAGGGACGACTGGTGTCGGCCACATCGAGCCTTTGAGTCATCAAGGATTCCCTTTCATCTCTGTCAACAGTGAGGTCTCCGTTTATCCAGAGGGACCTCGCGCCGGGCTTCCTCTCCTTGGCTAAATGACGAAATCACAGACCCATTAGTGATATTCAAGGTCTTACGCCACTTTTGTTTCCTCCTTTGTTTGCAAAGAACAAAAAGAACTTCCGTCTCCTACTGAAATACTGATTGCAGGGCGCAGACCCAGCAGTGGCTGAGATAAACCAGCATCTTTGCTTGCAGCGGCAAGCTATCGAAATAGAATGAGAAGCAAGATGCTCAGATGGAGGGAAGTTAAAAGAAGGTTATTAGCTGAGGATGCCAATGTTTTGCATAGTTTACAGTCGCTCCAATTGCTCTAATGGAGACAAAAAGAAAGTGTTTTTCTGGGGGTGGGGGCTCAGAAATCCACTCGCTACATTTCCAGTGTCCAGCAGGGAGCAGCGCTGACGATGCCAGCCTGGCCTGGCCGGCTGTCGCGGTCCATTCTCGATTGTAAATAAAGACTTTGCGGGCTGGAAATGTCAGTGGCGAGACGACGGAGACGCTGGAGCGGCTCTGTCTGTCTCTTCGCCTCTTTGGCAGCGGCGGCGGCCCAGCAGCCAGGCGTGTGACGGACGTGCTGGCTAATGAGGATGGCACACACAACCTGCTCCGTTAGGGCTGACAGTAAGTGGGGCTGACGCCGCTCCGCTGAAGGCACCGAGGTCTGACCCCACGCTGGCACCGTCCAGTGTCCCCACTGCGACCCACAACCCCAACTGACCACAGCGGTGACGAGGGTTTGGCTTGGTTTATGTGTATGAACCCTCAACGGGGCGTAATGTTGCAGACTTAATGAACAAGTTAGTGGATGGTACTTTATTTAATTTGTTTTAGTTTTCTTGATCCTTGAAGGATCCTTGAAGAAAGACTCGGGGGCATCACTGTGTGTTCTCTTGCAGTTTGAAAGAAAAAAATCTGTCATTTTAAAAGTATTTATGCGAGGATTTGTATTATTAAAGCGTTTGTGGGATCGTTTGTTCAGTTTTTTTTTTATTGGCTCAACGCTGATTGCACGTGGTGAATTTTGAGGGATACGCTGGCCAGAGGGATTATTTACAAAACTCATGACGCCTCACGTCTTCATCTCCAACCACCATCCAAATTCTGAAGCATTTTAATGAATACTTAAATTCACACGCACGGCCTCAGGGCACTTGTTTGCATCTCACATGCATACAAAGACTCAAGGGGTTCTACTGTTTACAAGTTAGTGGATTCTTCTTCTTTTTTCTTCTCTGATCTGCATGATGCAGTGACGGAGATGAGGATCGTGGGATGCCTGCGGTGGGACTCTTGGATGAGGTGGAGGGCGGCTCGGGGGACAATCGTGTGTGTTCTGTTGCAGTGTAAATAAAAAAAGCAGACTGTTATGACACACAAACTGTGTGACTAAACCAAGCCAAAACAGTACTGCACAGAAATAGTTTTCAATAGCTTGTGGGCCACAATTTTGAGAAAGAGGGTCAAGGGCATTCATGCAACATATTAAGTGTGGCATAATTACCGAATTCATCAACACCTGGTCAAACAGCTGAGACATTTCTGTTGGCTGGGTGTTGGTGAGGGACACCCCGGCTGTCCAGAGCCTTGGCTGGGAGAGAGAAACGTGCAAATGAGGCAGGTCTGCTCGCCTACTTCCTCCTTGTGTCCGTGCAGCCCTCAAGGCCAGGCGGCGAATGCAACTGCCTAATTGTCATGCAGGGGTGGTTTGCATGGGTTGGCAGCTTGAGGCTCCGCTTGCTAAACATTAACTGTAGCTCGTTCCAGTTACCTGGTAATTGAATCAGATCCTAGTGAACCTCCACTCACTCCTTTAGATTACCGTCACCTTCTGTGTTTTTCTGCTGAAATAACCCAGGCTCCTCCCTCCGCAGCCTGTCACTGATATAAAACCACATGAAAAAAACAAATCATGATGACCATTTCAAGGCCGTTCCAGGAAGCAGCAGCACACCGGAAGAGCAAACAGTCGTTCTTTTATTTGATCGACAGAACGAAACGTACACGGATATTAAGCTCATTTGTCGCATGTAAACCAAACACGTGACAAAATGTTAATGGCTGATTAAAAAGTGCAGCACTAGCCAGGAGCGCATTAGCCAGCAACCAACGCCTCACAATGTACATGGGCTACAGAGAAAGACTGTCTTTCCCCGCTTTTGGTTCTGCTGGAACACGAATGAACGGTACAAGTCAAATCTAGTGTGTCACGTTAAAGCAAGTTATAAATTGAGCAGCAAAGAGACCATTTGGTTTTCTATTTATTTTTGTTTATTTATTTTTTTGGACGAACGTGGCTCCCAGGTGGATGCATGTGGTGAATGTTGGAAACCGGCTGCCGCAGAGGCAGAAGAACTGTGCTGCTCTGGTTGCAAGACATCTAAAAGTCTACATCCCAGCCTAAGACTGGAGAGAATAGGGATTATTTACACAGCTAATAAAGCCTTATATCTTGATCTCCAGCCACCATCCAAATTCTAAAACCATTTTAACAAAGATTTAAATTCATACGCACAGCTTCAGGCCACTTGGGTGCATTTTTTATGCATATGCACACTCAAGGGGTTCCAATGTTTACTGATTTAATGAACAAGTTAGTGGACCTCTGCAATTCTACATAGATTTCTTTTGAAGTGCAGAGGAATTTCAAATGTTGTTGGCTTGATCAATAGGCAACCCTGACAAACACAGAGATTAAAAATGAGAATAGCCGGAAGGAGGATGCGATTTCACAAATTAATATCAGCTGCTGCTATTGGGGAGCGTGCTGTTGACACTCTGGCTATGAAACAGTGGAGGTTACTGCTGACACCACCTCCATAGATAAGAGGAGTTGTCTTGCAGCTGTTAAAATTCCAAAGATTCCAGATTCAATTCAATGCAATGAGCTTTAATTAGACAAGGACAAGCCCAGAAAGCTCAAAAATCAATATAAATATCAAATGATTTTAAAGCTGGTGGAAGGTTGACGTTGGTCAGGGAGCCTCCTCATCCTCTACAGCAGTAATCCACTGAGGCTGGACATGCACGGTGCAGTTTGCAGCCTGGTATTTCCACCACTCATTTTAGAGTTGGGCTGAACTTGAGTTGTTGAACATCATTTTTCATGCAGCTCAGTGGGACGGCGGAGGCCGATTATCCGCTGCTGAGCAGATATCGGATGGTCGGATGAATCTCTGACATATTGGACATTTTGACAGGCCGATTCAGGCTCTCACACAGTCGAAGCAGCTCCACCAAAGGATCCTCCTCAACGTTCACATGCCCTTGTTTAACCGTGCATGAGGGTGCAGTTCCATTAAGCCTTTTAATGTAAATTAAGAGAAATACTGCATCTTCAAATTTCTGACAATAGTAAAATTTGAAAGAAAAAAAAGGACTTTATGCTATTTAAAATTGCTTTCAGTCATTTTCTAATTTTCAGACGTCAGACATATAGAAATCTTAGTGGCGAAAAACCATTCTGGCATTAGCATGATAGCTGCTTACAGGGCAGCCAGCCTAATCAGTGAGTCATATCATGCCGGGCAGTTTGAAAACTACAAGCCACAGTGGAAATAGTGCGAGCAGAGAGCCGGTGCTGATCAGTCTGAGCTGAACACAATTATCTCCATCCAACCCCCTCTGACTGCACACTGCTTGACATTTTGTACAATAACCTGCACATTTTTTTCCTAGAAATGTTTTTATGCATCAAGGCTATTTCATGTGTTTGAATTACTTTCATACAACAGGTATTTTTAATTGTTTTTATGAATGAAGATTTGATTCTAGTCCTATATTAATACACAGATTCACTCAAACAGTATGATTTATTCACATTCTAACTGCAAGCATCAAGTACAATTCAACAAACACTCAAACAAAACGGATCTTGATGATGGAAACGGTTCACGTGCTGATGTTGGGGGTCCAATACAAATGGTGTGTGAAACTGGGTGAAATGATGTCTGAAGATGGCAATCACTGCAAGCATTTCCTAATAGGCTGCTGTTGACTGGAATTTAGCTGAGCTACTTTGAAGGCTAAATGCAGCCTGGGCATTAAGAGCAGTGTGGAGCACCGAGTGTTATGCAATGACACTCAGGGGTCGTTTGGGTCAAGAGAAAACAAAAAGCTCACATCAGCTGACGTGTAGGATGAAGTTTGTTGGAGTTGAATGCCTCTTTAGAATTATTATTGTTATAATTCAGTTTTCTGTTTTTCCAAACATAATAAGCCCTCCCTCATTTCTCTCCATTCCTTTTTTTTAATGAGGCATATGGAGGCACAAATAATGTATCCAGCTGTTATCTGCTGTAGCCAAACATTCAACTTTATCGTTTTGGGGTTAGTGCAAAGCATGTTGCATGTTTCTAACACCTGACAATCTTTAAATAAAAAATGAATGAATGAATGAACGGATGGATGGATGGATGAATAAAACCTTACAAAACACATTTGGATTGTATAAAAAAGAGGAGCATTCCCAGTGGCATTTTTAGCAACTGCTTTCACTTTTGTTCTAGAAATGAGCTTCCAGCCATTCAAGAGGAACCACGCAGGGCTGTATCTCCTTGGCAGCCATCACAGTCGTACTGTATACAGTTCATGAAAGCCTCACATTCAGTGTGGCTTGAGAGCAACGCACACTGTTCTTGTGCTGCGTTCATACCTGGCATGGCATGGACGAGGTCGCCGCACAGCACCATGAACCTGGGCCTGGACTGGAGCTGGTTCACGGCCTCTACAGCCTGCTGGGTCAGCGCCACCTCCTCGGCCCACTCCACGCCTTCGCTGTCACAGTCGCCGTCCCTCCAGGCCTTCATCAGCCCCAGCTGCGGGTCAGCAGCCTGAATGAAGCAAAATGGCCCCGCCCACTGACGCTCTGCATCTAAAAAAAAAAAAAAAAAAAGAACAAGCAGGGATGTGGCTTAGCACTTGTGATGAGTGCTGGTTATTATTATCACCACAAGGCTGCTGCAATAAGTCTGCATTCAAAGGTTGGATCCCGCATTGCAAGCAATGTGTTTTGTTTTGTTGGAGAAATGGATTTAGGAGAGACATAAAGGTGTTCGAGCTCCATCAGTCTATGCTCTAAATGAACAAGTAATCCAATTGCCTCGTTAGGTGCTTTAGAAAAGCCTTTCAAAGCAAAGCCAAAAATGACTTTTGAATGGACATGCTGATTTCAATAGACGGCTTGTCATTTATTTTTACTTTTAATTATTTGAGGCAGCAGCTTAAAGCAGCGAAAGAAAGAGTTTGTAAATGAAAGAAAAAAAAACCCACGAAATACAGGGAACAAAAAATGCAACCACTCATAACTTGACATGTACTGGAGCACAGAATACAATTTGTTTGGTTTAGTGTCCCTACGCTATACTGCTTTTGCTTGTTCTCTGGATCTTAATTTGCCTCCTTATATTTGGATTCTGCAGTCTGATCCATTTCACTCCTCGTCACCCCGGCAGAAATTTGCAGAAATTATTTGTTGCATTATCAAATCCATGAATACATATGAACATGTGAATACATGTAGAGCTCCAAGGTCTTTGAGCATTTTTAAAGAAGAGCAGTCATGTCAACAACACATCTCCATGAAAAGATTTTTTTTTTCTAAGGCAGCACATAAAAGTGGAAACATAAAAGCGGGGGGAATTAGATGCCATAAAATCATTTGCCATTAGACGGTACTGCGCTGCAGATTCATCTAGGAACCTTTTTAGTCACTCTTGGAACAGACGGCATTTGATTACCTCAGAGAGCTTCAATCAGGACGTAGGACGAGGAATTATACAGGCCTGTTGGAGGGATTTGGTGCACAGCCTTTTGTTACGGCTTCACAAACTCCCTCCATCACCGTGTTAAATAATCAACTGCATGTTGTCAGCGTGAACGGACAGCAGTGAACGAGCGTTTTTACATAATCCCAATATTATGTAACAGAAGTGCATTACAGTCCAATCACTCTCTGATGCTCATTAACAACACAAAGCACTCCCGGGTTTCTACGTGCAGAAGGAAGTCAGACAGACACTCATGCCCGCTCGGCTCATGGTTACGACACGGCTGTGCATGAAAGGTGGAGGAGAACGTGCGACTGAGCGATATGGAAATGGACTCTCCTTGTTGCCAACGAGCGTGCGCATGCTAAGAGCAGGTGTAAACAATATCTTTCCGCTCTGCACATTATGAGGAGGATGTGCAGGCAGCTCTCCAGTGACGCGCTGCTGTCACGGAGGCGAGCCTGCATCTGTATTCCGCACAACAAATCCCTTCACTCTCACTCAGCAGGGGCTACTTGCGGCTCTCCATCCTTCATGTTTAACATGCTCTCTGTGTATCTGCCTCCCAAATGACTTTATAATAATTCCATCCTCTAGAGAGAAGCAGCTTGGTGACAGAACAAGAAAGAGCAGCAACCACAGTCCCAGGAACCTGAGAGGCTTCATCGTAAGTTACAGTTATTATTTGTACCACAGAAAAACACATTTCATTTTAAGTTGACAATAACTTTTTTTTTTTGTTAATTTGATCTCTTCAGTCCAAGTGAGATTGGCCTTAAATGCTAATTTATGACTATACTGTGGGGACCACTGCTTATACCGATGAATATTGATTTTAAGCCATTGTTGAAATACTCAGTAAAAGCAAAGCTGGGATGTTGTAAATCCAGGGCCTAAACTTGATTTATGTCTGGTCTCAATGGTTTATACCTCACAAATTTGTCAGTCATTATACAGGCAATAGATACATGACCAACAGCAAGGCCACTTTATGGATTTTCCTGCACCTGACATCACAGAAGATATACTGTTAAAGGTGATACAAGTCAAAGAAGAAGACAAAGAAGCAAACTGTTGTTTGCTTGGGGGCAAGCAACAGTATCACAGTCATGCCCATTGGCAACTTTGTCTTACTGCTGCCTGAAAACAATCTTGGATTGTCCGAAAGCAGCTGTCTGGAGTTCCTGGTATAAACACTTGTGTACTCATTAGTTGCAGTGGGTTGATTGTCACTGCGGGAGACTAAATCGAGCACAGACTAATCAACCAGAAACAACTTAAGCAAAACAGTTTCAAGTGTCACCCCTCTCTGTTTCTCAACCAATTTAGAGGACTTTATGTTCCTTGAACTGAATGATGTCACAAGATCTTCTGACGGCTCCTTCATGCAGAGTAACATTCTGTGTCTGAAACTATCTCAAACTGTTTCTTTTTTAGTTCAGTGAACTCGTGGCCTCCACACTATAATAAAATACCACTGAGGGAGATTTTCCTCCATGGATACGCAGTTGACAATTCCACAGCAACTGTACATTGGTATGACATCAATATTAATTGACCAAATCTTGCTGATTTAGTCACATGGGATTACGGCTGTTAGGAAGGCAAAGAGTGTGTTCAACCCAGTGCTAGCATAATGTACCTAGTCAAGTGATTGGAGAGAGCGGAGGAACAATGCAACTTCCGGATTTGAATGTGAGCACAATGGCCCTCATTTATCAAGCAAACGTACGCCAGGCTAGTGGGCGTTTGCTCATTTCCACACAAAGATTGGTATTTATCAATCTGGACATAAGCGTAGGGTACGACTATCTCACGCCAGGTCTAGGCTCGTGTACGCACATTTGAAATCATCAGCATCCCGTGTGCCAACATAGTAAGAGAAGAAAAACAAAGATGGATGAGAAGAGTGCGTGTGCATGTACAGTAATGTCTGCAGCAAACATGCAAACTATTCCTGTTTGACCAGAGAGGGACTGTCAAAATAATAACCTTATCAATGATGACAAGTTTTTATAAAACAGAAAAAATTGAGCTAAATCTTCATGAGAAGATGATCAAAGAACAAAACTTCTGTGAGGCAGAAAGTGAATAAAAAATAGAAGAGAAAAATAATGAAAATGAAATATGGGGTGAAAATGAGTCAGAAACCGCACGCCCAGCGGGAATCCCCGACCAACAGTGTTGGTGATGAAGGCTGATCTCCAGCTGATGCTTAAATATTTAATTTGTATATCTGAGATGGGAATTCTGTCCCATTTTCTATGCAATATGATATAAAGTATATCTGATATAATAAGCCTTGGTTATAATATGATTATTCAAATTTGAGTTGAGAAAAAACCCTGCAGCACATAGAGGCATTGACTGAGATACAAATATTTTCCTTATGAAACTGAGTTCAGCTATATCTTTCTAAAGGATATTTGTTTTAAAGGAGGTTTCGGTCCTCTGTTGTTGAAGAGGGTGTTGATATGGAAATGATCACCTGAGAAATGCAGGTCTGAATGTGCAGTAAAAGCCATTCCACATACTTCCAAAGCAAACAAAGATACCAATTGGAATGCTGCAAATTTGTTCTGCCTCACAAATTGTTTGCTGTCTTGCCTTTTCTGCCCTGTGTGCTTTCTATCACTCAGCGTAGTCCACAGTACAATGTCTCTGTTCGGAGCCAAGCGTGTGAAGCAGGAAGACAAATGAAAAAGACATTTAAAAGGGGAAACAAAACAAAAGGAGCATTAAAAGGCAGGTGGAAAAAAACATGACAGGAGATAATAGGCAAGCAGCCTTGTGTGGTGTCGCTAGTTGATGCAACTTCAAACCAGAATCCCACAGGTTCGTCCAGGTGGCGGATGATGCACTCAACAGAAATGATTCATTATTGTAGATGAAAGTACAGAGGGGACTGCTTTTTTTTTTTCTTTTGCTTTGGTGGTAAAATACACGGACACTGACAATGTAATTTGTGTGTCTTGAGTGCCCTTATTACCGGTCCCCAACTAGTTCAAAAGGAGTGGTGGGGGTGAATGACACAGTTCTTTTGGTGTATATCACCTTTGACACCTAACAAAACTTTGGTTTTACAGTTTTGGAAGGTGGGGTTTAAATTTTAAATTGTTAACATTTGGCAGCTGTTTTGTCGCGCTTCCCTCATTTGTTAACAGGAGAATAAGTTATCGATTAAAACAAGGAAAGCGTTTTTATCAAAACTTGAGCATTGGTTATTTTTAACGGTCACCTATTATACAAATTTTCAGGCTTTTGTATTTGATGTCTGGCCCCTCCAGAGCAGCAACACACGATTTTCTGCGCTGAAAGCTTTTTAGATTTGCGTATCTCGCGGCTCGTTTCCTCGTATTTACTGCATCCCGCGAAAACGGTCTGTTTCACTTCACTCCACCCCCGGCGTTGCTGTTGTACGCCCGCCTGGCCCACTCCGCTGTGATTGGTCACACTCTTGGTCGCTGCTGAGCCTCACTTCCTCAGTTTGCCGGTGCGGGAGTTGAGAGTAAATGGCAAACTTTACGAAACCGGCACAATTTAAACACTTATCGTCGTGAAGGCGTCACCCTTTAGCAGCTGTTTACCGCTAATCCAGCTTCAGACGGACCCAGCGCTGGCTGAGTTACGCCGCAAGGCGGACCAAGGTCCCTGGACGTTTTGTGCCTTCCGTGTCCCCGGAAATATATTTTACTTTGTGTACTGACTGTGTTTTTGTTTTGTATTTTTGCGAGACATTTTAATAGGGCTTAGAATGATTTGGTTTCATACTGTTGACTTGCATCAAAACACTGTCCTAGCAGAGAAAATATGTACGCTGAAACGATCACTTCAGTCATAGAGTCGTTTATTATTAGACAAGAATATCTGCACAACTTAAGTCCACACAAAGCACAAAGCAGGAAGAGCTCTATACAACCCATGTTAACATGCTGGCAGCGTGAAAATCGCTATAAGGAGCGAAACTTGCGAGTCAGAATCGCTGCCTCTTCAGTTTCGCTGCCAGCGAACACAACACACAAGCAGAGCACGGAGTTAGCGGTGGTGGCTAACAGTTCATCAACACGATTCAGCGGTTGTATGTTGCAAGTAGTCTTAAAACTAATGTTGCTTGAGGTCACAATACACTCACAGTCCTCATACATGTTTTCAAATATTGCCGTGGCTGACTATTCTCTTGTCGTCCACCGGCCGAGTCGAGCCCGTCTCCCTCCCGTTGCCGACCGGACCAGTGTTCCATCGCATCCGCATTAGGCTGAACAAACCTCCAACATTTTCTCTGTTCGTTCCACTCCGACGGTTGTGGTCCTTGGTGCTTCGGTAGTCGCTCTGTATTTTTGTTTTATATTTTTTAATTTCCCTGACACCGAAAAAACATTTTCTTGGAGCAGCGCATTGCAACATCACTTCCGGGGCAGAGCGGGGGAGGGCGGAACCAGTCCGACAGTGTGCCTGAGCTTGGCCATGAAAGGAGATCCGGAACGCAATGACGTAATTGCGTTCCCAGTGTTGAAAAAATCTCAGTGAACAGAGCGTTTAGAACCATGCCCAACAATTTGCAGGGCTTACATCCAAACGCATGAACCTCATTATTTGACGATTTTTGATCGTTTGACGATAGGGTTCAACATTGTAACAGTTTTTAAAGCTCAGAAAAGTGGAAAAGCATCATAGGTGCCCTTTAAACACAGGTAGAGATAATGTTACCATTAAGACCGCCCCCTTTGCTATTTGCAAGCCGCCGTCCATTCGTCAAACTGTCACAAATGACGTAACACGGGGCATTATCAAAGTTCTAGTGAATGTAATAATAATAAACGACTCTTGAGACTCAGATGATCGTTTCAGCGTCTACATTTTCTTTTCTAGGACAGTGTTTTGAGTCAACAATATTAAACAAAATCATTCTAAGCCCTACGAAAATGTCTTGCACAAAACAAAACAAAACCACGGTTAATACAAAAAGTGAATCTTATGGTTTCGGGGACACGGGAGGCACGAAAAAACCTTCGGTTCGCCTTGCAACCGTGACTCCGCCCACGCTCAGGTACTGGTCAGGCTTATGGAAGTACCTTTCAACCGAGCTGTCCCGTACCGTGAACGGCTGGCACTAGCCGTACAGGGCTAGTGGGTAAACGCCCTAAGCTAACGCGTTAGCCTTGCGCTCCGTTAAGACGTCAACGGCGCTCGTTTACCTTCGGACAGTCCGCCGAATGCCCGGTGTTTTGCTCGTAGGAAGATATCCTCGCGGTCAGCCATGTCAGTCGGCTGTTAGGCGCCTGTTTGAGAAAACTTTGTGAGAAGTTTGCAGCCTGTCAGCGAGCCTCCGTCCCAGCGCCGTGTTGATTGAGTCAGCGGTCGATCGGTCATCGACTACTACTGCCTTGGAGCGACCGTGTGCGAGCAGCTGCAGCGGCCCCCAGCGAGGCTGCAACACACTGGCGGCTGGATTCTGTTTTGTATGCCAACACTACAATGCAGAGATAAAGTTATGATGATGGACGAAACCAAAAAATGATGGAACATATCTCTTCTTGTGTGTCATTGTTTTTAATGGGATTGTTTAATGCAGTGAATACAAGAAGATAACTTTGGAACCAGGTGGTGAACCATCAGGACTCACTTATCATATTCAGCTCCCTAGGGCCAAACATTTATAGAACACTTTAAGTGGGACATTTATTGAATTTGTTGTGGAAAAAAAACATAAAATCAGTAACCGCCCGCAGCTTTCACATGATAAGGTACCTTGAGGAGAGCATGATTAAAATTCCACACCATCCATCCATCCATCCATCCATCCACTTTTGCCTGACTAGGAAAACTGTTTACATGGCCACTGTAATGTGTTTTTTGATGATTGTTGCTATTCTTGCCCCCTTTGCCTTCTCCAGACAGTTCAAATTACCCCAGAGCTCCGCTGAGGTCTTCTTTATAAGCGCAAAATTAATTAACATTGCGCTCGTTGTAGTAAGACGCATTGCTGTGCGAAATGATCTGACATCGTTAAATAATGTTTTTCGGCCCAGTTTGGCTCGATTGAGACAGGTAATTACTTTGTTTCTTGCTCACATTGATTGTGCTGGGGAAAACAAGGGCCCTTGACAGCAAATAAAACATGAGCTTGTTTTAAGACTGTTGGACAGTTGTTGGCCATTTAGGAACCAGCTTTATAAAAACTGAAACTTTTTTTTTTTTTTTTTTAATAAAGACCACAAGGGAATGATAATCAGCAGTTTTAAAGATGGGAAGTATTTAAATCCAGATGATTGAGGTTATGCAATAACGGTTGCCTAAGTGGGCAGCAGGGGTGTTGCCCTGACATAAGCAAACAAGGCAATAAAGCCTTGTGGTAGGTGGAGGACCCCAAAAGGATGCCTAATGACAGTAATCCAGAGCAATGTATGTGTTTAAATGGAGAATTCCAGTTATCAGCCCTGCTTTGATCAAATTTGGAGTATCGTGTTTGCATGCACACAGAAATCTACACATTCAAATCCCATCACGTGATAAATATTAGTATTTCAGTTTCTGGTTACTGCATCTCTATTTGTTCAGGCAGCTGTGATGTTTATTCTTCTTTGTGCAAACAGCAGGAATTTCTGAAGCCCATAAAAAATATACCACTGGCTTATTACTGCAGGCTGTTAAATGGCAGCATGCTATCATAGATATGGCTCGTCCAGCTCATTTAGAGTAACAACAGGAGAAGAGAGCGACGGCAGATATTAAACATGTTCCACCTTTGGTATCAGGCTGTCACTGCCACCGCATAACACAGAGACAATAGATGAAAATATGCAGCCAATATTGGCTGGGTGTAGAGTTGCCACTGTGCATTTATTATACACTTTTAGTTTAATGTTGTTTGTTTTTCTGATTCTTGCCTTGGCTGACGC
This sequence comes from Thamnaconus septentrionalis, assembly GCA_009823395.1. Lineage (NCBI taxonomy): Eukaryota > Metazoa > Chordata > Actinopteri > Tetraodontiformes > Monacanthidae > Thamnaconus > Thamnaconus septentrionalis. Next base: position 16,692,406 of record CM020503.1, on the reverse strand, counting down.
CATGCCTGAGCACTACCTGAGCAGGTAGTTGGTAGCTGTCATTCAGAATAAGTCTTATACATGCTACAGTACCCTAATTTCCTCCCAGGTTCTCCAACTTTTCTAAAAAATTAGGATTTCCAGCCATTTTTCTGTCACCTGTCCTCTGGTTAGTGAGGGTACTGGAGCCTGTCCCAGCTGTCTTAGGTTGGAAAGAAGATGGGGTGACACCCTGGACAAGTCACCGATTCATCACAAAGCCAACACAGAGAGACAAACGACCATCCACACTCACTCCTGCAGACAACTCAGAGTTGCCAATTAGCCTACTGTGCATGTCTTTGGACTGTGGGGGCAAGTAGGAGTACCTGATGGGAGCTAATGGCACAAGGAGAACATAGTAACCCCACACAAAAAGACCTTCTTCCTGTGAGCCGACAGGGCCACCACTAACTGCGTCGGCTGAAATCAGGGTTTGATAAAAAAAAAAAAAAAAAAACATCCAGAACTAGATCAGAACAAACACAAGAAGCTTGTGTTGGAAAAGAGTCCTCACAGATCAATGAAAATATGGTACAACTCGTACAAAGGAGAAGTGGTAGCTAGCACATCTCTGGGGTCAGCAGGTGGGAACCTCCTTTCAACACCTCTGGGAAGCTGGACAGGGAACTCTGGCGTCCCAGAGACACTCCTCAAGCCAGTCATCTCTGCTCCTCACACCAACACAGCTGCATCCCCACACAGCCCCAAAAGCACTGCCACCTTCAACAAATACTACCTTCCCTAACACATAACATCTATGGGATTACAACCATACTAAAATAATTGAGGGCATACTATATAAAATAGCAAAAAGAACTACAGATCCCTTCTTCTGTCCAAACAAGGGTGTCATCAGTCTTGGTGAATCTTTGACAAACAACACCAACACAGCTCCTCAATTTAGGACACGTTTAAAGGGAACGTTTGTAAGATTCAGTTCATCTAACGGTGTGGAACCACATTTCAAACATATTAATATACTGTAACGTATATATAAATCGTGTTGTGTCTGAAGCTACTAGTTATGTATCATAAGATAAAATAAAAAAAACAACAACTGCCAAACTGAATGCCATGCCCTAAAGAAAAGCAGCTGGGCTACATGTGCATCACTCTGCAAGCATTTGCCTTTCAAGAGCAAATGTCATTTGGGAAAGGCCACCCCAATATTAATGCTGTTTTCTGAGGTGCCACTTGATTCCACAGCGTCCTTTGGCCAGCTGTGATGTCAGGGTGAAATTGTGAAAGCCATGGGCATGATCCATGTCATGAGCTGCTCAGCATTGCCACTGCCTTTGCCCTTTAAGCACATAGAAATTTGAGTTTGTGTTGTTGACGCGCAGCAGTTTATTTTCTGTGATGTTTGACTTGACACACACTTTTATTTAATTCATTTCCAACAGAACACCTTTAGACGTTAAAAAAAGAGGACCTTCGAGTATTGATCAAAGTCTGTTTATGAGTGAGGAAAAATGGGCAATCTGGGTCAAAAAGGGGGAACATTTCTCCCATTCATTTCCTCGACGACCAACACAGTGATGAGCGTATTCCAGGACTCGTATTCACACCATGAGATTTCATAATAATCTCTCTCTCACACACACACACACACACACACACACACACACACACACACACACACACACACACACACACACACACACACACTTCATCCATGTCCTCCTCCTCCTCCTCTTGCTCTCTTTTGGCGCACCATGCTCTCCCACCCTCGCCTCCTCTACTCACTCACTCACTGCGCTCTCGTCCTCGGCGCGGCGTGTATCGCTGCCCACTCCCGTGCGTAAGAGCGCACCGTTGGATATGTAGAGCGATGCGCTCCGGAAGAGGCGAAATCTGAGCCCTGCTTCGGAGCAGACCGCGTCGATGCGCGGTGCACACCACGGCACTCCGTCCAAATCAAGTTTATTCCGAGCTGATTTTTTTTCCTCCCAACCTCGCGCCGCCTCCTCTCTGGATTCTTTTTCTTTTCAGACATTTCTTCTTTTCTTTTTTTTCTTTTCCTTGGGACGATGACATGTTAACAAAGATGCTGATACGCGCGCACGCTGGTGCGCTGCTGCTCGGACGCGTGCTACTGGACTCGTCGGCGTATCATGACCGCGCGCGCTGCCGCCTCTCTCCAAGTGTTTTCGCGTGAAGTTCAAAGGAGGAGCGGGCACCATGAGAGGGAAACACTTTCTCCTCGGCTTCTTTCTGCTCCAACTCGCGGCGCGGGCGTGCAAGGCCGACGGGGAGCCGGTCCTCGGCGGCTTCGTCATGATCTCCACCTCCAACGGCTCCAGGGAGGAGGAGAGCGTGTCCGAGGAGACGCCGCACACGGAGGACAACTGCAGGGGCTACTACGACGTGATGGGCCAGTGGGAC